>CANSNZ010000005.1:387500-717500 GCA_947646795.1 Beta lomatogona
TCTCTTACTCTTTATTCTCTCATCTGTATCAAAAAAAATCTCTAATATTCCCAAGTATCCAAGATTATGATGTAACTCCAATAAAAAATTCAAATTTTTTTTTTGTTTGGGCTCGATGTTTTTAAGGGGTATAACTCTAATGAACAAGTGTTGTAACTCTAATCCAATCGTGTGGTTGAGATTCATTCTCATTTCTCATGTAAGTAGGCATTATCCTGCCCATATATATATATATGTGTGTGTGTGTGTGTGTGTGTGTGTGTGTGTGTGTGTGTGTGTGTGTGTGTGTGTGTGTGTGTGTGTGTTTGGGGGGGGACCGGGGGTTTGGGATTTGCTGGACCTCTGGGTGAGTGGCCCTATGCGAGGGCAGCCCAGAGCAAAATCTTCTTACCACGGGTTCCCGAAAAGGGGCCCAAAAACAATATGTATATGTATATGTATATGTATATGTATATGTATATGTATATGTATATGTATATGTATATGTATATGTATATGTATATGTATATGTATATGTATAGGTATATGTGAGTACATTAATTTCTTCATCTTTATCCGAGTTAAAGTCTGCTTCTAAATAATTAGAATATCTAAATTCTTGACTGGATTGTTCAGAACAAGTTTCATCACTATCTTGTAACACATTTATATTGTTTACTTCAAGTCGTTCAATTTCCGTAGTTAAGGCTTCTATAACAGTATTATTTAGGGTCTCGTTATCTGATTCATGGATTTCTGATATTTCATTATTGTCTTTGATATTACTTATAAGTTGTTCTTCGATTTTATCAAATTTTTTATTATATTCTATTTTAAGATTTTGTATTTCTTCATTAAAATTATTTTCTACTCTATAGACTTTGTCTAAAATTTGTTTGGTATTAAGATGTATTATTTTAATAGATTCTTCCATTTTTCTCATTCGTTCATCGTATTTTCTTTCTATTCTCTCTAATTTTTTATAAATATCGTTAATTGTTTTGTTATCCTGATAGCTACATTCTATGTTTGTCAGTTGTACTAAATTATTCTCTAGCGCTAATCTTCTTTCTCTATCAAATTCATTTTCTAATATCATTTGTTTTCGATCTTTAATTAAATAAAATGTACCATCACTAATTTCTACAAATTGTCTATTTTGATTAGTCTTGTGTATTTTAAATGGACCGTCAGGGTATCTAATAATTTCTTCTTCAATGGTTTTTTCGTTTTTATTCATTATTCATTATTCTTGTTTAGTTACTCGTTCATATTCTACTTCTATTTTCTTTCTTAAAAGTAATTCGGGAAATAACTATGAATATTCTTTAGTGATCTTCTTTCCTAATATTTCATACCCTTGTTCTTCTAATTCTATTGGTCACTTAGTATTACTTGACTCTGGTTTGTCTGGTTTATTTTTACTTTCGTTCAGTAATTTTATAACTAATAAAATATTCGTATTAATTATTCTTAGATTAGTACCTAAGTGTTCGTCTTTTTCTAGTTCACTCATAAGCATAAAGCTGGTTTTCTATTTAGCTTATAATTCTTATAATCTTCTATGATTTTCTTAACCACATCTTCCTGTTCCTTAATTTGTATTTCTAGTAATTCTAATTGATCATCAAAAGGTTTTAACTCTTTTTCATAGTCATAATTATCATTTAATGTTGCTCGTTCTAATATTTGTAGTTTATTAATGATAGCTATTTGCTTTTGATTACTTAATTCTAAAATTTTAATATCCGCTTGCATAAGTGATATAAAGTATTGCCAATTAGCTTTTCTCATTGCTTCGTTTACTTGTGATTTAGTACTCATACGTATAATGAATTTTGTAAGTCTTTAAGTTTTTGTTTAGCGATTAACTTTTGATTCTTCTTATTTTGTAGACTAGTTAGATATTTTCTTAAGGCATCTCTTAGTTCAGTATCTTTTCTTCTATTGGCTTCATATAAATAATTTTCAAATTCATCTATTTTATCTTGTTGAATCCGTAGTTGGAAATTTAACATATTTTGTCGCATTTCAATATCTTCTAGGACGTTTCTGATTTGTGATTTAGTCATATTGAATTTATTAATTGTTCAAGTTCTATTAATGATTGGCTTAGTTCTATTTGTTTTAAGAAATCTAATAATTTTTTGATTTCTAGTTGTGCTTGTACAAGTTTATCTATCCTGTTGTGTTCTTCCTGTAATATATCGATTAAAATAATCCTTAAGTCAAGATCTTCTACTCTAGCTGCGTGAATATGAGAAATTCTTATTTGTTCTTTTAAGTTATCAATTTTAAATTGTAAACCATAATTTATCCATTCAACACGTAGTTTAACAGTTTTTATTAGAGAACTCATAAGCTAACTAAATAATCAGGCAAATATTTAAGCAAATAAACACGTGAATAGGTAATTAATCTTTTTCTTTATGAACTTCTTTTTAAGACTCAATCCCTTTTTCTCATAATAAACCTTAATCAGTTAATAACAATTCTATCAGCTTTCATATAAGTACTGCTAATCCGCTTTGACAACCCTTAAGCACTTAAGCATAATTAAATAAATTCATGTTTTTCAACCTCACCACGTAGGTTTTATGCATCATACCCTCAACGCCTTCTCATTTTCAACGGCTAAACGGGCTCCCCGCTACCAATTGTCTCTTGGTTTTTAAACATGATTTTACTTAATCGGGAAAGCATAATTAAGATAGCATACATCTTATATGAAATTATAGAATCATCTTAACGGATCTCGGTATTATTATAAACTAGGGGATTGAATTTTAATTTAGTTCATAAGTAAAGGCGTTACCTTATCTGCTTCCATAATTGTCTGTAAAATATCTTGAAGAACTAGCTCTAAGTAAGTAACTCCGGGCTTGTGAATAGTAAGCTCTGATACCAACTATGGGGGATGAACTAACTATGGGGGATGAAGCGTGTTTATTATTTGAGAGAAGAAAGTGAGGAACTTGCTGATGCCCCTTTGCTTCACCAGCTGATCTTATTTATAGGCAAAGTTATTACAAGTGCCGTACAATTTTACAAAACTATTCATATTACTATTTGCTACAGTGAAAAGTGCTACAGTAAAAGTACTGTTCACTATTCACTATTCACATATTTTACGCGTTAGCCGCCTAACTTTTGTCCCGTTGTAACTATTACAAAGTTTATCTGTTACATGATAAAATATCTCTATTTTAAGGTGCTTATTTTTGTAGAAAGATGTTTTATTCTGGTACGCTGTGTTCTATCTCTGTAGTTGATACTACAGTGTTAGATGATTCAGCTCTATCTTCATAACTGTCCATATCTTCGATTACTGGTACAGTCATTTGCTTAACTCCACACATCTTACATGAGTGGTTATTATTTTGTTGCATCCAACTGCAATATCTTTTCAAAGTATCTTCAGTTAGAAAATTCCTTGGTAAATACCGTGTATGGCGGCGCTTGATCTAGGTGGAGCGGGCTCCATATCCATGACTTAATGGTTTCGACCGCATCATGGCCGTATGATTTGCTTTGAGATATAATTAATGTGTTTAACTCTCTATGATTTATCCAGACATAAGTCTTGACCATGCTAAGCAAGGCTTCATAAATTGCTTTTATCTTGACTGCCCTCTTTTCTCTGAGGAGGTCTGGTATCTCATTGCAATTTAATTCTGGCTGTGCCTTAATTTCTTCGGGTAAGATAAAATTTGCTGTACAGCCCATTTTAACTACCCTAATACATGGTTTTATCTCGGAGAAAGTAACTTCGCTTGGGGCGGTATAGCATCTTACAAAATTCATGGGAGATTTTGTAATATGCAAGTAACTTTTAGCTGCTTTATATAGATCAGGAATTGATGATAGCTCCTCTCCATTCAGTGTATATACTGAATTAAGAAGGCCATAATCATAAGCTGCTTTGATTAAATTTGCATTGCAACCAGGCAACGCTATTAACTCGTTTACCCTTTTTAAAGGGTTAGTAACATATCCACCTTCGATCTCTCCATGGCGGTCTTTTGTGGTTATCTATGGGAAGGTATTTAGCCTATTGGCAATAAGTAAGAAATAATCTATGTATTGACGAACTTGAGGGATCATTGTTTGTTTGGTACCTAAGGTTAATTTTTCCTTAAAAGAAGTGGTATTTGGTATTAAGCTTGGAAAGTTTATTTCATTGATAACTGGAGTAGGGTTATTGGCTTGATTGGGGTTATAGGTTTGTAGGGACATACTTCGTTTGAAAGGGGAGTTAACTTTTCTTGTGATAACTCGGCTTTTATATTTTTGGCTAGTGCCAATATCTGCTTGCTCCATATTAGGATTGCTGGAAGTGGCTTCTCTTTTCATAGAAGCAAATTCTTCCATTATCTTTTTGAGTTGTATCTTGAGCTCCTGATTTTCTATAATCAGTTGTTGAACTATGTCTTGAGAGATAGTCTGCAAAACAGTTTTCGTTAGTTTTTAGTAATTCGATATTAAACTCATACTGGTTAATATCTGCTACAATCCTGTTTATCTCCTTCCTCGTAATTAAATCCTGCAATTTTTGGGTTAGCCAACTTTTAACAGTTCTGTTATCTGTTCTGATTATAAATTTACTATAAACTATGTAACATTCAAATTTTTTAATTCCATATTTTACTGCTTTTAACTCTTTTTTATTTATATCCCAATTGATTTCATTTGCTTTGAATGTTCCTGAGTGATATCGACAAACATATTCCTTTTTATCGTTTTTATATCTATACTTTAATACTTCTCCGTAACCGTTATTAGTTTCACTCGCATCTGTTTCCACTATCCATGTAAATTCTTTGTATTCATCGGGAAAACTTAGTTTTGGTAACTTTCTGACTAATTCTTTAATTTTTTCTAAAGTCATTGTGTCAATATCATTCCATCTAAAATCGTAGTCTTTCTTTAGTTTTTTAGTTAATGGTTCAGTATATTGTGATAGTTTAGGGATAAATTCTCTAACCTGATTAACTATTCCTAAGAACTTTTGTAATTCTTTTTTAGTATTAATTTCTTGTTGAAACTCTATAATTTTTTGAGCTATATGGTCTTGCATTTTTATTCCAGCTTTATCTATTTCAAATCCTAAGAATTCAATCTGAGTTTTCAATAATTCCATTTTCTTTTTGCTTAAAACTATACCACTAGTTTTAATTATTTCTATAAACTGTTCTATTAACTTATAATGTTTTTCTTGAGTTTTCGAATAGATTAGTATGTCATCAATGTAGACTACACAATTTGATAATTGATTTAAATATTTATCCATAAATGCTTGGAATCTTCCTGGGGCATTTTTATATCCAAAAGGTAACACATTCCATTCATAAAATCCGCTAGGAACTTTGAATGCTGTTAATTGTTTAGAGTCTTCGGTTAATTTTAATTGGTGAAAACCACTTTTACAATCAAATTTTGAAAAATAATTGTAACCTTGTATTTGCCTCATTTTAAGTATCTTATTTGGTATAGGGTAATTATATGTAATTGTTTTTTCATTTAGGATTCGATAGTCTATAACCATTCGGGTTTTACCTCTTTTTTGTTCAGAGTGATTATTAACTATAAATGCACTGCTACTATGTTTTGAGTTACTTGGTCTAATTAATTGGCCAGCTAATAGTTCCGTTATATGCATTTTAAATTCCTTTTCATCTCTTTGGGTATTATTAAAGGGTTTTTGTGATATAATACTGTTTGGGTCTTTTAATGTTATTTTTATTTCCGTTTTATGCTTATGCCAATTTTCTAATGGATTGTCACTACATAGTTCTTCCAATTGGTTCTTCAAAGGTGTAAGTTTATCTAAATGTAATATTCCTATTTCTATTATGTCAAGAGTGTTATTCTCCTTTTTAGTATGCATTTTTTGGACTATTTTTGCTTCGTACCTATTGCACATTTTTCCCACTTAATTGGTAATCGTTCTTTATTAGTAACAACCTTGGCTTTTAACTTATGTTGACAAGGGGTAAACAGGGGAAGAAATTCTTTATCTATACTAAATGGTTTATATTGGTTTAAGAAATTTGTTCCTAATATAATATCTTTTCCTATTAATTCAAAACAATATACCTTAGGTATAAGTAAAATTTTATCCCAAATTTGTATTTTTACGTTTGTTTGGTAAAGTGTAATTTTACTACTATTATTATTAAATCCATTTATTCGAAATGGTGTACGTAGGGTTTTCCATTCTGGTAAACAATTTTCTTTCATTATTGTTGTTTGTGCTCCTGTATCTACCATTGGTGTATAATATCTACTTTTATATCCGTCAAAAATTATTTTTATAAGTATATAGATTAAATTACTCATAGTGATTAAGAATTGCTAAGTCATTTTTCATTTTATGTAATCGCCGTTCTAATATTTCTATATCTCTAGTTTTCTCTTGTACCTTTTTAGAATATAATTGTATACTATAGCGATGACATCCTGCAAATCTAATGTAGTTTAGTCTTTGACTCAGATAAACCTTTTCTTCTTGTGCTATTTCTAACTGTTTTTGTAATTTTACTAGTTCGATTAAACTAGGTATAGTGTTATTCATTCATTGTTTTAGTTTTATATTGGGTTTGATTATATGTAAATTCAAAATAATCTTGGTTTAGTTTCCATGGTTTAACCTTTTCTAAGAAATCTTTTCCTAATATTATTTTGTTATTTAGGGTTATAACATATTCAATGTTTATATCTTGTAGTGCAATCTTTGTTGTTAGGGTAATTAATCTATTAAAATTCTCATTGATGTTAAGAGATAGTGCTTTGATTAAATTTGCATTGCAACCAGGCAACGCTATTAACTCGTTTACCCTTTTTAAAGGGTTAATAACATATCCACCTTCAATCTCCCCATGGCGGTCTTTTGTGGTTATCTCTGGGAAGGTATTTAGCCTATTGGCAATAAGTAAGAAATAATCTATGTATTGACGAACTTGAGGGATCATTGTTTGTTTCGTACCTAAGGTTAATTTTTCCTTAAAAGAAGTGGTATTTGGTCTTAAGCTTGGAAAGTTTATTTCATTGATAACTGGAGTAGGGTTATTGGCTTGATTGGGGTTATAGGTTTGTAGGGACATACTTCTTGAAAGGGGAGTTAACTTTTCTTGTGATAACTCGGCTTTTATATTTTTGGCTAGTGCCAATATCGCTTGCTCCATATTAGGATTCTTTGGAAGTGGCTTCTCTTTTCATAGAAGCAAATTCTTCCATTATCTTTTTGAGTTGTATCTTGAGCTCCTGATTTTCTATAATCAGTTGTTGAACTATGTCTTGAGAGATAGTCTGCAAAACAGTTTTCGTTAGTTTTTAGTAATTCGATATTAAACTCATACTTGGTTAATATCTCGCTACAATCCTGTTTATCTCCTTCCTCGTAATTAAATCCTGCAATTTTTGGGTTAGCCAACTTTTAACAGTTTCGTTATCCCGTTTCGATTATAAATTTACTATAAACTATGTAACATTCAAATTTTTTAATTCCATATTTTACTGCTTTTAACTCTTTTTTATTTATATCCCAATTGATTTCATTTGCTTTGAATGTTCCTGAGTGATATCGACAAACATATTCCTTTTTATCGTTTTTATATCTATACTTTAATACTGCTCCGTAACCGTTATTTGTTTCACTCGCATCTGTTTCCACTATCCATGTAAATTCTTTGTATTCATCGGGAAAACTTAGTTTTGGTAACTTTCGACTAATTCTTTAATTTTTTCTAAAGTCTTTGTGTCGGTATCATTCCATCTAAAATCGTAGTCTTTCTTTAGTTTTTTAGTTAATGGTTCAAGTATATTGTGATAGTTTAGGGATAAATTCTCTAACCTGATTAACTATTCCTAAGAACTTTTGTAATTCTTTTTTAGTATTAATTTCTTGTTGAAACTCTATAATTTTTTGAGCTATATGGTCTTGCATTTTATTCCAGCTTTATCTATTTCAAATCCTAAGAATTCAATCTGAGTTTTAAATAATTCCATTTTCTTTTTGCTTAAAGCTATACCACTAGTTTTAATTATTTCTATAAACTGTTCTATTAACTTATAATGTTCTTCTTGAGTTTTCGAATAGATTAGTATGTCATCAATGTAGACTACACAATTTGATAATTGATTTAAATATTTATCCATAAATGCTTGGAATCTTCCTGGGGCATTTTTATATCCAAAAGGTAACACATTCCATTCATAAAATCCGCTAGGAACTTTGAATGCTGTTAATTGTTTAGAGTCTTCGGTTAATTTTAATTGGTGAAAACCACTTTTACAATCAAATTTTGAAAAATAATTGTAACCTTGTATTTGCCTCATTTTAAGTATCTTATTTGGTATAGGGTAATTATATGTAATTGTTTTTTCATTTAGGATTCGATAGTCTATAACCATTCGGGTTTTACCTCTTTTTTGTTCAGAGTGATTATTAACTATAAATGCACTGCTACTATGTTTTGAGTTACTTGGTCTAATTAATTGGCCAGCTCATGGTTCCGTTATATGCATTTTAAATTCCTTTTCATCTCTTTGGGTATTATTAAAGGGTTTTTGTGATATAATACTGTTTGGGTCTTTTAATGTTATTTTTATTTCCGTTTTATGCTTATGCCAATTTTCTAATGGATTGTCACTACATAGTTCTTCCAATTGGTTCTTCAAAGGTGTAAGTTTATCTAAATGTAATATTCCTATTTCTATTATGTCAAGAGTGTTATTCTCCTTTTTAGTATGCATTTTTTGGACTATTTTTGCTTCTGTACCTATTGCACATTTTTCCCACTTAATTGGTAATCGTTCTTTATTAGTAACAACCTTGGCTTTTAGCTTATGTCGACAAGGGGTAAACAGGGTAAGAAATTCTTTATCTATACTAAATGGTTTATATTGGTTTAAGAAATTTGTTCCTAATATAATATCTTTTCCTATTAATTCAAAACAATATACCTTAGGTATAAGTAAAATTTTATCCCAAATTTGTATTTTTACGTTTGTTTGGTAAAGTGTAATTTTACTGCTATTATTATTAAATCCATTTATTCGAAATGGTGTACGTAGGGTTTTCCATTCTGGTAAACAATTTTCTTTCATTATTGTTGTTTGTGCTCCTGTATCTACCATTGGTGTATAATATCTACTTTTATATCCGTCAAAAATTATTTTTATAAGTATATAGATTAAATTACTCATAGTGATTAAGAATTGCTAAGTCATTTTTCATTTTATGTAATCGCTGTTCTAATATTTCTATATCTCTAGTTTTCTCTTGTACCTTTTTAGAATATAATTGTATACTATAGCGATGACATCCTGCAAATCTAATGTAGTTTAGTCTTTGACTCAGATAAACCTTTTCTTCTTGTGCTATTTCTAACTGTTTTTGTAATTTTACTAGTTCGATTAAACTGGGTATAGTGTTATTCATTCACTGTTTTAGTTTTATATTGGGTTTGATTATATGTAAATTCAAAATAATCTTGGTTTAGTTTCCATGGTTTAACCTTTTCTAAGAAATCTTTTCCTAATATTATTTTGTTATTTAGGGTTATAACATATTCAATGTTTATATCTTGTAGTGCAATCTTTGTTGTTAGGGTAATTAATCTATTCAAATTCTCATTGATGTTAAGAGATAGTTTTTCTAATGGAATATAATTATTTTCAATGTTGATGTCTATTTGTGCTGTTAGGTTTTTTGTTCCTATTTGTATAATTATATAATGTTCATATGATTTTACTTGAATAGGTAGACTGTCAGCTAAATGTCGTTTGGATCGAGAAATACTTAACCGTTTCTTTACTATTTCTAAATCTTCATAGTTTGGTTTTGAATATAATTTTAAGCCTTTTTCTATAGGTAATATAAGATCTGTAAAAGGGGTATCTATAGTAATTGGTCTCAATTTATTTTTGGTATAGACTTGATGTTGGTCTGTTAAAATATAAGCATTCTTACATTGTACTGTCATAACTTTTGATCCATTGGTCATGTTTATTCCACTTAGCATCCAATATAATACTAATGCCTTTTCTATGTTTTGGTCAGTTAAACTTATAGAATAATTTGGTTTAATTATGAATCTTACTTTCTGATAAATAAGATTTCCTTTAAGTTGTGCTATAATAGCTTGTTCTACTGGTTCTCTTATTCTGTCATCAGCTAGTTCTAACTCTAAGGGAGTATCTATTCCTTCTTTAAAACATGCTTTTATTATTATTTCGATGGCTGCTAGTTCTACAAATCTAAATGTAATTGGTTTATTTTTTAATGTATTGTTAATTTTGGTTATTTCTTCATTTAACACTTCTTGTGTTATTAAAGAAACTCTAGTATTTCCTTGCACTTGGGTTATATCTATAACATGTTCCCTATCTGTTATAACTAGATATTCTTGCTTTTTCTTTTTAAAATACTTCGTTAAATGTGTGAAGTCAAATTTTTTCTTATCTACTATTTTATCGGGTGACAAAGTAAATCCTTCATATTTTAATGAATTGTATTTTTGTAAATCAAAAATAGCTCTTTGATTTCTATGTTGTTCCGTAATATCTTCATCATAATCAACTTGTTGTAGTTCCTTACTCATCACTATCAGTTTCAATATTATCTTTTTCTTCATTACTTTCTTCATGACTTACTATTCCATTGATTTCATCATTATCTGTTTCATATTCGAGCACATATATTTCTTCATCTGGTGGTATATTGGTTTTACCTAATTCATATTCTGCTATATGGAGTTCAATGAAATTTATATTTTTAATATTTTTAGTATTATTTCTATTGGTCTTTGTTTTGCATTCTCTTGCTATATGACCTATCTGTCCACAATTGTAACATTTACATCTTTTGGGGTTTTTAGCATATTTATAAATTTTTCTTTTAATAAAGTAATTTTTATTTGATCTATTCTTATTTTTATATTTTCCATATGGTTTGAATCTTTTGTATCGTCTTCGCATCAATTTAGGTCTTTTTGCTTTATATCTTTTATTTAATTTGTGACATCCAAATTTAGGTATTTCATATTTTTCACAACAGTCATTAAATTTAGCTTGTCGTTTAAATTCCTTTTGGTTATTAACTTCCATACAATAATTTTTATACCATGCTTATAAATATGCTATTTGTTCTCCTAAAGTTCCTGTTTTAGGTTCTGTGTAAAAGGCTTAAAATTATATTCAAAACCGAACTATGAAGATTTAGAAATAGTAAAGAAACGGTTAAGTATTTCTCGATCCAAACGACATTTAACTGACAGTCTACCTATTCAACTAAAATCATATGAACATTATATAATTATACAAATAGGAACAAAAAACCTAACAACACAAATAGACATCAACATTGAAAATAATTATATTCCATTAGAAAAACTATCTCTTAACATCAATGAGAATTTTAATAGATTAATTACCCTAACAACAAAGATTGCACTACAAGATATAAACATTTAATATGTTATAACCCTAAATAACAAAATAATATTAGGAAAAGATTTCTTAGAAAAGGTTAAACCATGGAAACTAAACCAAGATTATTTTGAATTTACATATAATCAAACCCAATATAAAACTAAAACAATGAATGAATAACACTATACCCAGTTTAATAGAACTAGTAAAATTACAAAAACAGTTAGAAATAGCACAAGAAGAAAAGGTTTATCTGAGTCAAAGACTAAACTACATTAGATTTGCAGGATGTCATCGCTATAGTATACAATTATATTCTAAAAAGGTACAAGAGAAAACTAGAGATATAGAAATATTAGAACAGCGATTACATAAAATGAAAAATGACTTAGCAATTCTTAATCACTATGAGTAATTTAATCTATATACTTATAAAAATAATTTTTGACGGATATAAAAGTAGATATTATACACCAATGGTAGATACAGGAGCACAAACAACAATAATGAAAGAAAATTGTTTACCAGAATGGAAAACCCTACGTACACCATTTCGAATAAATGGATTTAATAATAATAGCAGTAAAATTACACTTTACCAAACAAACGTAAAAATACAAATTTGGGATAAAATTTTACTTATACCTAAGGTATATTGTTTTGAATTAATAGGAAAAGATATTATATTAGGAACAAATTTCTTAAACCAATATAAACCATTTAGTATAGATAAAGAATTTCTTACCCTGTTTACCCCTTGTCGACATAAGTTAAAAGCCAAGGTTGTTACTAATAAAGAACGATTACCAATTAAGTGGGAAAAATGTGCAATAGGTACAGAAGCAAAAATAGTCCAAAAAATGCATACTAAAAAGGAGAATAACACTCTTGACATAATAGAAATAGGAATATTACATTTAGATAAACTTACACCTTTGAAGAACCAATTGGAAGAACTATGTAGTGACAATCCATTAGAAAATTGGCATAAGCATAAAACGGAAATAAAAATAACATTAAAAGACCCAAACAGTATTATATCACAAAAACCCTTTAATAATACCCAAAGAGATGAAAAGGAATTTAAAATGCATATAACGGAACTATTAGTTGGCCAATTAATTAGACCAAGTAACTCAAAACATAGTAGCAGTGCATTTATAGTTAATAATCACTCTGAACAAAAAAGAGGTAAAACCCGAATGGTTATAGACTATCGAATCCTAAATGAAAAAACAATTACATATAATTACCCTATACCAAATAAGATACTTAAAATGAGGCAAATACAAGGTTACAATTATTTTTCAAAATTTGATTGTAAAAGTGGTTTTCACCAATTAAAATTAACCGAAGACTCTAAACAATTAACAGCATTCAAAGTTCCTAGCGGATTTTATGAATGGAATGTGTTACCTTTTGGATATAAAAATGCCCCAGGAAGATTCCAAGCATTTATGGATAAATATTTAAATCAATTATCAAATTGTGTAGTCTACATTGATGACATACTAATCTATTCGAAAACTCAAGAAGAACATTATAAGTTAATAGAACAGTTTATAGAAATAATTAAAACTAGTGGTATAGTTTTAAGCAAAAAGAAAATGGAATTATTTAAAACTCAGATTGAATTCTTAGGATTTGAAATAGATAAAGCTGGAATAAAAATGCAAGACCATATAGCTCAAAAAATTATAGAGTTTCAACAAGAAATTAATACTAAAAAAGAATTACAAAAGTTCTTAGGAATAGTTAATCAGGTTAGAGAATTTATCCCTAACCTATCACAATATACTGAACCATTAACTAAGAAACTAAAGAAAGACTACGATTTTAGATGGAATGATACTGACACAAAGACTTTAGAAAAAATTAAAGAATTAGTCAGAAAGTTACCAAAACTAAGTTTTCCCGATGAAGACAAAGAATTTACATGGATAGTGGAAACAGATGCGAGTGAAACTAATAACGGTTACGGAGCAGTATTAAAGTATAGATATAAAAACGATAAAAAGGAATATGTTTGTCGATATCACTCAGGAACATTCAAAGCAAATGAAATCAATTGGGATATAAATAAAAAAGAGTTAAAAGCAGTAAAATATGGAATTAAAAAATTTGAATGTTACATAGTTTATAGTAAATTTATAATCAGAACAGATAACAGAACTGTTAAAAGTTGGCTAACCCAAAAATTGCAGGATTCAATTACGAGGAAGGAGATAAACAGGATTGTAGCAGATATTAACCAGTATGAGTTTAATATCGAATTACTAAAAACTAACGAAAACTGTTTTGCAGACTATCTCTCAAGACATAGTTCAACAACTGATTATAGAAAATCAGGAGCTCAAGATACAACTCAAAAAGATAATGGAAGAATTTGCTTCTATGAAAAGAGAAGCCACTTCCAGCAATCCTAATATGGAGCAAGCAGATATTGGCACTAGCCAAAAATATAAAAGCCGAGTTATCACAAAAAAAGTTAACTCCCCTTTCAAACGAAGTATGTCCCTACAAACCTATAACCCCAATCAAGCCAATAACCCTACTCCAGTTATCAATGAAATAAACTTTCCAAGCTTAATACCAGATACCACTTCTTTTAAGGAAAAATTAACCTTAGGTACCAAACAAACAATGATCCCTCAAGTTCGTCAATACATAGATTATTTCTTACTTATTGCCAATAGGCTAAATACCTTCCCAGAGATAACCACAAAAGACTGCCATGGAGAGATCGAAGGTGGATATGTTACTAACCCTTTAAAAAGGGTAAACGAGTTAATAGCGTTGCCTGGTTGCAATGCAAATTTAATCAAAGGAGCTTATGATTATGGCCTTCTTAATTCAGTATATACACTGAATGGAGAGGAGCTAAAAGTTACTTGCATATTACAAAATCTCCCATGATTTTTGTAAGATGCTATACCTCCCCAGGCGAAGTTACTTTCTCCGAGATAAAACCATGTATTAGGGTTGTTAAAATGGGCTGTACAGCAAATTTTATCTTACCCGAAGAAATTAAGGCACAGCCAGAATTAAATCGCAATGAGATACCAGACCTCCTCAGAGAAAAGAGGGCAGTCAAGATAAAAGCAATTTATGAAGCCTTGCTTAGCATGGTCAAGACTTATGTCTGGATAAATCATAGAGAGTTAAACACATTAATTATATCTCAAAGCAAATCATACGGCCATGATGCGGTCGAAACCATTAAGTCATGGATATGGAGTCTGCTCCACCCAGATCAAGCGCCAGTTACACGGTATTTACCAAGGAATTTTCTAACTGAAGATACTTTGAAAAGATATTGCAGTTGGATGCAACAAAATAATAACCACTCATGTAAGATGTGTGGAGTTAAGCAAATGGCTGTACCAGTAATCGAAGATATGGACAGTTATGAAGATAGAGCTGAATCATCTAACACTGCAGTATCAACTACAGAGATAGAACACAGCGTACCTGAATAAAACATCTGTCTACAAAAATAAGCACTGTAAAATAGAGATATTTTATCATGTAACAGATAAACTTTGTAATAGTTACAACGGGACAAAAGTTAGGCGGCTAACGCGTAAAATATGTGAATAGTGAATAGTGAACAGTACTTTACTGTAGCACTTTTCACTGTAGCAAATAGTAATATGAATAGTTTTGTAAAATTGTACGGCACTTGTAATAACTTTGCCTATAAATAAGATCAGCTGGTGAAGCAAAGGGGCATCAGCAAGTTCCTCACTTTCTTCTCTCAAATAATAAACACGCTTCATCCCCCATAGTTAGTTCCTCACTTTCTTCTCTCAAATAATAAACACGCTTCGTCCCCCATAGTTGGTATCAGAGCTTACTATTCACAAGCCCGGAGTTACTTACTTAGAGCTAGTTCTTCAAGATATTTTACAGACAATTATGGAAGCAGATAAGGTAACACCTTTTCTTATGAACTAAATTAAAATTCAATCCCCTAGTTTATAATAATACTGAGATCTGTTAAGATGATTCTATAATTTCATATAAGATGTATGCTATCTTAATTATGCTTTCCCCGATTTAGTAAAATCATGTTTAAAAACCAAGAGACAATTGGTAGCAGGAGCCCGTTTAGCCGTTGAAAATGAGAAGGCGTTGAGGGTGTGATGCATAAAACCTACGTGGTGAGGTTGAAAAACATGAATTTATTTAATTATGCTTAAGTGCTTAAGGGTTGTCAAAGCGGATTAGCAGTACTTATATGAAAGCTGATAGAATTGTTATTAACTGATTAAGGTTTATTATGAGCAAAAGGGATTGAGTCTTAAAAAGAAGTTCATAAAGAAAAAGATTAATTACCTATTCACGTGTTTATTTGCTTAAATATTTGCCTGATTATTTACTTAGCTTATGAGTTCTCTAATAAAAACTGTTAAACTACGTGTTGAATGGATAAATTATGGTTTACAATTTAAAATTGATAACTTAAAAGAACAAATAAGAATTTCTCATATTCACGCAGCTAGAGTAGAAGATCTTGACTTAAGGAATATTTTAATCGATATATTACAGGAAGAACACAACAGGATAGATAAACTTGTACAAGCACAACTAGAAATCAAAAAATTATTAGATTTCTTAAAACAAATAGAACTAAGTCAATCATTAATAGAACTTGAACAATTAATAAATTCAATATGACTAAATCACAAATCAGAAACGTCCTAGAAGATATTGAAATGCGACAAAATATGTTAAATTTCCAACTACGGATTCAACAAGATAAAATAGATGAATTTGAAAATTATTTATATGAAGCCAATAGAAGAAAAGATACTGAACTAAAAGATGCCTTAAGAAAATATCTAACTAGTCTACAAAATAAGAAGAATCAAAAGTTAATCGCTAAACAAAAACTTAAAGACTTACAAAATTCATTATACGTATGAGTACTAAATCACAAGTAAATGAAGCAATGAGAAAAGCTAATTGGCAATACTTTATATCACTTATGCAAGCGGATATTAAAAGTTTAGAATTAAGTAATCAAAAGCAAATAGCTATCATTAATAAACTACAAATATTAGAACGAGCAACATTAAATGATAATTATGACTATGAAAAAGAGTTAAAACCTTTTGATGATCAATTAGAATTACTAGAAATACAAATTAAGGAACAGGAAGATGTGGTTAAGAAAATCATAGAAGATTATAAGAATTATAAGCTAAATAGAAAACCAGCTTTATGCTTATGAGTGAACTAGAAAAAGACGAACACTTAGGTACTAATCTAAGAATAATTAATACGAATATTTTATTAGTTATAAAATTACTGAACGAAAGTAAAAATAAACCAGACAAATCAGAGTCAAGTAATACTAAGTTACGAATAGAATTAGAAGAACAAGGGTATGAAATATTAGGAAAGAAGATCACTAAAGAATATTCACAGTTATTTCCCGAATTACTTTTAAGAAAGAAAATAGAAGTAGAATATGAACGAGTAATTAAACAAGAATAATGAATAATGAATAAAAACGAAAAAACCATTGAAGAAGAAATTATTAGATACCCTGACGGTCCATTTAAAATACACAAGACTAATCAAAATAGACAATTTGCAGAAATTAGTGATGGTACATTTTATTTAATTAAAGTTCGAAAACAAATGATATTAGAAAATGAATTTGATAGAGAAAGAAGATTAGCGCTAGAGAATAATTTAGTACAACTGACAAACATAGAATGTAGCTATCAGGATAACAAAACAATTAACGATATTTATAAAAAATTAGAGAAACTAGAAAGAAAATACGATGAACGAATGAGAAAAATGGAAGAATCTATTAAAATAATACATCTTAATACCAAACAAATTTTAGACAAAGTCTATAGAGTAGAAAATAATTTTAATGAAGAAATACAAAATCTTAAAATAGAATATAATAAAAAATTTGATAAAATCGAAGAACAACTTATAAGTAATATCAAAGACAATAATGAAATATCAGAAATCCATGAATTAGATAACGAGACCCTAAATAATACTGTTATAGAAGCCTTAACTACGGAAATTGAACGACTTGAAGTAAAATATATATGTATGTATATGTATATGTATATGTATATATATGTATATGTATGTATATGTATATGTATATGTATATGTATGTATATGTATATGTATATGTATATGTATATGTATATGTATATTTATATGTATATGTATATGTATGTATATGTATGTATATGTATATGTATATGTATGTATATGTATATGTATATGTATATATGAATATGTATATTTATGTATATATATATATATATATATGTATATGTATATATATATATATATGTATATGTATATATATATATATATATATATGTATATGTATATGTATATTTTTTTTTTTTTTTTTAAAGGTAAGGAAAAAGAAGGTTAGGAGACCCTCCGCACGAGGGGAGCTCAAACCTTATCGTTTACAAGGATTGAATGAAGAGCTGAATGAGTACAATTTTCAATACAAAAATTAGAATCTATAAGATGGCCAACATTGGCAATCCAATCTGCTGCTTTGTTTGCTTCCCGATAAACATGTCGAATAGTCCAAGAAGAAAAGGAGCGGAGAGAAGCCTGGATATCCTGAATGATGTGGGCGATCTGCCAAGGGGGGGACCATATGCCTTTGATGGAGTTGATAACCATGAGGTTATCTCCTTCGATGTGGAGATGAGTAATAGCATTTTGAATAGCTAGCCTGACTCCATGCTGAAGGGCTGTAGCTTCTGCCACCGAGACTGAAGATGTACCAAGGTTTAAGGCTGCAGCTTTGACTAGGTTGGCGTCGGAATCTCTGATGATAAAACCTGCTGCTGCTGAAGAATCACGAACAGAACCGTCGAAGTTGAGTTTGAAAAATGGAGATGATGGAGCCTCCGAAGCCACCAAAATTGAAGAGGGGTACTTGGGAGTGGAGGGATGGTGAGGAGAGAGGGAAAACGGGGAGCCAGAGGAAATGCAGTAATCAACTGCATTCCTAAGACTCCATTCTGAGAAAAGAAATTTTGCTTTATGAAAAATCCTATGAATATTAAGCGAGTCGTTGTGAAAGATGATATTGTTTCTTTCTTTCCAAATACTCCAAATTAGGAAGACAAATTTAGAAGCGTAGCTTTTGTTCTTTTTAATATTAGAAAAAGTATCTAAAAAGGTGGCACTAGTTAAGGAATGGGGCAACCAATCATTAAGTTCTTTAAGCTGCCAAAGGGGGAGGAGCTTGGAACACTGTCCAAAGATATGATCTATGGATTCCTCCTGGGTGGCACAAAGGGCGCAGTGACTAAAAGGGATGATATTTCTTTTTGCAAGGGTTGCACGAACCCCGAGACTATTATGGTAGATCTGCCATAGAAAAATCTTTAGTTTTGGCGGGATATCGAGATTCCAAATCCAACGGTGAGGCCATTTTTCCTTGCTAGGTGGGAGGTTATGAGCCAACCAAGTAGCGGATTTAACTGTGAATAGTCCTGAAGGACTAGGGCCCCAAATAGGTTCATCAGAGAGGGAGGTAGACGGTAACGGAATGCCTTTAATGCATTTGATGATATGGTCAGGGAGAAGAGTTTTTAATTTGGGAAGATCCCAAGATTTATCTGGTAAAATAAAATCTTTTAAAAGCAGGTTAACATCAACCTGGTTTTCATTTAACTTTAAGATGGTCATTAAGTTTTCCTCTAGGCACCAGTTATGGAGCCAAAAAAGAATTTGAGAACCATCTCCGATGTTCCAACGAATGCCTTTATGGAGTAATGGGCGTTGAAGTAAAATTTTTTTCCAAATGGGTGAGTCATTTGGCTTAGGTTTGCAGTTGAAAAACGACTGATTTTGAAGATATTTGTCTGAAATGAGTTTTACCCAAAAATTATTAGGTTCGGTGAGAATTTTCCAACCAAGTTTTGCAATAAAGGCTTTATTCATTGGCAAAGTTTTTCTAAGGCCTAAACCCCCTTGGGATTTTGGTCTGCAAATTTTATCCCAGGCAATTAGTGGTGTTGCATTTCTTTCCTTATTTTGACGCCAGAAAAACTTCATGTGAAGAGAATCAATAGAGGTAGTAATGTCAGGTGTCAACATAGTTGAGGCGCAAGTATACGCCGGTAAGGCCTCGAGGTTGGCCTGGATCATAGTTAATCTCCCTACTTTGGAGAGGAAGCCATATTCCCACAAATTAATTCTTTGCTCTGTTTTTTGGACAATATGGGCGAGATCTGCTTTAGAAGGATGGTGGGAGCTGAAGAAGACTCCAGGATATCTGCCCAGGGAGGAATTAGGGAGCATGTTAAAATGGCTAGCTAAAGCCACCTTACGAGGCTGGTTGACCTTTTTGGAGAAGATGATCGATGATTTGTGGAAATTAATTAATTGACCAGAGATGGTACAGAAGTCATCGAGAGCTCTTTTTAGGTTGGTACAAGCTGACGAAGTAGCTTTACAAAAGAGTAGGCTATCATCCGCAAAGAGGAGACAAGGAATATTAGCAGTTCTCGGAAGGAGTTTAAAGCCAATGCCTGAATTGGGGACTTGGCTTTGGATAGTCAATTTCCTTATTAGCACTTCCATGCAAATAATGAACAGGTAGGGCGATAGGGGGTCACCCTGCCGAAGGCCCCTGGAGGGGCGGAACCAGGGTGAAGGCTGGCCATTAATTTTGATTGAGTATGAAACATTTGTGACACATTCTTTTATCCATGATATCCATAGGGTGGGAAAGCCAAAAGCACGAAGAGTTTCCCAAAGGAAATCCCATTCAATTCTGTCATAAGCTTTTTCCATGTCTAATTTTAGTGCACACCAACCAGTCTTATTTTGCAATTTATTGAATGTATTAAGAGCTTCTTGAGCTATTAGGAGATTATCATGAATAGAGCGATCTTGAGTAAAAGCATTTTGTAGGGGGCTTATTTCTTTTTGCAGAATTGGTCGTAGACGGTTAACCAAAATTTTTGATATTGCTTTATAAATAGTGTTGATTAGGCTAATCGGACGGAAATGATCCGGGGTTTCGGGAGCCTCTTTTTTGGGAATAAGAGTGATCAGAGTATGATTTAGTGAAGGAGGGAGTTTCCCATGGAAGAAGAAGCTTTGAATAGCAGTGGTTACTTCTCTTTGTATGATGGGCCAGTAAGCTTGGTAGAATTTTGCACCAAAGCCATCGGAGCCTGGGGCTTTTAACGGATTAATATCAAAGATAGCTTGTTTGATTTCGTCGTCAGAGACTGGAGCAAGGAGTTTATCATAATCTTGTTGGGACACGAAGGGGTTGATAAAATTCAGATCAATCTGTCTATTTGTGGAGTGTGAAGTTTGAATCGTTTCTTAAAAGAATCTGAAAGAAGAGCAGTAAGGTCGTCATGAGAGTCAAGCCATTGGCCAAGATCATTTTTTAATCTAAAAATAGTCAAGTGGGCCATTGTTTTCTTCATTCTATTATGGAAGAATCTAGAGTTGCGATCTCCCTGGGTGAGCCAAGTTTTCCTTGCATTATGACCCCAAGCTTTTTGGTCAAAAAGCAGTAGTTTTTCTCTTTGCAAAACGAGACGATTAATATGTTTGATTAGGATTTGATTATACGGTTGCAGCCATAGTTTCTGTTGAATTTCTTTTATTTTTTCGTCATTGTGGAGTAGTTTATTTGACGTGTGCTTGTACTTTGTTTTAGCCCAAGCTTTAAGTTCAGTTTTAATGCGATTAAGCTTTTGTTGAATACGATAGAAACGCGAGCCTGTGATTGGAACATTCCAATTTTTCTTAACAATTTTATGTGAGTTATTGTCTATCGTCCAAAAATTTTGGAACCGAAAAGGAGCCGGTTTAGTGATTTCCCCGTCATTGGTGGAGAAAATGATGGATGCATGATCGGAAACTGTAAAGGTACCATAGAAAATAGTGCTATTGTCGAAGCAATCGAAGAAACTTTTATGACAGGTGGCCCTGTCTAAACGTTCGTAAATGATCTTGTTGTTAAGGTTGCCTCTCCAGGAAAAAGCTTGTTGTAAACAGGGGATGTCTATTGCTTGAGAATTAGTCAAAAGGAGGGGGAGTCGATGAAGTTGGTTCTGTTTCAGAGGGCATCCGCCTAATTTGTCGTTGGGAGAAAGCATCTCATTAAAATCCCCAAGCATAAGCTAGGGGAAGGGGAGAGTATTAACGTAGTTATTCAAATAAGTCCAAAACGTATCCTTTTCGACATTTTTAGCCGGGCAATATGTGCCCAAGACTGAATACATTTTATTGTGTGGCTTGTAGAGAATGTCGAGATGAACCAAACGATCATGAGAGAAATGATTTTGAACTATAATATTGGAGTTATTCCAACACACCCACATTCCACCGACGTGGTTAATTGGGTCAACAACTACCTTATCGTGAAAGTGAAGAGCTTTGAGAATTCGATGGCTATTAATATTATTAGTTAGGGTTTCAATGACAAAGATAATATCCGGTTTATATTTGTTCTTTAGGTAGAGTAGCTCACTCAAAGCTTGGGGTTTTTTACCCCCTTGGATATTCCAGCATAAAATTTTCATATAATAAACGGATTGATGAGATAGATTCGTTTGGTAGGTTTATAATAAACCTGATCGTATATAGGCCACAAAATAGCCTCATTACCTTTCTCCCTCTCCTTGTCAGGACAATTTTTACTTTTAAGATAAACTAAATCCGCTAAGGCTTGGGGTATTTTGCCCCCTTGGATATTCCAACATAGGACTTTCATAAAAAGACAATGTGTGCACCAGTGAAGGCCTAAGCCCCTCCATCGCACCCCAGTTTTACTTTTACCAATTTGGCACTGAAAGTAGAATATTCTTGCGTTCCTCGAACCAAAATGGAGAGGGGGGGTTTGCACCCAAAGTAGGCTTACCCTCTATCAAGCAAACCAAGCAAAGGTACATGTCATCCGAGGAGTGCCTCAAAGAGACATTGGTTGTATGGCAGTACTGCTTCCTGAAAACAATAAGCAAAACATTAAGGGATGGAAAACCATCCCTGTTCAATTGCGAGCTACAAAGAGCTCGATTCCATAAGGTTGAAACAACCCATTCCATAGAAGAAATCAAAGATTTCTTAGGCATAATCCATAAAGGTAAATTTCTATAGAGAAGAGGGCGTTGGGTGTGAAAACCCTTCCACCTAGTAGAAGAAAGACTCCAGCAGCTCTGCAACAATTTAAATTGAAGATGAGAAAAAGTCCAAAAGATAAATGTGGCAAGGAAGCGTAAATGATGCCCAAATGATGAACAATTGCAGAAAAGTGCATAATGCAAAAAAGCTAGAAAAGTTACATTCGGGTAGATTAAAGCAATCATAACTGGTAAACAAACCAAGAATTCCAAGAACTCCACCAGATTTAATCTTGTAAGGACAAAATTAGGAGTTGATACAAAAAGATGAGGACCTAATAAAGGTATGAAAATCCAATCCATCAAAGAAATATCAAAAATCTTTATTCTGATTACATAGAAGAGCTTAAAAACAGATTGGTATGAATTTTCATCTAAGAAACAAAGTGGAATTTTTTTTTTTGTGAGCTGGTAAGTGGTCAATGTCCCCAATGTAAGCCATAGGAATTCTAAAAGCCGAACTTGGCAGCCAGCAAACATGGAGCGAACAATTGGTTGTGCAGTCATAACTTTGCAAAGGGAAAGTAGGTGTGAACATTACAAAATTAGAGGTCTCAGTGGAATCCAAGAACATCTCCCATAAGCTCAAAAAATCAATACAAAAAACCACCACAAAAAACAACAAAAATGAATTGAAAATTGTAGCACATGGAAGCCTAACTATAAGAGTATAAAGCATACTATCCCAAACCAACATTTTCGACATTAACATGGCATCTTCAAAAGAATTGTAGAATAAGTACATAGGAGAGTAGTTGTCCCTATAGAAAAGTGAAGTTAGCCCAGATTTTGTCCTCAATAGAGAGAGTTGAAGAGAAAATGTGAAAAAAGTCATCTTCAATAAAGCCTTATGGCAAGAGATTGCAACGTGATACGAAACGATAAATCGAAAAATAAATTGAAAACCAACAACAAGAAGGAGAAAACTTATCTGGGTTAAGTCATAGAGGAAGTTGAATTCATGAGCAAAGCAGAGAGCTTGAGTGATGCCATGACTGGATTCGGAAACCAGGTGGTATTCAACGACGATGGAGGGCTGCCGTGACTGGGAATCGGCTGACAAGAGCGAGTGGATGTCGTGACTGAATTCCGAGCGAGAGAAGTGTTGCTGGGCAGACGCGATGGCGTGGATGTGGTAGCCGTCAGTGAGCACGGTGGAGGTGTTTGAGACGTTCTCAATTACAGTCGGATCTGGCTCGTTCTTGGTCGCCGGAGAAAGGGCGTATCGGAGACGCAGAGGCATCGCGCCGTGCCTGGTATCGGAGAATGGGTGATGAGCAAGGAGGCTGCTGTGGTTCCACGCTAAGTTTCCCTTTGTTTTTCTCTTTTTTTCCTTTTTTTTCTTCCAGTTTTTCCTTAGGAAGGCATTAGCATCATTTTGGGACTCTCTCTCTCTAGATTTTCTCACTCTAACACTCATTTTATGTATATATGTATATGTATATATATATATGAATATGTATATATATATGTATATGTATATGTATATATAAATGAATATAAAGAACCAAAAGATGCTCAAGTTTTCTAGAGAGAGAAATAGAAACCCTAGGCGCAAAAAGAAAAGAAAATGGAAACCAAATGGCGCCGCTTTGCCTTCCTTCGCTGCTAATCCAGTTCATCCCCCTAAGCAAATTCCACTCTGTCCACTCAAAGTCTTCCCCCTCCATGAAACCCCCTATCTCAAAAGCTTTTATCCTTTTCATTTTTGTTGGGTAATTAGACCAAGGTCCTTTATAGCCTTAAATAATGGTTTTCCTCGTTTCTTGCAATTGCTTCCGAATCTCGGCTTTGATTTCTTCCGGGAGAAGATTATATCTTATTGGGGTTCCGTTTATCAAAAAAGCAATGATGATCTTACAATCTTTACCACAAATCTTGCCCAAGTCTCTTTGGAGATTTGTGCTAACCGTGATAATTACTTTTGTAATTACCCGTCTGATGGCGTGCTTGGGTATATTAAAGACGGCTACTCAGCTCGATACTGCTACAATTTCTCTCCGATGTGCTCCGGAATGCGTGAAACCAATCCAGGGAAGTTCCTTCTTCCTTTTTTAAAGTTCATTTTAATTCTATTTTATATGCTAATTGCGATTTTGCTATTGGTGGGTTGGTTTTTAATAATTATCTCTCCCCCCTCTCTTAATGTGTTTTCGTCTCTCCTCTCTATGGTTATGTATGCAGTGCCTCATTTTGTCTCTGTGTCCTTTGCTCTTCCCCTTCTTTTCTCCTTATTCAGGTCTTTTCTTGGACAACGGTTTTGGGGCTCTATAAATACCCCCCTTTGTGTCTTTGGTTGGCTCACTTCTCTCTCTTGCATCCTCCCCTTTATTTTCCTTACTCTCTGCTCCCCTCTTTTTTTAATGTTTGATATCCCTCCAAAACCGGACTATGCCTCTATCCTTAAATCCTCTCGCATTACTGATCCCGTTTCCATTAACTCTGATCGGACCCATCCCCTTTCAACTTTCCCTTTGGATCACTGTACTGGTTCGACCCATTCCTCCAACCCCGCTCCTGTCCAACATATGGCTAATCACAGTAACAGTCCATCTTCCTCTTCCTTTCAATCAGGGGACTCAAGTTCTCCTCTCTCAGACATTCCAGATTCAACTCCCCCTTCCGTAACTGTCCAAGCCCCTGAGCTTGATACGGAAGTCCTCAACTCCTTTCGTACCTCCTGTTTATTTGGCAAAATTTGGGGTGAGTCAATTCCTTCCTCTGCTATTATCATGAGATTGCGTCGTGAATGGACGTTTATCCATGGTGAGTTCTCTATTCGTTTCCTTGCTAACGGATGGTACATTATCCGCTTCTCTAACCCGCTTGACAAAGATGACGTGTGGGACAAAAGGCCTTGGTTCGTCCAGGGCCTTAACTTTGTGCTCATTCCTTGGATGCCTAACTTTAAACCTTTCTACACCTCCATTACTCATGTGGACCAATGGATTAAAATTCCTTTTCTTCCAACTGAATATTGGTCCTGGCCTTACCTTGCTCACTTAACTCAAAAAATTGGTCACCTTATCAAGCTTGATCGCTTCACTCTCTCAAATGATGATAAGGCCCAGTTTGCTAGGGTATGTCTTCACATTAACATCTCAAAGCCCGTTCCCAGATCCATTACTATTTGCTCTGGCAACGAATCATCTGAATATTTCCTCTCTTACGAGGGGGTTCATGAGGTATGCCCTCTGTGTGGTCTCAAAGGTCATTTCCTCTCTCAATGTCCAAAAAAGCCTGATCCGTGCCTTGAGTTAGTCGTTGCTAAACTGGAAGCAAGTCATATCAATCCTTCTGTCTCCTCGGACTCAAATTGGATTTTTGTCAAGCCTCAAAGAAGAGGTAAGCCTAAGCCCCCTGCTCGGGGAAATTCTAGATTTCGGAGGCCCTTCCCTACCAGGCGTTTCACTCCACGCCTTAACTCCTATCCTGCTGTTGCTAGTGATGAGGAAAACTTCCCCCGCCTCCCTGAATCCTCAGCTCCTGCCCATAATTTTACCTCAGGAATCTCCACTGCTAATGCTTTTGAATCCTTGGCGGAATTTCAAATCAATGATGAGGATAATGTGCAATTGCACCCTCCTAATCCCTCACACCCTCTTCCTGAAACTGAGGCCTTTTCTCCCCTGGATGAGGACGACTTGGATGGTGATTTCCTTGCTGCTCTTGGTGTTGTTCATCACAACCCGAATCTCATCCTCGATGCTGATATGTCTGAGGGTGGGTCTTCGTCTGCAAACCATGTCGTTGACACTGCTGATGGTACTGTGATTGATGGTCTCAAACGTAGGAAGAGAGATGAGTTTGAAGCTCTCTCTCCTCACTCTCCTTCTCAAATCTAATGATTTTTCCTTTATTTTTGACTTTCTATGTTTTAAGTTCTAGACTTCTTCATCCTTTTGTAACTCTTTGTTTCGCTAACTGGGGGCACTTTTTGTCTATTACTGTCTATGATTTTTCTTTCCCCCGATGTTGGAAGTCTCTTTTGTCACCCCACTCCCCAAGTTTGTATTCTTACCTTATATGGGAGTTTGATATTAATGATACTTTATGTTCTCTATTTTATATTCTGCTGTGCACTTCCTTTAACTGCCTTTTTGACAACTGCCATTTTGCTTACTTCCTGAAACACCTTGTTTGCACCTTTCCTATATCCCAAAATTTATTTATTTGTATTACTAAATTCGGGTCAGTTTTGTGCACTCTGAACAGGGACTGCCTTTCTCATGGGTCTTCACTCCTAGGACGAACCATTTGCTTTATGAGGTGGGCCTGTGCAACCCGCAATATTGTACTCTTTGCTATTTTCGCTGTACTTTACAAGCATTTTCCTCTTAACCCTTTTGTATATTTCATATGGAATGGATCCGTTGGATCCCTTTTGAACCGGATGTCCAATCATCCGTTTATGACTATTTTCACTCTTTTGGCCGCGCTGGGCCATGTTGCCTTTTATAAGTTATTTATCAATGAAAGTTATTAGTTGGAATATTCAAGGTGGTAAAAAGAAAGAGGCTTTAGCTGAACTAATTTACCTAAAAAATAAATTCAAGCCGGATATTATGTTTGTCTTGGAAACTTTAACGAATTCAAGAAATAGCTCCACAATTCTGCGCGCACTACATTTTGAAAATAAAATTGTGATTGATCCAACCAACCATTGTGGAGGTTTATGGGTCCTATGGAATAATGACAATATTATCCTACATAGCAAAGAAATAACAAGTAGATGCGTTCATCTGAACATTACTCACAAAGCATCAAACACCAATTTATTGATTTCCGGTTTGTATGCTCCTGCCCAAGAGCGTGACAAACCAGATTTTTGGGCATATTTAAACCAATTTTTAGACAATGTTAACTTGCCCTGGATTCTGGTTGGTGACTTTAATGAATTATTGGATCCAAATGACAAATTAGGGGGTAGACCACCCATCATCACGCCTCTTAGTAGGCTTCCTGCCCTTCTAACTCGTTATCAGGCTTTTGATTTTCCATGCACTCAACCAGCCTTTTCTTGGCAAAAAACCTTGAATAATTATACTATCTATGAACGCCTTGATCGCGCTCTCGGTCATCCCCAAATGCTCTCCATTTTTCCATATGCACGACTCTTTTATGGAACCTTTTCTGTTTCAGATCATGCCCCATTGATACTAGATCTCCTTCCCAGTACCTCTTCGACGCCTAGACCCTTTAGGTTCCAGAATTCTTGGAGCTTGGAGTCAGAATCCTTCAATCTTGTTGCAACTAATTGGAAGCACCATATTCATGGCTCCAGGTTCTTTCGCATCCAAAAACGACTATCTCTCATCAAATCACATTTTAAAGTATGGGCTGCTTCTAAATTCGGTAACAATAAAAACAAGCTTGTTCTAAACGAGCAAAAGCTCTCCGACCTGCATCAACGTCTTTGGTCCCAACCTTTTAATCCAATTCTTGTCAGTCACATCAACCGGTTGATCCGACAAAGGGAAAAACTATTGTTATTTGGCCAGCAATATTGGGCGTCCCACTACCAAAAAATTTGGCTAACCCAAGGCGACAGGAACAGCAGATTCTTTCACAACAAAATGAAAAAAAGGCACTCCAACTCTACCATTTACAGGTTAAAATCTCCTAATCATGGTTGGATCACTAACCAAGACGATATTTCGTCGACAATAGTTCGTTCTTTCAAAGACCGGTTCACTTCCTCTATTAGTAACCCAAGAACTCTTGACCTCAGTTGCATTGCCCCCGTTATAAGTAATGACGACTCCTCCTCTCTTCTTCAAGCAGTTACCAATGATGAAATTAAAGAGGCCTTCTTCTCTATGAACCCTCACAAGGCTCCGGGATCTGATGGTTTTGGCGCAAAATTTTTCCAAACTTATTGGCACATTGTTGGAAATGATTTATCTTTAGCCATCAAAAGTTTCTTCTTTCATGGAAAACTCCCTCCCTCTTTGAATCACACCATTTTAACTCTTATCCCAAAGCAAGAGCTAATTGAAACTCCGAACCACCTTCGCCCCATTAGCCTAGTGAATTCCGTCTACAAAGCTATTTCAAAAATTCTGGTTCAGCGCTTAAGCCCTCTTCTACAAAAGCACATTAGCCCACTGCAAAACGCATTTACGACAGATAGGTCTATTCATGATAATATTCTCATTGTTCAGGAAGTTCTCAATTCCTTTCACAAGTCCAAAAATAAAACAGGGTGGTGCGCCCTCAAGCTGGATATGGAGAAAGCTTATGATCGCATAGAGTGGGATTTTCTTCAAGAAACCCTCCAAAAGTTAGGTTTCCCCGCTCAATGGATTTCGTGGGTCATGGAATGTGTAACTAAAGTGTCTTATTCTATCAAAATCAATGGTTCAACCTCACCTTGGTTTCGACCTTCGAGGGGACTTAGGCAAGGGGACCCTCTCTCTCCCTATCTTTTCATTTTATGCATGGATGTCCTCATCAAAAAGCTTTACACCCAAAGCAATGTTTCTAATTCAGGGATAGGCTTCAAGCTGTGTCCTGGTTCACAAAAATTCCCATGTCTAATGTTTGCGGATGACAGCCTTGTTTTCTGCAAAGCTACTTCTTCAGCTTGTCGTAATTTAAAAAATGTGCTTGACTCTTTTTGTCAAGCTTCAGGGCAACTAATTAATTTCCATAAATCGTCCATCATTTTTTCAAAAATGATTCCGCATAGTCGCAAAGCGGCCTTGGCCAGCTTTTTTAACATGACTTTAAAGTCATGTTTAGGCCGGTATTTAGGAGCCCAATTCAGTTCTCATTATCCGGCAAAAAGGGACTACCAGCATATCCTTAATAAAACTCAGGAACGAATTAAATTATGGGAATCGGGGTTTTTATCTAAAGCTGGAAGACATACCCTTATCCAGTCAAATCTTGAAGCCCTTTCGGCTTATTCATGCTCATCCTCCCTCATCCCTAAAGCATTGTGTCATTCTATTGACACTCTCCACAGAAATTTTTTCTGGAATCAGCATAAAGATAAAAATGGGCCTCCTCTCATTGCATGGTCTAAAGTTTGCATGCCCAAAGCCCTCGGTGGTCTTGGTCTTCGTAGAACCTATCCCCTAAACCAAGCTTTTCTTGCCAAGCTGGGTTGGAAAATTCTTTCGGAACCTGATAACTTTTGGGTCAAACTCATTAAGGCTAAATACCTCTCTAAGCAGCCATTTTTTCAATACACCCCCAAATCTAAAGATTCTTACATTTGGCGAAAAATTTTAGCTCAAAGAGAAATTTTAAGGAAAGGTATTCGTTGGAAAGTTGGCAATGGTACTAACATTCTTTTTTGGTTAGACAACTGGGTAACGAACCAATCTCTTGCTCAAAGTATCAACCTTCCCGAAAGCCTTTGTGATCCAAATCTCAAAGTAAATGCTTTTATCTTGCCCAATGCTACTTGGAATATAACTAAGCTGTTGACTTTGCTTCCTCAAAGCATTGTTAGCCAAATCAAAGGTATCCCTCTACCGTCTTCCGACATTTTGGATATGCCTATCTGGGGCCCCACTTCCAGTGGAGAGTTCTCGGTTAAATCTGCCACGTGGTTGGCTCACGAGCTCCCTCCGGTTCCGCCATGGCCTTTTAAGTGGATCTGGGCTCTTAATCTGCCTCCTAAAATTCTTATTTTTCTTTGGCAATTGTGCCACAACAGCCTTCCTTTGAGGGATACGCTTTTCTCTAGGCATATCATCCCACTCAACCAATGCCCCTTATGTCATTCATATGCGGAAACGATTGACCATCTGTTCTTGAATTGCCCAAGCTCCTCCTCTTTTTGGAAACTTGACAAAGTCCACTCTTGGCTCCACTTTTCATCGCAAATCCCAACCCTTCTTCAAATTGTGACTAGTCTAAAAAACAATAAGCCCCTAGTTTGTAAACTGGGTTTTCTTCTTTGGCACATTTGGAAAGAACGCAATGCTGTCATTTTCAACGACGACTCTTGGAATCCATTAAGAGTCTATTATAGGGCGTACTTTGGGTATAATGAGTGGAACACGCGCACCCAGTTGGACACCAGCCTTCAACTTGGTTCTCCCCTAACGGGAGCTCCACCCCAATCCCCCCCCCCCCAACCTTCTCGCTGGTGGCCTGGGAGCCACCCCTTCCTCATTTCATTAAACTTAATTTTGATGGGTCCGTCAAAAAATCTTCAGCAGCAGCAGGAGTAGTCCTTCTGTTTTACATCAAATTCTTGTAATTGATACATTGGGAGTTCCCCTCGTGAGGAGGGCCTCCTAATTCCTTTTTTTCCTTACCTTTATAAAAAAAAATATATATATATATATATATAAATGAATATGTATATATAAATGAATATGTATATATATATGCGCTAGGCGCACGACTTTGTGTGACGCACAGAGCCACGTGTTAGGCGTAGATTGGTGCGCCTGACGCGGCATAGCCAATGCGTCGTGCGCACGTGGCGCGCCAGGCGCACCGCCTGCATTAGACTCGCTTTGACAACCTTTTCCTTAAGCGTATTTTTAAATGATTTTCTTTTATCCTTTAAATCCGGAAATCAACTTTACGAGATAAAATCTGGTTTCTATTTTAAAAATATCTTTGAAAATATATATTATAATAAAAATAATTAATTATCATGAATATTTAAATGGGCTTTTCAAAGGATTAGGCTTGAAATATTTTATTTATGGGCTGAAAATACAATTAGTTATCAGGTTTAATTAATTGGGCTTTAAAATAGGATTTTATATCACTATTATAAATAAATGAGCTTTACACTATAAAAACAATTTTAGGCCTGGCTATTCGGACTACTCTCCCCTTTGGTCGGACCAATTAAGCTGCAGTATGTTTCATCATTGGATCCTTAAATAGCGAGACACGATTATGTGTTTATAGGGGGTGATGATTGTGTGTGCTTTGAAGATGAGGAGAATGCGTCAAAAGGGAGACGAGGTATTCCTATGTATGGTAAAAGATTTGTCTCTTGAGGAGCAACTTGAGAACATTCCCACTGTCCGTAAGTATCCGAATGTATTTCCCGAAGAGTTGCTAGGTATTCCTCCAAAAAGGGATGTTGAGTTTGGCATCGATCTAGTTCCAGGTACTGCTCTGATACCTAAGGCTCCGTACATTATGGCGCCTCCTCAGTTGCAAGAATTGAAGACTCAGTTGCAAGAATTGATCGACAATGGCTTCATAAGGCCGAGTGTCTCGCCTTGGGTGCTTCGATGCTATCAAGAAGAAGGATGGGAGTATACGATTGTCCATTGATTACAGCGAGCTGAATAAGGTGATGATCAAGATTAAGTACCCATTGCCTCGAATTGAAGATCTCTTTAATCAGTTAAAAGGCACAGGATTATTTTCCAAGATTAATTTGAGGTATATTCCTAAGACTGCTTTTCGGACGAGGTATGGGCGCTATGAGTTTGAGGTGATGCCTTTTGGTTTCTCGAAAGTTCCTGCGTTGTTTGTGGATCAGATGAACTGTTCTTCCATGAGTACTTGGATACCGGTGTTGTTGTATTCATCAACGATATTCTCGTCTACTCTAAGGATAAGTGTGAGCATGAAATGCATTTGAGTTTGGTTTCTGGATATTTTGAGGAAGCAGAAGTGGTTCGCTAAGTTATCCAAGTGTGAGTTACAGTTGAAAGAAGTAGCATTTATGGGTCATGTGATCAGTAAAGCAAGGGTTAAAGTTAATCCATCCAAGATCAAGGCAGTTGTTGAATGGGAGTGTCTGAAAAGTGTTTCAGAAGTTCGGAGTTTCCTAGGTCTTACGGGTTATTATCGGCGCTTTATCAAAGATTTTTCCAAGATTGCGCAGCCGGTTGACCAAGCTAATGAGGAAAGAGTTCAATTTTTTGTGGTCAGATGAATGTGAGAAGGCTTTTCAGGTTTTGAAGGAGAGTCTCACTACTGCTCCAGTTCTTACCTTGTCATCTAAAGAGGTGGAGTATGAGGTGTATAGTGATGCTTCCAAGAATGGGTTGGGTTGTGTACTAATGCAGTAGGGTAAGGTTATTGCCTATGCTTCGAGGCAATTGAAAGTTCCCAAAATGAACTATCCGACTCATGATCTTGAGTTAGCAGCGGTGGTATTTGCACTTAAGATTTGGCGACACAATTTGTATGATGTTACATGTAATGTGTATACCGACCATAAGAGTTTGAAGTACATCTTCACTCAGCGTGATCTGAATCTGAGGTAGTGAAGATCTTTGGAGCTTATCAAGGACTACGAGTTGACTCTAGAATATCATGAGGGTAAGGCGAATAAGGTGGTTGATGCTTTGTGTCGAAAAATCAGAACATTCTCTGAATGCCGCCATGGTGTTGCCCAGAGACTTGTGTGATGAGTCTCGGAAGCTTGATATTGAGGTGGTACCTCAAGGTTCTGTAGCTGCATTGCTGGGTTCTATGAGTGTTGAGCCCAATTTATTCCATTAGTTGAGAAGCAAGCAGAGAGGTGACCCGAAGCTTGAGAAAATCCGTGAAGCAAAGGTCCAGGGTCGGGCTGAGACTTTCGAGATATGTGCTGATAGTAGTCTGAGATTCATGGGGCGCTGGTGTGTGCCTAATGATGGTGAACTCAAGAGAAAGATCCTTGAAGAGGCTCACAACACTCCTTATTCTGTTCATCCTGGAGGTGATAAGCTTTATAAGGATCTGAAAGTGAATTTTTGGTGGCCTTGTATGAAGAAGGAGATTGTTGAGTTCATGGATAGGTGTTTGGTCTGTCAGAAAGTGAAGATTGAGCATCAGAGGCCTGGTGGTTTTCTACAACCATTGCCTATCCTGAATGAAAATTTGATTCGATCTCGATGGTTTTTGTGATGGGTTTGCCGAGAGCTGAAGGTGGAAAGAATGCGGTGTGGGTGATTGTGAACCGATTGACCAAAGTTGCTCGTTTCATTGCGATGAAGAATACTTGGTCTGTAAAGGAGTTAGCCGAAGCCTATGTTAATGAGATTGTTCGTCTGCATGGAGCTCCTAAGGACACTGTCTCTGATCGTGATCCGATATTCTTGTCTCATTTCAGGACTGCTTTGCACGAAGCTTCTGTTTGGAAATTGAAACTGAGCACTGCATTTCATGCTGCAACCGATGGTCAGACTGAGAGGACTATTCAGACATTGGAGGACATGATACGTGCTTGTGCCCTGAAATTTCAGCAGTCATGGGTCAAGTCACTTAGTTCTCTTATAACAACAGTTATCATGCTGGTATCCAAATGGCTCTGTATGAGGGTTTTTATGGGAGAAAGTGTCGTAGTCCTATTTGTTGGAGCGACACCAGTGAATCATTGATTTTGGGGCCAGAGTTGATACAGGATATTGTTAAGCAGGTGAAAGTGATTCAGGCTAAGATGAAAGGTGCTCAAGATAAGCAGAAATCATATGCAAACTTGTGTCGGAAGCCTTTTTCCTATGAAGCTGAAGATAAGCTTCTTTTGAAGGTGTCTACTATGAAGGGAGTGATGCGATTCGGTCAGAAGGGCAAGCTAATTAAGTCCAAAATATGTGGGTCCCTATGAGATTCTGGAGAGAATTGGGGAAGTTGCATATCGATTAGCTTTGCCGCCCGAGTTGTCAAAGGTTCAAACGTTTTTCATGTGTCGCAGTTGTGTAGATATTGCAGCGATCCTTCTCATGTGATTCCAGTTGAGACGGTTTCTGTCGAGCCGAATCTGACAATTGAGGAGCAACCAGTTCGTATATTAGAACGCCAGAACCGTGCTTTGAGGAGAAATGTGATCCGTTTGGCCAAGGTACTTTGGAGGAGTCAAAAGTACGATGAAGCTACTTGGGAGACTGAAGAGTCTATGAGACATAAATATCCAGAATTGTTTGTCTCAAGTATTTTTGAGTTGTTTCCAAGTTTCTAGGACGAAACTTTTTAAGGAGGGAGATTGTAACACCCCGTGTTTTACTCCTAATTTTTCACGTGTTATTATACTAAATTAGTGTTTTTCGTTAAAATTAAATTTTTATTATTAAATTAATTTTAGCCGTGTGTGAATTTAGTTGGTAAAGTATTGTTTTATGATGTGTTATGGTTATATATTTTATTTATAGTGGTGGGCTATTTGTTTAAGGATTATAGTAGATTCGTTATTTATTTAAGCGCTTAGGATGTAGGTTGTCGCGTAGCAAGTTTTATAATCTTTTTGGACCGTCACAAGTGATGAAATAAATCCATCACTTGGTTTATCAGAGCTGGCCGAAATTCGGCTTAGAAGGGGAGAAATGTGAAGAGTTTTGAAGCTCCTAAACAACCCCTTGGAATCTCTTTTAACCCCCCCTGAAGGAATATGTCCTTAGACATTCCGGCAATTACTAAATATAAATAGGAATGTTATTATGAAGATAATAAAGTTAATTATTTTAGTAATCGTATTTACTTGCTAGAGAATAAATATGATTAATAGGACAATATTGATTGGGCCTATAACTAAAATAGATTAATCCTATGAGGTCACACATTGTAGCACAAGTTGGACAAAGCAATCCAAATCCATTTAGGATTAGGATTGGGCCGGTCCAAAGGGGAATAGGAGGAGAATTAGTTCTCCTAACTAGCTTAAGACTCTTCTATTATATATAGGATATAATATTAGGGTTTAGGTAATCAATTCATTAGTCAGTTTCTTTTCACTAGAGAGAGAAAGAGAAACCCTAAATCTATTCTCCATAAACCGGCGCCTATACCATCAAAAGCAAGAGATTTTTTCTCTTCCGTTCTAGCAAACGTTGGTGTTCAACTGGTGCTCGTGGACTGATTAGAGGAGCAACACTTGGGGCTCTCGGATCTTCAAAGCTTGCATACAACAGGGAAAACACGCTACAAAGGTTTGATATTTAATTCCTATTGAATGATTCATATGTTTGATTATGTTTGCGATCCTATGATAGATGTTAGGAAATTGTTTCCTGAAATTCCGCTATATGCATCTATATATTCCTACACCCCCCCCCTCTTCTTATCCTATCATTAACCTTCATAAAGCTCTTGATTTTCCCTTGGAAAAAATCTGATTATAATCAGAAAATTTCAGCCCTCCATCCTCATCATTAAACACGCCATTTTCGATCAAAGTGTGAGAAAAAATTCATCTTTGTTCTTCATCTAAAAGAATTGTTAAACTCTTTGCTTATTAGTTTGTCATCTCAATCCTGCTAACGATCGATATTTTTAGGTGCATTAGGAAGCGAGGTTAAAGATATTCATCATTCACAAGAGGAGCACGCACAGTACTTTAGTTCTTCACTTCACCAGATGATCTAGGTAACTAACGTCTTCATAGAACGATTAGAATACGCGTTAGAATTACATGGGTTGTAGTAGTTAGGCGGGTTAGTTTCACGTAAGATTTTGGGTGAAATGTATTGATTATGATTATATGTGTTTTATGTGGAATTATGGACTGCTTGTTATATGAAGTTAGAATAATCAAAGTTTCTGATTTTTGTATTATATAAGTTTTTGTTAAATTCATGAAGTATATGTTGTAATTTCATTCACTCATCATATTGTTGTTGTAGTTGTTGCTTGTATTTTAATCTACTTGTGAAAAGGCGTTGATTAGTATGTGAATCATGTGAAAAGTTGGTTTTCATGAGATGTTGTAAAGCTACTGTCATGTATTCGAGTCATGGAGTATTTACGTTTATGTATAATAACAAAGGAGGAGAAGGGAAGTTGAATTGTGGCTTGGGCCGGCTGCGCTAAGCGCACGCTCTAGTTTGGCAGTGTGTTCGTCTGTTCGTCGAGAGTTGTGTTTTGTTGGTTAATTTGTGATTTATGATTTGTGAATAGTTTCTGGTTGGTTTTATGTATTAATGATTTTTAGATTTAAAAGTTATAATGTATAGTTGCTTGGTGTGGCCTTTATGATTGATTTTTATGCTTGGTTGCGTTAATATTGCTGGTGTGCATTGTTGATTGTAATGTTGGAGTTAATTTTATGAGTTGTGGATATTTGTGCTGCGGAAGAGATTCCTTGTTGCGATTTTGTTGTAACATTAATAAGTTGAGAATTTATCTTGTTAGTTTTAATAAGTTGTCGACGTTGTAGTACTCGAGGGAGAATAATACTTCTTTTAGTACCACTTAGCCTAGAGTTAGGTACCGGGGATATTGTGACCTTTGTTATAATTAACCTTGTACCCAAACTCAGACAGCAAGCAAATTGTTGATGATTTGGCTATTGTGATGAATATGCTTTTGATGTTTTTGCATTGGAAGTTTCTTTATGAGAAATATGCTATTATTTCTTTGAAGAATTATGAATACTTATGATTTATTATTATACTTGGGATGAGATATTTGAGAAGAATGTTTTATTTGAGTCTCTTGGGTTGCGATCTGGGATTCTCTGCAGACATGGGTGTAAGGCCTTAGGGGGGATCCTCGTGTATTTTGAATAATTTTGATGATTGATGACGTATTTATATAATATAATGATTTACTGTTTTGTTTGAGTGTAAGATAGTTGGTGCGATATGCCCCAATGAAGAACATGCTACCACCTAGGTTGCGATTTAGGGGTAAACCTTGGTTATATTGTCGTCTGATACGACAGGAAGTATTGAGCTGGTACTATCCTGCATCTGGAGTTTGGCCATTCTCATATACAAACAGTAGGGAACATAAGCTCATAGGCCGCTCTGGAGGTTGCGATCTCACATGTCCATATGAAGTGGGTTGCGATCCACTAGCGTTCTGTTCTTTCTCAAACTATATGAAATTACTATTTTCGGAATTGTATTTTTTCTTTGATAATCATTATAACCATGTGGTTATATTAGTTTTCTATTGTTGTATTAGCTCTTTCTAAATGCTCAGTTTGTTCATGTTATTGGCTTGCTATGTCTTTGTGGTTGTTACTTGATTTCTATGACTTATTTAATTCATTATGTGAATTCTGTTTGAGCTGGGAGAGCTGTTAGTTACTCCCCACTGATTGTGGAATATTTTTTGTTTACTTTACATTTGCAGATGGCTCTGAAGGCTAGGCCAATAACAGTTTCGGCTTGAAAAGTGTGTTTTGGGAGACTTACTAAGTTTGTTGTATTTGTGTTAGTTGATGAGATTTATGAGAACTATAGGAAGACTTTTAGCCTTATAGGGGTTAAGTAGTACTTGGTTTTGGGTGGTTATTTTGCCACCAGAGATTTTGGATAATATGTTTATGATTTGGTTTTAGGAAAAATTGTTAGCAATAAACTGATCTTTAAGCCGTCCGCTAAATTTAAGTCAACCTTTTGATAATTCTAGAATAAGCTAACTTTGTAGTCACTTAAACTTTAAATAGGTTGGCTTGAAAAATAACCTACAATAGTAGGTTGTAACACGTAAACTTGGTGATGTGGCATTAAAAATTGCTTCAAATAGTTGATAACAAGAATATGATACCTGGAGGTGGGTGGTGAAATCTCATATTAGGATCGCTTAAACAATGCCTCAAAACCGCCGTGTCATGTGCACTTCCTTCGAATCCGATACAAACGTACATGAAAAGCATATCAAAAGAACAAGAAGCTAACACATTCCACGTTTTGTTTCCTTTACGACCTCTAAATGGTTGTGCAGCTTTGTCTCCCACTATTGCATCTATGTGGGTGCCATCTAGAGCACCAATACAATCCTACATAGAAACATTAATCATAAAGAAATGGCTATTATCTTAATAACAATAGAAAAAGTTAAGGGGAGTGATTATTACCTTAAAGAAAGGCCAATACTTGTCATTGTTGGCAATTTTTGTTGGAACTTCATTTAAACTTTGATATGGCCGAATGATATCTTTTGACAATGCAACTAAGGCTTGCAATACCCATCTATTATAGTTACAAATAGTTGATATTGAGTGTTGAAATCTATCAGCTGCATCACGATATGAATCGGCTTTTGCCAGGATATACAAACATATGCCAACCTACTCCGCAACAAGTACAAACCTTCCATCTGAGATTAGTTGTTTTTCCATGAGCACATTCACAAGGTTGATGAAAATATGTTTTTCTACTCTTAGTTGTTCCTTGCATAATTGTGGATGACCATTCAATAATCTATGGATCCAATGAGAACCAGATTCACCTCCAGCATGCAATGGTATTCTATCCATGCTTGTAAGCAACCTTTTCAACTCATGCAAAGCTATGTACATCATACAATTCTCAACCAACATCTGGTCCATTCTACAAGCCAAACATTAAAAGAAGATGGAGATAAGCAACTAGTAATGTCAAGAAATATCTAGAAGTTGATTGCTTAAACATAAAGTAACCATAGATAAGCATAGTCATAACACCCATGAAAATAAAAATACATATTAAAAGCAAGTAGTTCTAATGTCCTAGAAATGCCGTCCTTGAAAATAAAATACATTTAAATGCAAGTAGTTCTTATATCCTAGAAACAACGCCCTTGAAAATAAAAATACATAAGAACCCTATAGATAAGTAAGCTCTAGAAATCGAACATCACTCTAATCATCAAATTGAGGGATGTAACAGTCACCGGGAAATGTAACTTTCTTTTTCAAGAAAATGAGTCTATACTCATTATCGGGAAGAGCAAGCCACAATTCACCATTCTTCTCTGGTTCACGTAAGTAATCCAAGCAATCAATAATGAAAGCCTTTCCATGAACCTTAACTTCGGGAATGTCCTGCAAAGTTGTGATTAATCTTTCATATAAAGAGGATGATGGAGTGGATTGTGCTTTGGAGGACCCTAATTGGATGTTTTTCCTTAAAACATCCATACATGTTTCAAGGTCTTCCTTCATAGTTCTCTTACTAGATAAATTTCCACTATCAGTGCTTTTACGTTTTTTCCCTGATAAACTCTTAGTTGGGGACCTACTAGCAGCATCACAAGAGTCGTCATCACATTCTTTCTCCCCATTAACTTCTCCATCATCAGAATCTCCCGATCCTTCCTCAACATCAACCATTTTCCCTTTGTCAAATAAGCTTGGCCCCGTGGAATTAATACTCCAAGCCATACTTCCAGTGGCAAAAGTTCCCCCAAAGAGGTCAAACATCTTTTTCTCGAACTGTAGTGGTTTTTTCAGAAAGGCTGAAGGTCTTCCTTTATGAACCTGGAAATAGTAATACATAAAAGAATAGTGAGTATGAATCAAACGAGATATCAAAAATTATAAGAGAATATGTTTATATATTAATATATACCTGAACAAACGCTTTCCACTTCTCATCATGTGGATCAATTGTCGAGCATCCAGTGTTCTCATCCCACCCGATTCCGGTCCACTTGGTCTTCAGTTCATACCAAGCCTTAAATCTGTTTCTACAGTCACTATAGTAATTCTCCACCACCTTTTTCTCGAAATTTTTCCCAGTTTGTGCATTTAAACGTATTTTAATTGTATCCCAATCATACTTACTATTGCCACAATTCTTGTTTTCAAGGCACAAATCCAAAAATGTTTCGGTTTGCTTAGGGGTCCAAAGTGTCCTTTCCTTAGGGGGCATTGTTGTTGGCTAAATCAATACACATTTAAACATAATTTTAGAAACCTCATACTAATAATACCATTTGTTACACTATACCATTTGTCTTGACTTGAAAATATCCTAACAATTACATCAAGCACATAATTCATACAATCAGAGTTCAAGCACATAATTCATACAATCAGAGAGAGTCTAGAAGCTCTTGGAGAGCACTTTACTAATGTACATGTCGTAACAGTTGCATATCAAAATCAAAGTATCGGTTGTACCCATCTATTAGCGGCTATAGTAACGATATTTAACTTTCAATATACAGCATTTTTGATACAATATAACACAAATATGATTGAATATACTATTACAAGTATTGTTATGAGCAAAAAAGATTAATTTTCGATTTTAAACGTCCCTCATTGTTAGCTTTTTATGCCTTTTTCTTTCAAATCTTATAGGTGCACATCAAATTGCAATGATTTCTAGACTGAAAAGGAAATAAAATCATAAAATGCATCTGTTTCCATTTTCGCAACATTTTAGTCCATCATATCCAGTGGAAAAAGAAAAAGTTTGCTACTTTTATTCAACTAATGACATAAACAGTGTGGTACCAGGGAAAACAGATGAAACATAATCAGGAAAATCTCATGCAAAGTTCAAGTTCAGGGAAATAGTCACAGAAATCAATGCACAAAAATACAAATATGATTCAATAGCATGCAAAATATTAGAAATCAGTGTCATGCATTAGATCTATGGAAATAATGTTTGACAAAATCACTTACAAAAAGTAAGATCATATCAAAATTCATGGCATAAATATCAGCAAGAATCATATTGTTCTAGAAAATCACAATTAACAAGCTAGAAGCACTAATTTGAGTTCCAAAGACATTACCAATTTACTTCACAATGAATTTACTAAAAAACTTACTTGAAGATGGAGATGAACTTGAATCACAATGTAGATGAAAAATACCAGATCTTTTTCTCCACTTAGAATTAGCTCTCCATAGTCTTCACAATGAATTTTTTTCGGATGATAATTTCAAAAGTAACCAGTGAGAGGTGAAAGTGGAGTGAGAGATAAGGAGTTAATGCATTCTACTGCCTTCAAGTGAAATGAAAGTGGAGTGAGAGTTAATGAATTCTACTACTTTAGTCATAAAACTAAGTGGAGTGAGAGATAAATTTTTCCATATGTGGCAATTTCTCACTTGTTAGCAATAAATGTTAATCAACTTTTGGTTTTCTACTAGTGTTTTATGAAATCAAAACAAGACTATTAGATATATTAGTGGTGAAAGTTATGTATAGGCAAGTATATAAATAGTATTTTTTTTTGTTAAATTGTTTATCATAAGAGATAATTAATAATTATTATTTTTTTAAAGTGCGAATTTTAATAATTATTACTTCATAATAAATTTTGAGGGGTAGTATTTACGTAAGGGGTAATATTTATGTTATTACTCATCAATTTTTTTGTCTAATAAGGGCAAATAAGTTCCAATTAGGTCCAATAAGGTCTAATAAGTTTCAATCAGGTCCAATAAGGTCTAATAAGTTTCAATCAGGGCCAATAAGGTCTAATAAGTTCCAATAAGGTCAATAAGTTTCAATCAGGTCCAATAAGTTCCAATCAGGTTCAATCAGGTTCAATAAGTTGAATCAGGTCCAATCAGGTTTAATAAGTTCCAATCAGTTCAGTTCAGGTCCAATAAGTTCAGTTCAGATAAGTTCAGTTCAGTTCAGGTCCAATAAGTTGAAGAGAACGCACCCTTAAAGCCCTACCTTCCCCTTTCGCCAACATTTCACCTTCTCCCTTCTTCTTATATATTAAATTCTTGTTTTTCGGATGTTAATCAGAATGTAAGGCATAATGCCTTTGATTATGATATTATGTTTGTAAGAGGGCTAAACCTTAACTATGTTTTAATTAAATTCCTTTTGCACAAAAAATAAAAAAAGAAAAATAAAAAGAAGAAGCTAAGATGAATTTTTTTTTTGATAAGTAAGAAGCTCAGATGAATTAATTTACTTCTAACAGGCTTTTGGAGTGTCAATCCATAAATTTCTTTCTCTTTTATTTACATTATTATTGTATGATCTTAATTGAATTTAAATTACAAAACACCTCTCTTTATCACCATCTCTTTTTGTTCAGCTTTTGGTGAATTTTTGTTCTTGAACAGTGGAGTGGTGAGGAATTGGTGGGCAGTGAATATGGAAGTGGTGTGGTGAGGAAATTTTTGCTCTTTTATTTATATTATTCTGATTGCATTCAGCAAGGGTATGGGTAAGAGTAAGAGAAATCTACACTATTGAAACCACAAAAATCATTATTTTCAAGAAAATCAATTGTGAAAGGATTATAAGTATACCTGATGATGTTAGATTTCTAAAAGATATTGCGAAAGGAAATGAAAATGAAGTGGGGTTGGGTGGAAGTTAAAACGAAGAGTTCAAAGCCTTGAAGGGAAGAAGAGAGAGGAAATGAGGAGAGGGGAGCATTTTCAAAGTCACAAATTAAAATGGAGAAGTTTTAATCCAGGTTTAACTGGTATATAGTAAACCAACCTATTTAAAGTTTAGGTGACTATAAAGTTAGCTTATTCTAGAGTTATCAAAAAGTTGATTCAATTTTAACGGACGGTTTAAAGGTTAACTTATTGCTGACAATTTTTCCTTGGGTTTATTAGTATTGTTTTATATGTATGGATAAACTTGTTTTGAGGACGATGTTTTTAGTTTGATATTTATGATATTTATCTTATGACATTGTTTAGTTGAACTTTAGATTGACATATCCGTCTCGGCGATATTTACGCTATTGTCTACTTTTATCATCATTTGGTTATTCATTTCTTATTTCTTATTTCTTTCTTGTATATGGACGGAATATTACAGAGAGAAAAACCCATTTTCATTCGAAAACCCAATGTATATATATATACCAAAATCAACCTGAAATCTAACTTGAATTAATAGTAAAGTGGCTCAAATTGATTTGACTCATAACAAAAGTACTCCGATACTTGAAAAGACCTAACCAAAACAACTTGAATATTATTGACCCACATCATTATAAAAATAATAACTGTCAAAATTATTTTTATTAATATTTCCAGAAGTAAAAATGCAAGTGAATGAAGGATGATGTCTTGTTTATTGCTTTACTTTTTGTTGGTTTTTAGTTGGTATTATAGTGTATTTTTAGTTAGTTTAGGCTAGTTTGTTCACTATTTCTTTAATTTGTGCATTTTTTCAACCTTGTATGCGCTTTCTTTGGGCGTTCTTGTTTCGATTCAGGATTTAGGTGTAACACCCCAAAATTTTGCTCTTAGTTTTTCGCAAAAGTTTTCCCTAAAACTATTATTTTCTTTAAATTAATGATTTCGATTTTTATATTAATGGGAGCCAAAATATTTTTATTAATTGATGTGCTTATTATGTGAATTATATTTATATTTATAATATAATTTATTAGAATTATTTTCGTTATTAAGTATTTTTAAAGTTTAGGCGCGATTTAGGAATTTATTAATTTATCGCGTAACGGACTTTTGTTGCATGGATCATTGATGAATGGGCCGAAGTAATTTGTGTGGTTTGGGCTATGAGGCAGCCGGCCTTGTGGAGGGAAAAGGAAGATATTTTCTTCACTCATTTTGATGTCTTTTTACATTTCATAACCTCCCTCTTAATTTCACCATTTAACCTCTTTTACTTATTCCTTTTAAACCACCAAAAATCTGATTCAAAATCAGAGTACCCTTGCTGTCATTTTTACAATAACATTCGGCCATCATCATCATCATCATTTTCTCTCACAAATTTTCTACTTCTTTTCTTCATCAAATTGTTCTTAACTTATTCTACTTGCCTATTCCTCGTTCGTGGTGCTTTGGGGTTTGAAGAAAAAGTACAGTGCATGGATAATTGGGATTATCACAGTAGTTTTCACCTCTCCTCCGATGATCCAGGTAACTAGTAGTTATCTTAGAACGCTAGAGATTAGGGTATATTTCGGTATTAGATTATTACGTTAGGAATTCTTTTATATGAAATTATTGATGAAAATTTACGTGAGTGTTCATTATGTATGCTATGAGTATGTTATGTGCAGTAAATAATTTTTATTTGAGTTTTTCCTATTTTATTAATTTAATTGGTAATTTATGTGTTTATGGCTTAATTAATAAATAATTAGTGAATGTAGTTTATAATTGGCAAAAATATTTTTATTGAAGCATGTTATGTGTGTAATATGTTTTTCATGTCTTAGAATAATTTTTGTCTACTATTTACGATTTTAATTAATTGAATCCCCTATTTTTGCATTTTCGTGATTGTTAGTAATCAATTCGTTAATATTATATTTTAAGGCCCAAAAATATGTTTCTTTCATAATCTTTATGACCGTGGGTTTATCCATGTTATGTGAATTTTTGGTAATTTTTGGGCTTCTATTTCTAATTTTAAGTATTTTATTGGCTTTATTGTGTAATCTGAAAATTATTGTTTAATATTACTTTATAGTCCGAAAACTAGAAGTAAAACCTTTACTGTGTCAGTAGAGCTATGATGGTTGTATGTCAATTTTTGTGAGAATTTAAGGTTCGGTTTTATTTGTTAAATAATTTTTATTGTGATTTTGTTAAGGGTTTGAGTTTATTCTTTTTAAATTATTAAGGGATTAATAATCAGGATTATAATGAAACTTTTTATATTCATTGAAGGCTGATGATTTTTAAGTTACGGTGTTTATGATTGGGTGTTATTATATTTACGTTCAGTTAGTGTAAGAATGATTAATTGTGAGCGTTTTCCTGAATTAATGAGTTTTGGGTTAATTAGTACTGTTATTCGGTGGCGTCAGACGCACACAGATGCGTCAGACGCAGGGTGGTTCGTGCGCTAGACGCACAGGTTGGCGCTGAGCGCAAGCTCATGCGCCGAGCGCACAGTTTTGTATTGCATGATTCTCGTATGTGCTTGAACGTATGTTTTACATTGAGTTGGTGATCTTGTATGATGTGACTCATTTCTAGTTGTTACTGTTGGTGCTGTAAAACTCTTTTTATATAATTATTTGTGCTTGATTGTGTACAAAGTATTTGTTGTTTGAAGTATTTGTTGTAAGTTTGTAAGTTACTACTTTGAGGAATTTTGAAGAGATAACTATTGATGAATTGTAGGTATAAGGCCGGGTGGCATCCCTTTGATGAATATTTTTTTGAGATGAATGATACTTTTATGATATTTATGATTTAATTTTGAGATAAGAACATCCGGTGGGATAGATGTAGTCCCCGGTGAAGAACATGCCAACAACCTGGTTTGCGAACGATGGGTAAACTTGGGTTAATTGTTGTCATCCGAGAGGACAGGGAGTTCTACGTGTTCTATCCTGCATCGGGAGTTTGGCTATTCTTAGACACAAGCAGTGGGGAACTTAATCCCATAGACTGACCTGGAGATTGCGATCTGACAAAGCTTAGGAAGTGAATTGCGATTCACTGGCGTTCGATTTCTGACTCAATAACTTGTTTTACCTATACTTTTATTTATATTTAAGTATTTTTGAGATGATTTATTTATTTTATCTTATTTACTTGTTATTTACTTTTCATTTGTATTACTTGTGAGCTTTATGGATATGAATGCATGTTGTAGTTGTCTTGACTAAATTCTTTCCTTTCTTGTCTGAATTATACTTTGATTTCTTTTGTTCTGGGAGAACTGCTAGTTACTCCCCACTGATTGTGGAATTATTTAATAATATTTTTGCATATGGAAATGACCTCTAGACTTGTAACTGCTTGGGCTAGCAGAGTGTGAATCGGAAATGAGAGGAAGCTTCTCATAGTTTTTCTAGTAGGTGAAGACAATAGAGAGTCCTATATAATGCTAGGTCTCAAGGACATTTAGACTTATTTGGGTTTTTGTGGGAGACTTGCATGTCTCCTAGCTTTTGAATAAGGTTGTGGTTTGACTATGGTTTTTGGGATGTTCCTTTATGTTTTAGAACTACAATATTTTGAGTTGTTTTCTTTTGGAAGCTATGAAAACTTCAGTTTGAGTTTACCTTTATTTAATGTGTTAGAGTAGCATAATCGTCTTGACGTTATTTCCGCTAAGGTCTTTTAGTCAATATAAAGTAGATATTGTTATGTATCTTAGTAGTAGAAGGACGGGGTGTTACATTAGGAGCATATTTGAAGGGCATTTGCGCAAACCCGGACATGGCGGATCGAAGAGGAGGCATCAAGAGGCACAAAGGAGCATCAAGGAGCTCAAAAAAAGATTCAGCAGTGGCCTGAGGGCCACGGTTAACCGACTCGCCCAGGTCAACGACCCGCCCGGGTCACTTCGAAGCCCAAAGTTCCAAGTTTTCTATGAATTGGTTGACCCGCCTGGGTCGAGGCCAACCGGAGTGCTTGGATCGGGTCACCCTCCCGGGTCGTATGGAGTTTCCGAAAATATCTCTTTTCTAATCCTCTTTTATACGGGGTTTTAATTGTAACTAGTTTTTAGGTCCGGACGACGCCCCGTTTTACTAATATTTTCATGTTAAAAATATCATCTAATGTTGCATAGCTTATTGGTCAAATTTTAGTATATTAACTTGGGGTCACTTGGTCGAATCTTACATGGAGCATGTTTCTTTTTTTTTTTAATGTGCATAATGATGACATGGAATGAAGCAACTAAAGGGAGAGTGTCACGTGGCGCCTAGACTTGCTTAAGAACGTTTTTTAATATATTAGTATAGATTATACTTAACTTATTTTAGCACTATATAAGACAAGTTTAGGTCATTTTAGGTTAAGCTAATTTACATTTTCAGATTTATTTTGGTTTAACATTTAAAATTCTTAGAACCCTAGGAGAGAGCAAGTTGAGCTTGAAATTTTAAACTCTATTTTGATATTTTATGCAAGATTAAAAATTGGTAATTTTTCAATTATTTCATTTTCTCTTTCTCTAATCTTGATTACTTTATGTTTTGCATAATTAGATCTTATTTTTATTAGTATATTATTTCCCTTTTCCTCTTTCCTTCATGGTTATGATGATGAAGTTTAATCAAGTTTTAATTTCATTTATTAACATGATCAGTGAGTAGTCTTCTACTAGGGGAAGGGGTGTAGGCTTCATTTGTTCCTTAGATCCTAGATTAAAGTTTGGGGGGTTAATATTTAGGGTTTAACTTGTTAACCAAACTTGTTTGCTTTGGTTTGTTGGGTGGTTTATCACCATTCAACTTGCATATTTGGAATCCTTAATGAAGGATCGAGAGATGCAGTTAAGGATAGACTAAGCTTGATGGCTATAATAGGATTTCCATGTGGATATGCATTTTCTAGTCCAGGGAAGTTCGACTTATCATGTTGTCTTGATTTGGCTAGATTAGTTGCTCATGTCATGAGAAACGGTCATGAGTGACTAATCAAGCTCATCTAACTAGCTCGATAGAGTAATTAGGTGCTCCTAAGTGAATGATTTTCCCTTTGTAATCCCCCATATGTTTTCCGATTGACTTTGATGTTGGATTTTTGGATCATTTGTTGGTGAACCTCCCTAATCCCCTGGTTTTTTTTATCTTGGTTTATCTCCCTTATTTGATTTAGTTAGTTCGAGTTATTTATTTTCTAGTTAATTTAAATTTTAGGCCTAGTTACTGATCCTTTAAAAAAATCCAAAAATAGGTTTAGCTCATCATAATTAGCGAATTAGTCTTTTCTTAGCCATTACTTCCTTGCGGAGTCGACCATTTACTTGCGCTATACTCCCTCTGTATTTTTTTATCTTTCCTACTTTGACTTTGCACGTTTGCCAATGCACTTATTCTACCTTAAATATCTTCTATTACATATTAGTAAAAATTATAATAATTGAATATTAATAAACTACTCATTTAGACGAATCAAACAAGACCCCACATGACTATATTTTTCCTTATATATTGAGAAAAATTTAAAAGATTCTCTCTAGTTGTGAATAGTGTCAAGATTCTAAGTGAGAAAGATAAAAAAATACAGAGGGAGTATTGGGTAGTTTAGGTTATTTTGGACGTGTTTACAACGAGTGCGTCAGAGGGTAATAATTGAACTATATATTTGTAATTGTTGCTTAGTAGTACCATAGTAGTAATTTATATTAGAACTAATATTGTAATTGTTGCATTGCATAGTAGTACCATTATACTAATTTGCATTAGCACTAATATTTTTACATATAGTGGCTTGATTTAACCAAAAGGATCCTAACTAAACCCAAAAAACGCGAATGTTCTTAAATTGACTTAACCTAATATCAACTTGATCCAATTTTTACCCAATCCTAAATAATCTGAAGTCTCGACCTGATATTTGAATTGATTCGTTTCACCAAAGAATCAAATCAGAACTCAAAACTAAACGAACCAAAATTGATTCAAATATAAAATAGACCCAAAATAAATCGCTCCAAAATCACTCAATTCAAACAACCGATTGCCGAGTCTTGTCCTGACGAGGGGTTTATTGTATGCTCAATCAAATGCAACGGCATTGTCCACTCATAGTCTCGTAGACCCACAGCCGTGAACCGTGATTATCAATGGCTCCAATAATTAGTCGCTTCAACATAAGTTCAGTGAACCAAGCAATCATACTCCATAGAAAGCATCTAGCTTTAAAGACTAGAAAAAAAAATCGTTAATTTGTGATAATGATGATAAGCTAAGGGATCCAAGTCACCCAACATTGCAAGTTTTTTAATCCGCAGGGAATGACGGTTAATAGTGTTGGATATATTACCAATTTCAGGTTATCTATTTTATATTGAAGAACTTTGTAGGTGACATTTCAGATCCATAGTTGATGATATGATGTGGGGTCATGTTTAATTTTACCTTCGTTCTTTTTCTATTGCAATAATAGGTTTGGACATAATTTTTAAGGGAATGAAAATGGTTTTAATTTATTAGAGTATGAGAGATAAATGATTACTTAATAAAATAAAAGTACCCCTTTAACAATTTCCATCAACCATTGTTTCCGTGAAGCGAATCAAGCGGCGGATTTCCTGGCTCACAAGGGTCATTCGGTTCGGTCTCCTCACCACTGGTTTGAGCTTCATGACTCTGGTTTTCTCTCTATTATCCGAAAGGATGCTTTAGGTTGGTCTTACATCAGGGACTAGCCTAGTTTTTCTCTCCTTATCAAAAAAAAAATAATAATAAATAAAAGATGGATCGGTGAATAATTAATGAAAGTTTTAGTAGGATAAAGAAAGGATAATAATGTCAACTATAGTTGTTTTGCATACCAAAAGTAAAATTATTGCAATATATCTGAAACTATCGGTAATTATTGCAATAGGAAAAGAACCGATGAAGTATAAATGAGACTAACTATGCACATACTCCTATGTGTTTACATATAAAAATCACTAAATTTTTTCTTATAGGGACATTAATATCTCTACTTGTATCAAAGTTATTGTGGCCTCAAAGTGCCATTAGTGGAGTTATATATCATATCTTTATGACCTTATCAATGATCATTGTGAGATATAAACCTACCATTAAAGTAAAAAATTGTAGATTTGTGGTTACTAATTCAAGATTGGTAAAATAATTTCTTTCGGCTTTTCGGCTTCAAATATGCCTATATTTCTTCCTTGAGCAGCTCGACAAATCGTACAGTTTGAAAGAAAAAAAAAAACTCTATAAGGTCAATTTTATGTCCACTAAAAATATAAGCTAGAAATTAACTCACTATTTGGCAGGCTTGATTGGCGGATACCAAGTCATGTAGGGATCTGTAGACCACTTTGATATATTAATGTTTCTGAATTTTCTAATTGTATCATTCAACAAAGATATTCAATCAATAAAAATTTATGTTGCACTATTTTCTTGATTGCTCCCTTCTAAGTTCTAAACTATGTTTCCCCTTAAAAAAAAAAGTTTTAAACTATGTATCAGTCTACTAGATTCCCTGTTTTTCTAACGGATGCTTAATAACATTATTAAACAGCAAATGAGGGAGTTGGTAACTTGGTATAATTGCTAGAAATTGTTTAATCCTCTTTACAGTGAAGAAGGTATATTGGTCAGGATTTAGGCATATTTTTTTTTTTTTTTTTAGGGGAAACAAGAAATGTATTAATTAACCAATAGACAAAGCGTCCATAAGTAAGGATTTAGGCATATGTAAGTTGACAAACGGCAAGTTTTGTTTGTGTGATAGTTTTCTGACATCCTAAAAACTTTTTTTTTTTTTTGACATCACGCTAAAATTTTAAGACACTGCTCTTATTTTCTTTCAGAAAAGTAATTCGAGCCTTATAAAAAGAGAACCTTTTTCTTTGTTGGGTGCAAGAAAGAAGCTAATTATGGAGTTTAAGCTTTCTTTCAAGTTCCAATTAATCTCGTTGTTTGAAATCAGATGTCCCGTTTATTTTTACTTTTTCACCGTATTTTAAGATATTTATTTATTCTCTTTGTATAAGGTATACACAATTTTCGAAGATTTACTTTGATCATTCAAATCTCTTATAACATCACATATATAGAGTTAAGGGTACATTAAGGACCCAAACTATCACCTTTTTCACCTTTTAGGACCTATAACTATTTTCTTCACCTTTTAGGACCTATAACTATTTTCTTCACCTTTTAGGACCTGTGGTTGATTTTCAGGCTAGTTAACTCACCGTTAACTCAACTGAGATCAACTAAACATAAAAAAATGAGGTAAGGCCCACAATCAGGACCTGAACTTTCACATTTTTTACTACTCAGAACTTTCACATTTTTTTTGCTCCATTCTTGAAGATCTAAAGAATTCGAGCAACAAAACAAAACAATATGACCCAAAAACTAGAACAATTCAAACAAAAAAAATCAGAACAATTCAAAAGAAAACCCAAAAAATCAAACAAAAAAAATCAGAACAATTCGAAAGAAAACCCAAAAAATCATAACAATTCAAACAAAAAAAAAATCAAAACAATTCGAAAGAAAACCCAAAAAATTAGAACAATTCAAACAAAAAAAATAAGAACAATTCGAAAGAAAACCAAAAAAATCATAACAATTCAAAAAAAAAATCAGAACAATTCGAAAGAAAATCCAAAAAATCAGAACAATTCGAAAGAAAACCCAAAAAATCATAACAATTCAAACAAAAAAATCAAAACAACCTCAACAAAATAACTACAACAAAAACCATACTACAAAAATCGAACATGCCCAGAAAAATTTGAACAATGCAACAAACCCAAAAAAATCCACAAGAAAAAGAGAGTTCAAGAGTGAGAAAGAGAGACCATACGACAAAGACCAACTTTGAGATTCATCCACATTGAACATATCTTGTGCTAAAAACCCAAAAAATGAATTTTTGGGTTTGAAACTTTTAGATTCAAACCGAAAAATTCGATTTTTGGGTTTGAACATCTTCTTCTTCCAACTTCGGATGTCTTTGCCCAAAAAAATCAAAATCTTAACCCACAAATTAATCGATCTCATTAATTTGTGATAAAAACCGAATATGTTAAAACTACCCAAAAAACCGAATCTAATAAAACGAATTGTTAGGTAAATTTTGGTAGAAATTGGTGAAGAAATGGTGTAGATATGGGAAGAAAGAGTAACGGAGGAGAGAGAAAAAAACTGGGTTAGGGTTCTTGAGTTCTTCAGTAGAATATGTTAGGAGAGAGATGAGAGAAAGAGTGAGAGAGGATAGAGAAAATAAAATTTGAGCTTGAGAGTAAATGGAGAGAGAAGAGAGGAGAGAGAATGGGTCCCATGCATAACCATGGTTAGAAATTATCACCGGAATATGACTCTAGGTCCTAAACGGTGCAAAAAACTAATGGGTTCTGAACGGTGAAAAATGTGAAAGTTCATGTCCTTATTGTGCCCTTAACTCTATATAAATACTACTGAAAATGAGGGAGTGTAAGGGTGGTAAACCCTCTCATCTTCCACCCACACGTTGTGGGTTCGATTCTCATCAGGGGGGTTTGGGGTAGGTTGTATTTAGGTGCCCTGTGAGAGGACATTAGTGTAATTTATCTTACCAATTTATAAACATATATATATATATATATATATATATATATATATATATATATATATATATATATATATATATATATATATATATATATATAAAGTAGTATACCCTTACCATTAGAATGATAATACATATTGGTGTTGATTTGCATTAAGGATTATCACTTCGACAATTATATTAGTTGTTAAAACACTCCTTGTGAATCAAGAGCTTATACTACTAACTTATAAGTTAAGGCATTGAAAGCTCTTTCGTTTTCCCTTTTGAACATATAGTCGGATTACACATAATAATGTTGTTTCTTATAATGAAATTAATCTCGAAAATTTAACTAGGACAATTAATGTAAGATGAAGGGAACAATTATATACGGTCTCTTATTTTCTCCGGTCTCTCATTTTTTCCGTCCCTAAGTTATCTTCTTGTTGACCTTTTTCTTTATCAACCTCATCAACTTTTTTTGTTTCGATTTTTGTCTATTTTTTAGCCCAACTCCTGTTTGTAAAGATAAATATGGAAGGGAGAAGGTCTTATATTGAGGTGTTCAACAGAGCTTGTTGCAATATTAGAGATAATATTTAGTACTACCACTTGTATATGTTCTCTTTTTTTGATAAACTACCACTTGTATCTTTTAGTTACGAGGTATAGATTGAAACTATATGAGATGTATTGGGATTATTCTTACTATATATATGCTTTTGTGCTTTAGTATTTATTGTCTTGGGCTTATCTTGTGTAATTAGTATGTTTACTAGTACAGCCCATTATTGTAAATTGTAGGTTGTATATAAAGCTAAACCTAACGTAATACTACTCAAGAGATCATTTACTTCTCTACATGGTATCAGGCCAGACGGCTAAGGCACAATTCTTAGTTTCACCCCATGGCTGGTGACGATGCTCCAGCAAAGGGTGATGGTAAAATTGATCCGACAAACCCTTATCATCTCAGTTCTAGTGATGGTCCATGTAATATCATCACAACTATTGTTTTTAGTGGCAATAAATATGAAGAGTGGTCACGATCCGTTCGACTTTCTCTCATGGCGCGGTGTAAGTATCAGTTTATTGATGATTCAATCGAGAAGCCGACCGACTCGAAGAAGATGGTTGCTTGGAGGTGCGTTCAAGCCATGATTGTTCAATGGATATTAAATACGATTGATGTCTCGTTGAAAAGGACGATACCGTATTTTGAAGAGGCGAAGCCCTTGTGGGATGTGTTGTGGCGCCGGTTTAATGTTGGCAATGGCCCGAGAAAACAACAAATCAAGATGGCTTTGGCGGAGTGCAAGCAACCAAGAACGATGTCCGTGGCCGATTATTTTGGTATGTTACAACCCTTGTGGGATGAACTTGCCACATACAATCCTTTGCCACAATGTAAGTGTGGTAAGTGTACTTGCAATCTCGGCGAAGCATTCCAAGCACGAGTAGATGAAGATCGATTTCATGATTTCTTATATGGAATCAATGAGGAACTATATGGTAATGTACGTACTAACTTACTTTCACAAGACCCACTGCCCACTCTTGATCGTGCATACCAAACCATGCTTCAACAAGAGCGTTATCGTGCCTCTGCTAGTTTCAAGGCTGAGCGTGATGATGTAATGACATTGGCCGTGAAGTCTCAGTCCTCCATTAGAGGTGGACGTCGTATGGATGCGCGAGATAAGTCAAGTCTGGTTTGTTCTTATTGTGGTCGCCAATGGCATGATGAAGCTAATTGTTTTTCAAAGCATGGGTACCCAGAAGGGTGGGAACATAGACCACGTGGTAGGGGAAGAAGTGCTGGTGGTCGTGGGACTAGTGGCGGGACGGCAGCGTCACAATCACACTCAGGTGTTGTTGGTCGAGGTAGAAGTGCCGAAGTTCGCGCGACGATGGCTGGAAACATGTCTGGCGGTGGAGAGGTTGCAACAACTTCTTCTGGTTCCATTATTGAGGCAGCTTTACCAGGTTTAACAACAGCACAATGGCAAAAATTAATAGACATGTTTGGTAATGCATCTGTGAACACTACCGAAAATCGTCTAAGTGGTGAGTCATCTTACAACCCGTGGATTATTGACACGGGAGCTTCAAATCATGTGACTGGAAATTTGAGTTTGTTGAGTCATGTCACAGATATGGTAGAATGTCCTGTTGGTCTACCAGATGGTAAGAAGACATCGTCTTCGAAGTATGGTAGTACTAAAAAATGTTTTATATGTACCAAAGCTAAATTGCAGTTTAATTTCTGTGACCCATCTTTCAGATGATTTAAATTGTGTTGTCCAATTCACCAAAATTTTTTGTGTTATACAGGACCGACACTTGAGGACCCTGATTGGAGTAGGTGAACGGCGAGACAGACTCTATTATTTTCGTGATATTCCGAAGATTCATGCTCTAAGTGTTGATGGTGCAAATAATCCGGAGTTGTGGCACAAGAGGTTGGGGCATCCCTCTGACAAAGTAGTTCGGTCTCTCCCTTTTATTAGTAGTTCCAGTATTTTTTTAAATAAAGCTTGTGGTGTGTGCCACCAAGCTAAACATACTAGAGATAAATTTCCAATTAGTGACAGTAAAGCAGATTATCGTTTTCAAATAATACATTGTGATCTTTGGGACCTTATCATGTGCCTTCTTCTTGTGGGGCAAATTATATTTTAACTCTTGTGGATGATTTTTCTAGAGCTGTGTGGGTGATCCTTTTGATTGACAAGACTGAAGTGTTTCCGATGTTTAATTCTTTTTTTGCTATGATTGAGAGACAATTTAGTGCTAGAGTGCAGATTGTTCGTAGTGATAATGGCACTGAATTCAATTGTATGAAGGATTATTTTGCAGAACATGGTATTATTTTCCAAACTTCTTGTGTTGGAACACCCCAACAAAATGGCAAGGTTGAGAGCAAACACCGTCATATTTTAAATGTAGCTAGAGCCTTGAGGTTTGAGGGTAATTTACCTATCCAAATTTGGGGTGAAGGTGCCTTGGCTGCTAGTCATTTGCTTAATCGTACTCCGACTCCTTTGCTTGATAATAAAACTCCCTATGAAGTCTTATATGGTATCCCACCCTCTTTTCATGAATTGCGTGTTTTTGGATGCTTGTGTTATGCCCATAACCAAAAGGCTAAGCGGGATAAATTTGAAAGTCGGAGTAGGCGGTGTATCTTTGTAGGATATCCTCATGGTAAAAAAGGGTGGAAATTATATGACTTGGATATCGGTGATTATTTTGTTTCTCGAGATGTTAAATTTTATGAAAATGAGTATCCATATGCTTTTGTGACTAATGAAGCCCACACTAATACAACAAATGTGGTCGCACCCTCTTTTGGGAGTCTTGATTATGATTTTTTATATGAATATATTGGTGATAGTGGAATTGGTGCTCATGATGTTGATAATGGTATTGTGCCTAATAATGAAAATGCTACTACTGATTTTGTTGGTCAACATGCCAATGACAGTAGTGCATTTCATGAAATTAATGGTGCTAGTGAGGAAGTGGCGCAAGGTAGTGTTGGTGAAGTAATGGTGTCAGGTGCTGACATTAATGGTGTTAGTGAGGAAGTGGCGCAAGGTAGTGTTGTTGAATGTAGTACCCAAGTGGTTGATGCTGAAGAAAAGGGCAGAGGCAAGCGTAAGAAATTTCCATCATCAAAATTGCGTGACTGTGTTACTCATACATTGCGAAAATTGAGTCCATCTCCCACCCAAATTCCATCTACTCTGGATCATTCCTCAGGTATGTCATTTCCTATAGCACATTTTGTGAATTGTGATAGATTTTCTATGGGCCACATAAAATTTCTTGCATCTATAACAGCAGGTACCGAACCTCAATCCTTCAAAGACGCCATGAAGGACCCAGGTTGGCGTGAAGCAATGCAAAAAGAAATCCAGGCCTTAGAGGCTAATGGTACTTGGAGTTTGGAGCCTCTTCCTCCTGGGAAACGTGCACTTGGTAGTCGATGGGTCTACAAAGTGAAGTACAATTCTGATGGAAGTGTAGAGCGTCTTAAAGCCCATTTGGTGGTGTTTGGTAATCATCAGGTTGCAGGGTTGGATTATATAGATACATTTGCTCCGGTGGCGAAGATGACTACTGTTCGTGTTTTAATAGCCGTTGCTGCAGCAAAAAACTGGGAGTTACATCAAATGGATGTTCACAATGCTTTTCTGCATGGAGACTTGGTTGAAGAAATATACATGAAATTACCTCCGGGATTCAATGGTGCTAAACCTGATCAGGTATGTCGACTGCGAAAATCACTTTATGGTATAAAACAAGCACCACGTTGTTGGTTTGCAAAGTTGTCCAATTCTTTGAAAAAGTATGGTTTTCAGCAGTCCTACTCAGACTATTCTTTATTTACTTTACATCAGGGTATGATACAAATTAATGTCCTTGTGTATGTTGATGATCTGATTATTTCTGGGAATGATTCCGCTGCTCTTTCCGCTTTTAAGAAATATTTGAGCACCTGTTTTCATATAAAGGATCTTGGAGTATTAAAATATTTTTTGGGAGTTGAGGTAGCTCGTAATCAAGAGGGTATTTACCTTTGTCAACGAAAATATACTCTTGATATTATTTCAGAGACAGGGTTACTTGGTTCCAAACCTGCAAGTTTTACAATGGAACAAAATCATCAGTTAGCACGTTCAACGAGTCCTTTGTTGCAGGACGTGGAACAATATCGGAGCTTAGTAGGTAGGCTTATCTATTTGTCGTTCACACGACCTGATTTAGCCTATTCAGTGCATATCTTGTCTCAGTTTTTGCATGAACCCCGTTGTGATCATTGGGATGCTGCTTTACGAGTGGTGCGTTACTTGAAGGGATGTCCGGGTCAGGGTATTCTTCTTCGTTCTGATTGCAATTTCACTCTTTCTGGTTGGTGTGACTCGGATTGGGCTAGTTGTCCCCTTACTCGACGATCTCTATCTGGTTGGTTGGTGTTTTTGGGTCGTTCCCCTGTTTTCTGGAAGACCAAAAAGCAGGTGACTGTGTCCCGTTCTTCGGCCGAAGCCGAGTATCGCTCTATGGCAGCCACTACATGTGAACTAAAGTGGTTGAAGGGTTTATTGGTTAGTCTTGGTATACAACATCCTCGGGCTATGCCTTTGTATTGTGATAGTCAATCAGCGCTATATCTTGCTCAAAATCCAGTGTTTCATGAACGTACGAAACATATTGAGGTGGATTGTCATTTTTTGCGAGATGCTATTCAGGATGGTACTATTAGTCCCTCACATGTACCTACAACTAGGCAATTGGCGGATATCTTTACTAAAGCTCTCGGGAAAAGCCAGTTTGATTTTCTTCTACGCAAGTTGGGTATTTGTGATCTTCATTCTCCAACTTGAGGGGGAGTATTGGGATTATTTTTACTATATATATGCTTTTGTGCTTTAGTATTTATTGTCTTGGGCTTATCTTGTGTAATTAGTATGTTTACTAGTACAGCCCATTATTGTAAATTGTAGGTTGTATATAAAGCTAAACCTAACGTAATACTACTCAAGAGATCATTTACTTCTCTACAAGATGTGAAACCTTTTTTTTTTTTTTTTTTTGAATGCCCTTCAACCTTGTATATGGGAGTCTTGATTAAAGTGATGAAAGTTAGCAAGTTGAAGCATTCCAGGTCACTGACACTAGTATAATACTTCTAATTGTTCGAAACTGACAAAGAACGTAGATGGATAACGTGCTCATCACTCTGTGTGCATAAGTTGTAGTCAGAAATTTGCTCTAGATATTGGGGCAGAAAAACTTGAGCTTTTCGAAGTACTAAAATTTCAAAAGGGATTAAAAACTCGACCCAGATCTTGGGTATACTTACGAGAAGTTGTTTAGTTTTACTTTCAACTTCAAGATTATACAATCAAATCTGCTAGAGACACTTTGGGATGGGTATTCCCTTTACCTCCCCTCACTCCCAAATGGTCTGTCCTGCTAAGTTGCTAAATTGATGTATGAAAGGTTTCAATTTAATATGACCATTCTGTAATTCTGTTTACCATCTCATTAAAAAAAAACTGTGATCCATTTCTACTACCACACCACTACACTAGTAGTGTTTGGGCACCAAACATACATAGGGTGGTCCAACCAAGACAAGAGTGTAGAATCTAGTGTATGGAAGGGAATCTCTACGCATTATTAATATTAACTAGTACTTGGGCTCGGACGTTGCCCCGGGTAGTATTTTTTCCAAACTTGATATGCATTTTTTTCCATTCGCATTAAAATATATTAAAGAAATTCAACATTTAAAAGGTACAATATATAATACCATGGACATTTAAAGCATGATTAAAAGTTGGTTGAGATGGTATTTTATGTTAATTAAAATTGTTAAGATTCAACAGTTTTTAATATAGGAAAATTTGAAATAGTATTTGGGTGATAATTTTTAAAAGGTCTAAAATTATTACTGGTTAGTGTTAAGTGAAGATCATAACTTGTAAATTGCTCAAACCAGGTGAATTTTTAAAAATTATCGTCCAAAGTTGAGCACTCGTTCTTTTTAAAATTATCATCTATTGTCAATTTTTTCCTTTAATATATTAGTATAGATTAATCTAATCTTCACTTCCATAAAGCTGGAGTCTATATTGAAGAAACAAACAAGCTAGGCTAGAAACAATCACATTTCTATTAACGAAACAAAAGCTTTTTGCTGCAAAGATTACAAACACAAAAAGAAGACGGACATGAGACAACATTTGGCATTATGTACTTGCGATCATGTACGTTAAAAACACACCCAAAACTCTCAAAAGAGTGTACATATTCCTACAACACGGCTAGTCTAAATTCTACTCTTTAGTAGCAAGAAAGTGACTGAGTTCACGGGCAACAATTGCATTAAAGAAACCACCCCTAAAAATGACAACATTTTACAAAGTAATTTAGCTTCAAGGAAGACCACATCTTCATTGATAAGACAACAGATTAAGGACTCAACTCGGGTAATCGATCCAAAGCATCGTAGACATGTCTCATCGTCGGCCTCTTTTCAGGGCTGCTGTGAACACAAGCCATAGCAATTTTCAGCACAGCAATTATTTCATCTTCCTTGTCTGCCTCCTGAGCCAAAGATGGATCTAAAACATCAATTAGAGGCTTCTTCTCGTCAATGCAATGTTGAATCCATTGAACAAGGTCCATTTCCGAGGTGCCTACGTGCACCAACGCAGATCTCCCAGTAATCATTTCCAATAAGATTACACCATATGAGTAAACATCCCATTTTTGTGATGGTTTCACAGCTTTAAGGAATTCAGGTGCTTGGTAGTAAGAAATCGCGTTTGTAGCTGAGAAGCTACCGGCTTCTGATGGTGCACTGCCTGCTTGCTTTTGTGGGGTTTTCTCAGAGGTCATCCTACTAGATTGTAGGGTAGGAGATCCCCCAGCAATATTGGCTAGGCGCCCGAGTCCAAAATCTGCGATTTTGGGTTCCATGCTCTGTCCAAGCAGTATATTGCTTGGGTTCAAATCGCCATGAACATATTTTTTCGGGCTGAATTCATGCAAATACACTAAACCTCTAGCAATGCCTCTCGTGATTTGTAATCGGACTGACCATGATAGTGGTGTGAATGTGACCATGCCTGGCTTCCCTATTAAGATTCACATATCAACCAACACAAGGCAATGAAGCATATTAAGAATACAATCATCAACAAGAAATAATCCACGAGTATGCAAGAAATAAGCCCTTAAAGTGACAGACAAAAAAAAGGAACTGTTGTGTCTTACCATGTAAAGCAGTAGCTAGACTTCCATTGGATTCATAATCATACACAAGCAGCTTCTCATCAACAGACCAATAATAAGCCCTTAAAGTGACAATATTCGGATGCCTAAGTTTCCCAATTGCTTCAACTTCAGTTTGAAATTCCCTAAACCGCTGCGAACCACCTTCGCCTAGTCTTCTCACAGCCAAGGTGAGTCCATCTTCAAGCACCACTTTGTACACAATACCAATCCCACTCTTTCCTAACACAAAAGCAGATGCCTTGAGAAGTTCATCTAGATCAAACCCCTCTTGAGAATCCATGTGCACCAAATCATACTGTTCAACGTTTTCCGACAGCGTTTCGGACTCGTCTTTCGTGAAACAACAACACTCCCTACTCTCCCTCCCCGCCTTCTCATCCTTACTCTTACAAGGCCCAACCCTTGAATAACAATAAGACAACAACCACCCAATGAGACAAATCCCAACAATATCACATACTATAATAGCAACTACAGCACTTTTACTAAGCCCTTTCCCCTTACTCTTCCCACCAACATCTTCATTCCCTTGTGGTGAAGAATCACTTGGCAAATAAGGGTATGAAGATGGTGATGTAGCAGAAGAATCTGAAGAACAAGGATTCTTCAATGGAGGGCCACAAAGCCCAGGATTTCCTATAAAAGCAGTGGGTCCCCTGTTCATTAGGGCACCAGTTTGAGGAATTGGTCCACTCAAATTGTTATAAGTAAGATCAATATAAACCTTCTCAGGAAGCTCACCAAGACTAGCTGGGATTGAACCCCTAAACAGATTATGTGAAAAATCAGCAGTACCTTGTAAACTAGACAAATTACCTAAATCATTAGGAATTGACCCATTAAACTCATTATAAGAAACATCAAGCTTCTCAAGTGAAACCAAACGCCTTCCAAACCCATTTGGGAGACTCCCAGTGAAATTATTGTGACTCAAAACAAGATTTTTTAACCTCTTACATTGTAGAATTGAAGATGGTAAAGACCCATTTAAGAAATTTTGTGATAAATCCAAATTCTGAAGGAATTTAAGCTTCCCAATATCATTTGGTAATGACCCATATATGAAATTACCAAAAAGTACCAAACTTTGAAGGCCTTGAGCTTGGAAAAGCTTAAGTGGTAAAGGCCCATAAAATCTATTGCTCCTTAAATTAACATGGCGCAGATCAGAAAGAGAGCCTAACGAAGATGGTAAAAAACCAACAAGTTTTTTCTTAGGAATGCTAACAGAAACTACTTTCTGGTTTTTACAAGTGATACCATTCCATGAACAAGGGTTTTCATCACTCTGATTCCAGTTGCTCAAAGAACTTTCTGGGTCTTGAGTAATGGACTGTTTAAATGATAGAAGTGCTAATCCTTCTTCATTTAAACAATTCACAGAAGATTTTGGGTGAAAGAGGAGAAAAATCCACAAAATTAAGTGATACATTCCCAAAATTTGGAGGTTGTAAAAGAAGAATTTGGCTTACCTGAGAGTGGAAAATGGTTTTTGGCCAAAGACTAGAGAATTAAGCCAAAATGTGTGAGAAAAGAGGAGAGTGAGAAAAGGGTTTGCAGCATTGGAATGATGGAATAGTATGGAAGAGTAGTAAACAAAAGGACATGAGAGAAAAAAGCAGATTGAAAGGAAAAAGATGGTGAAGAAAGAAAGATGGGGTAATACAGTGAAGGGTCCCCACCGATATTCTGTCCCAACATTATTAATATTTATCTCTATTATATAAGTCAAGAGGGGAGCAATGGTGTCCCCATTGGAATTTACTTAAATGCCCATCCACAACATAGATATTACCCTTAATGAATTTAAATTTCCATATATATTAAATAATCTTTTCTTCTTCCTACTTGCCATATATATTGAACAAGTTAACAATGGAAATGAATTTGAAATTTCAATTAAATATTAAATTAAGGAGAATGATTTCCTCTTCTTGCATGTGTGAAAAACTATGATCAAAAATTAAATTTATAATATAACTTGATTGAAACAATCAGAAGAAAAAAATAATTACTTGAATTTCATATTAATAATTATACTGATAGTAATATACTAAAACCTAAATGTTGATTATTATTCGGTAAACTTTATTATATAAATCAAATTCTTCTACTTTATTAATATTCAACGATTGAACCTAATACACAAATTCTTCCACTTTATTTGAGCACAAGCTTCCCTCTACTTTATATTTCCTTCTCTCAATACTATATTTGAATAATGATGAACAAATAACTAAAAAACCAACGAAACATTGACTTAAGAAAAACATATAAAAAACTAAAAAAAATTACAAATGTCTGTTTGAATCAAAAAATTTGTAACACTGATGAATAACTAATTGAGAAAAAAACGCTAATATTACTCGCACGCATAGCGTGCAAAAATGCTAGTTATACAATAGATGAGTTAAGCATACAACTAGGATCTCAACTTTCATGTTTTTCACCCTTTAGGACCTACAACTTTTTTTTCACCTATGAAGACCTAAGGTTAGGAATCCGGCTAACTAACCTCACTTTAACTCACCTGAGGTAGAAAATTTTTTGTATCAACCAATTTTAATTATTCTCATTTTTTCACACAACCTTCTCCCATCTTTCTTTCTCTACTTGCTCACTATTGCAACTCCTTCTTCTCAAATTTTAAGTCAATTAACCCACCTCCCAAGCAGCATAAATCAACCCACAAAGAATTTTCCTTGCTAATTAATCAATCTCCCTGATTTCTTGCATTTTAGAATAGGTAAAGATGAGAAATACCCCCTCCAAAAAAAAAAAGATGAGAGATACCCAAAACACAATTTATATTAGGGTAAATCAACAATTAGTTACCAAAGTTCATCAACCTTGAATAAAAATACCAACTTTGCAACAAATTCAGAAACTTGATCAATTGGAAATAAATAAATAAAAGTTGTGCACTGCAATTTAGAATAAAACACCAAATCTAAAAAATAATGCACTTAGAAAACAAAATTGTTTCAACAATTAATCACCAATATCCAAAACCCACATACAAAATTACCAAAATTATAAACAAAACTAAAAAAAAAAAAAAATTAGCTGCTAATAATTCTTCTTATAAACACAATTTTTTTTTTCAAAAAAACAACTTACAATTGCAGGTAACTGGGTTTGAAGGGGCAGAAGGGAAGGACCATTTAAAGTAGTTAAACTGAAAAGAATCAAAGAAATTCTTGATGGGTTTATTGACGGGTCCTAAATCATTCAACCCATGGAGCCACCATATGAAACTCCTGCCCTAACCCACTGCCATTTTGCTCGGTTTTGGTCTGAGTCTGGGTTTGGGTTTGGGTTCGGGTTGGGATTCGGGTCATATATGAAGATGAATAGGAGGGTGATAACCAATGAGATTGTCAGCAATTGGCTTTGCTAGTAGTGATATTGTCACTGGCGAAAATCAATTCCATACAAACCAATAACAATTCCAACCTTTGTGATGTCGATCAAGAAGCTTTAAAGGAGTCGGGTTTATTTTTTTTTTTGTGTGTGTGCAAATATATTAACCTTTAATGGAGCCATTGAATTGATATAATGAAGGAGGAAGAGAAGTTAATGAAGTTGATTGAAGTGCAGCATTTTTTTTTTTGCTTTGGGAGAATAATCACATAGAGTATTGTAGAGTAAAAAGTGTTAATATAATATGTAAGGGGCCCATTGCTTAACTAGGGTTAACATTTACCATCTAAATATGCTTTTGGGTCCTAAATGGTGAAAAAAAAAAGTTTTAGGTCCCAAACGGTGAAAACCCCAATAGTTTGGGTCCCAAACGTATGCTTAAATCTACAATAGAGCGGTAAAGTTCAAGAGTGTGTGTAAGATAATAATAACCCTTCTCTCTCTCTCTCTCTCTCTCTCTCTCTCTCTCTCTCTCTCTCTAGAGCTTTCTTCTTACACCTTCACCGTACCATTCTGTTCTGCTAAAATTGCCAGTGCTCGCCGGCGGCCTTGTCCCTTCCGGTCGCCGGCGGGTTCCTGTTTTGGTTTCTCAATTTCATCAATTTCCTTCTTTTTTCCTTCCTTCTTTCATTACAGTTTCAGGGTCTTAGTTTGAGTCTATATGTACCGCTAATTTGGGTTTCCTTGATCGAGCTTCTGTGAGCTGCTATCGGGGTCTTCCTAATTTGGTTTGTTTGATTCCGCTGGGTTGTTCATTTCAACAGGGTGGGCGTTCAAATCTCATCGGAGTTGACCGCCCAGAATTTAGTGTCAGAACCGATCTCAGGTGTTTTCATATTTGGTGTTCCTTTTTATAAGTTGTTGGTGTGGAAAGTATTTCCTATCAGTCTGCTTTGATTTTCATGAAGTGAAGAGCTGTGATTAAGGTTGTCCTAAATATTAGTGGTTAATTAGTTCTGATTTTCATGTTTGGTTGAGTTAGACCTTTAAGCATGTTTTCCTTAGAGGTTTGTGAGAGGTTGAAGGGAGAGCTCCATGAGCTCCTTAATAAGGATTGTAGACTGGGATCAGATGAAAGTGAATTTCTGACTTATGTTTCTAGATTAGACAGTCCCAAGGCTTCATTGGATCTTGTCAAGTCATGGAAGGACGAAGGTAATTCTCTTTTCAGACATGGGGATATTGATGATGCATTAGAGTGTTATGTTTTTGGTGGTGTGATGCTTAGCCTAATTGTTTTGGAGGAGGAAGATGTTAGTAACTTTTGCGAATTATCTTTCTGTATATTGTTGAATTTAGCTGCATGTTTGCTGAAGAAAAATGACTTTGATCAAGTTGGTCTTCTTTGCTCTGTTGTTTTAAGCTTCGACCCGAGTAATGTGAAAGCCTTGTTTAGAAGAGCTAAAGCAGCGATTGGGATATGAAGGTGTGATTTAGCATATTGGGATTTGTTGCATGCCTCTGAGATTGAACCATCAAATAAGGAAATTGCAAAGAAATTAAATGAAGTCAAGAATTCATTTGCTCAGCAGAAGGATCATCCAATTGGTCTAGGGGCGGAATCACTGCCACAAAGGAAAAAGATGAAAAAGCAACTTCAGGAAGCAAGAGAATGTTCTTCGAAGGTGATCGAGAAGGTAAAAAGTGAGATCATAAACGTGCTGCAGGATGATGAAGGTAAGGATCGAGTTGTATGCGTAGAGGAAGATCTTAAAAGGGATTGTGCAAATGAGAGAGCGAGTGATTTCAAAATTGAAAAATCAAATCAGGCGGAGCCTACATATCGGTTTCTTAACCGAAGAAGGCTGGGCTCCTCTTTGAAATTGTCCAAAAGTGTTCATCAATTGTTGAGGCAGGGGAAATCAGTGCAAATGTATAATCCAAAATCAGGGGCATACATGGTAGTTCGAATTGTTCAACCCACAAGCGAAGGCACTAATGGGAAGGCCACAATGCCAGGTGATCTGTTGCAGTAACATGTTTCTGGTTCTGAGATCACGCACAGTTGCACTATAGAAGGAGATGAGGTCATTAATCCCGCCTTAGCTTATCATGAATGTGATGGTCTAATGATGGAAAGATCGGAGACCAAGTCCAAGGAAGATATTGAAAAAGAGATAGCAGCTACTACGCCCCAAGTGATGAGATCAGATGTTTTATGCAAGAGAACTAAAGGTCAGGCTAAGGGGAGAAAAGTCCTACCACCGCGGTTCTTCCTTCCTAAGTTTGATATCATTGGCATGTTACGTGCTGGAATGAAGAGGAAAGCTAGTTTATGTGAGGATTCGTTCCAAAGCTCGAGGAAAAAACCTGATTCTGTTTTGTAGTTGGAGAGTAACACGTGTTAATGTCGATGTAGAGTTTAGTGTAGAGTGAAGTTTTGTCAACATCAACCAAAGTTTGAGTGTATCGACCTCAACTCGCACGGTATTTTTTAGTTTACCATTTACGAGGCAGCCACTTGAGAGTAGTGGAAAAGGTTAGGAAAATTCCTTCCCCACCAAATTTGCAGTCTCATACTTTTAGGGGGCGTTTGGCTTGAGTTATTTAAGAAAGGGTAAGGGAATAAAGTAAGTTGATTCCCTTACTTGATGTTTGTTTATATTATTCTATCATTTCCTTTACCCCATCCTTACCCCCAAAGTACTCTACATCCATTCCCCACCCTCCCCTAAGGTTTCACTTACCTTTTCCTTGATCAACCATTGACCACCTCCTTTACCACCCACCACCACTTGACCCCACACCAACACCACCCACCATCACCCCTCCACTCTAACCACCGTAACTGCCACACCTCAACCACCGTCACCGCCAACTACCTACCGAAAACCTCCACCAACCCCGAAAAACCACTCCCCACCACCCTCAAAAAACCACCCCCACTCACCTATAACCCGTCACCAACCTCGAAAATCATCTACCACCACCGAGAAACTTCCTCACCCCAGCACGAAACCAACCATCGCCACATACAAAACCTCCTCCTCCACTTACAGATACCACCACTAGATCTACAAGAGATGAGAGAAAATTCCTTGGGCAAAAGCAACTCCTGCAAAAGAAGAGGAGAATGGCGCGACCGAAGGGGTAGGGAGCGCCGGCCAGAATGAGGGGGCTGCGCCAGAAGGGGGAATGAGTGCGATGGCCGGAAGCAGAGAGGGGGTGGCCACTGGCCGAAATGGGGAAGGAGGGCAGCGGTTGTAGAGGGGGAGGGGTGATTGAAAGAGAGAGGGTGGTGGTGGACTGGTGGTGGTGTTGGTGTTGGTTGTAGAGTTCAAAAGTTGTGGTGGTGAAATGTTAGGGTTTTCTTAGATATATTAAAACAAACAATATAGTAAATCTAAGGGTTTATGTTTCCATTCTCCTTATTTCCCTTTCTTAAACCCTTTCCCTTTACCCTTTGTAAACCAAACATGCCCTTAGAGTTTCACTTAGATTCCATATTTAACTAACACTCTAAGAGGAAACAAGATTCCATATTTAACTAAAACTCTAAGTGGATGTTTGGTTTACAAAGGGTAAAGGGAAAGGGTTTAAGAAAGGGAAATAAGGAGAATGGAAACATAAACCCTTAGATTTACTATATTGTTTGTTTTAATATATCTAAGAAAACCCTAACATTTCACCACCACAACTTTTGAACTCTACAACCAACACCAACACCACCACCAGTCCACCACCACCCTCTCTCTTTCAATCACCCCTCCCCCTCTACAACCGCTGCCCTCCTTCCCCCTTTCGGCCGGTGGCCACCCCCTCCCTGCTTCCGGCCATCGCACCTATTCCCCCTTCTGGCGCAGCCCCCTCATTCTGGCCGCCGCTCCCTACCCCTTCGGTCGCGCCCTTCTCCTCTTCTTTTGCAGGTGTTGCTTTTGCCCAAGGAATTTTCTCTCATCTCTTGTAGATCTAGTGGTGGTATCTGTAAGTGGAGGAGGAGGTTTTGTATGTGGCGATGGTTGGTTTCGTGCTGGGGTGAGGAAGTTTCTCGGTGGTGGTAGATGATTTTCGAGGTTGGTGACGGGTTATAGGTGAGTGGGGGTGGTTTTTTGAGGGTGGTGGGGAGTGGTTTTTCGGGGTTGGTGGAGGTTTTTCGGTAGGTAGTTGGCGGTGACGGTGGTTGAGGTGTGGCAGTTACGGTGGTTAGAGTGGAGGGGTGATGGTGGGTGGTGTTGGTGTGGGGTCAAGTAGTGGTGGGTGGTAAAGGAGGTGGTCAATGGTTGGTCAAGGAAAAGGTAAGTGAAACCTTAGGGGAGGGGGGGAATGGATGTAGAGTACTTTGGGGGTAAAGATGGGGTAAAGGGAATGATAGAATAATATAAACAAACATCAAGTAAGGGAATCAACTTACTTAATTCCCTTAACCTTTCTTAAATAACTCAAACCAAACGCCCCCTAAAAGTATGAGACTGCGAATTTAGTGGGGAAGGAATTTTCCTAACCTTTTCCACTACTCTCAAGTGGCTGCCTCGTAAATGCTAAACCAAAAAATACCGTGCGAGTTGAGGTCGATACACTCAAACTTTGGTTGACGTTGACAAAACTTTACTCTACACTCAACTCTACATCGACATTAACACGTGTTACTCTCCAGCTACAAAACAGTATCAGAGGACTTAGTTTTATTTTTATTATAAACTATTTATAGAGATTGTCCTCAATACATTTATTGAAATTAAATTTCTTTGTTACTTTGTTTCCTGTCTTATTTATTTCGGTTATTTCACCAAATACCCATGACAAAAAAATTTATTCACCAAATACCCCCACTTTTTTCAAAATTCACCAGATACCCCTGACCTTTAAAAAAGTTCACTAGATACCCCTGACCTTTAAAAAAATTACCCAAAATGTTCTTTTGGCTAACGGACTCTAGTGCTCCGTTAACTAATTAACACTAAAAAACTATAATTAACCCTAAAAAACTCTAATTAATCCTAAAAACTATAATTAACCCTAAAAACCTAAGTAACCCTAACCCAACCACACCCCCCCACACCCCCCACCAGCAACCCCTCCCCCACGCAGCCTCCTCCTCCCGCAGCCCCCTCTCCCACACGCAAACCCCCTCCCCGCATGCAACTCCCCCTCCCGCAGCCCCTTCCCCTTCCCACGGCCCCCTCCCCTTCCCGCGGCCCCCCCCCCTTCCCGCAGCCCCCTCCCCGCACGCAGCCCCCTCCCTTGCACGCAGCCCCAACCTCCGTTCTGTTTCTTCAACTTTTGCGTTTTCCGAAGGAGTATTTCACCAGCGAGTTTGCCTTGAATTTGATGTTTTTTTACCCTGTGTTTGCCCGGCGAGTTTCTTCTACTTTTCGGTTTACCCCGAATTTGATGAGGGGTGGGGGTGGTGGGCTCGGGATTTGATGCGGGGTGGGGGTGGTGGGCTCCGGGATTCAAAGGGGGAGGCGCGGCTGCGGCTGCAGGGGGGGAGGGGAGGGGGAGGCGCGGCTATGGCTGGCTTGGGGGGGGGGAGGGGCTGCGTGGGGGAAGGGGAGCTGGGAGGGGGGGGTGGGGGTGGCGGGGTTGTTAGGGGGGTTGGACTGGGGGCTGGTGGGGGTGGGGGGCTGGTGGGTTAAGGGAGAGAGAGAGAGTTAGGGTTAGTTAGGGTTAGTTAGGTTTAGTTAGGTTGACTTAGGGCTAATTAGGTTGACTTAGGGCAAACTTAAAAAAAAGGTAATGGAGGACTAACGTCCGTCAACAAAAGGGTATCTGGTGAATTTTTTTAATGGTCAGGGGTATCTGGTGAATTCTGAAAAAAGTGGGGGTATGTGGTGAATAAATTTTTTTGTCAGGGGTATTTGGTGAAATAACCGTATTAATTTTGACTCGAAATTTGTGTATACAAATTTTGGCACGCTCGGTGGGACTACCTTTGCCTCTCATCTCTGTTTTGTTATCAACAACAAATCTATGAAATGGCCTCGAGTAAGAACATTTTTCAATCTGCTGACAATTTTGCTGACACCCCGCGAAAATCTATAACGTTAGGTGACTTTACGGATGACATGCCTCTTGTTTTCGCACCAGAAGAATGAAGAAGGATGGTGTGACTGCTTCCGTTATGGTGACTACAGTTAAAACAATTGAGGAACAACTCGCTGAAATGAACGTCCTACTCCATAAATTGATGAAGGACAGAGAGGAAAAGGATGCTAAAATCAATCTCCAAAACGAGCAAATTGTTGCCCTCAACGAGAAACTTAGTAGAATCACAGGCGATGCATCATCAAGCCAAGGTGGTTATGACAGCGGAGATGAGAGTGGTGACAACCATCACCGTCCACCAACAGCTCGAATTGTTAATAGCTCAGGTTGTCAAGGATCAACTTGGGGAAAACTCTCAAGGTAGTCATCACTATGTAAAACCTTGTACCAGGAGAATTGATAAGCTGCAGATGCCTTTTGACTACCAGCCCCCATAGTTTCAACAATTCGACGGGAAAGGAAATCTTAAGCAACACATTGCTCACTTTGTAGAAACATGCAACAATGCTGGTACCAGACGATTTCCTCATCAAACAATTTTTACGTTCTCTTATAGGGATGACCATTGATTGGTTCACAGATCTACCCTCACAATCCATCAATAGTTGGGATCAAATGGAGGAAGAGTTCTATTATGAACATGGTTGAGTTGACTAAGACTCACTAGTGGAATGATGAGCCCGTCATTGACTACATTAATCGTTGGTGTGCTTTGAGCATGCAATGTAAAGATCATTTATCTGAAACTTCTGAAGTCGAAATGTGCATCCAAGGGATGCATTGGGATTTGACCTACATCTTGCAAGGGATCAAACCCAAAACATTTCAAGAACTAGCCAGTAAAGCGCACGACATGGAGCTTACAATTGCTTGTCATGAAAATGAATCAGACTCACCTGACGCATCAATGGAGGATCTGTCGACACCATGATTGTGAAAGTTATTCTAAGTGAAAGATCTAGGGGGCATGGAAACAAAACCTCATGGATTCAAACAACGAAAATCCTCCTAAGCAAGAGGGTAAACTGCAAGTCAGAAATTCTAACTCCTAAGGAAGAGTATAAATTGCATACCAAAAGAAACAAAAGAAAAACTCCCAAACAAGAGTATAAACGACACATAAAAAAAAAAAACTATCTCCTAAGCAAGATTATAAACTGCAAGCAAATAAAAATGAAACTCCTAAGCAAGAGTCTAAACTGCACACCAAAAAAAATCTAATTCCCAAGCAAGTGTCTAAACTGCACACCAAAAAAATTATAACTCCTAAGCAAGACTCTAAACCGCAAGCAAACAAAAAATGGAACTCCTAAGCAAGAGTATAAACTGCCACCAACAAAAAAAATTCTAACTCCTAAGCAAGAGTATAAACTGCACACCCAAGCTAAAAAAATAAATTTTCCAACTCCTAAGCAAGAGTATAAACTGCACACCGAAGAAAAAGCATGAATCTCCTAAGCAAGAGTCCAAACTGCACATAAAAAAAAAACTCCTAAGCAAAAGTATAAAATGCATACCTATATAAACAAAAGACTGCTCCTCTACAAGAGTCTAAACTGCATATCAAACATGACAACTTCTAAGCAATAGGACAAACTGTACATGTTGGAAAAAAAAAGTTGATTTGAACTACGTTGGCTTGATCTTGTAAAAGCAATTTGATGATTCTTTCCAAGTACATAGGCAGCTTGGGTAACATAAAAATTACTTGAGTGCAGCCTCACAAAGAAAATGCAATCAATGTAATACTCCTGGCCCGTAAGAGTTTAAATTGTGAACGGCGATACAAACAAAAAAATTACAGTCATTGTAGCACTCCTGATCAACAAGAGCAATGTAGGAGTGTTTATCATCATTGAATTCTTTAATGGACACCATCCTGAAAAGAAAAAAATAGAAAGGAATGAGTATTAGAGAATAGAAAAAATAAAAAGTCAAATGTCTCGATTACATGATCGTCGCCGACGACTTTCCTCGGATGCACTCCAAAAGTGTCATCTTTAATTGCTAGGTTCATCATGACTAGCATACTGACCTAACAACTCTGATGGGTTCATCAGTGACCCATCGTGATGAACACTTATGTTTGTTTTTTATTGTCTTCGAATGCACTCCAAAAGTGTCATCTTTAATTGCTAGGTTCATCACGACTAGTATGCTGACCTAAAAACTCCGATGGGTTCATTACTGACCCATCACGATGAACACTTATGTGTGTTCTTGATTGTCTTCGAATGCACTCCAAAAGTGTCATCTTTAATTGCTATGTTCATCACGACTAGCATGCTGACCTAACAACTCCGATGGGTTCATTACTGACCTATCGCGATGAACGCTTATGTGTGTTCTTGATTGTCTTCGAAAGCACTCCAAAAGTATCATCTTTAATTGCTTCAGAAAATAAAAAAAAAATCAAATAAATAATCATACAACAAATAGAAATTGACATAATATGGTAGAAATGAACCACATAGATAAGTAATAAATATCAATCTAGATCTAAGAAATAATCAACTAATTTAGATTTAAGAAGTAAAAACTTTTGTGGACATATGAACAATGAATAACAACATTTTGTATCTTAAAAATAAAAAATCTAGAGCTACTTACAAAAATATCAGAGATATATACAAATCTAACATTTAAGAACATAAGTTCACGTCTTTCTCCATACTTCTAGTCTTCGAATTTGAACACTTCATATCTTTCAAGGTTGAAGAAATAAAGTCTTCAATTTCTTGCTTCATTTCTCCAATATTTTCCAAGAGAGAGACTAGTGAATGAGAAAAAAAACTGAGAGAGAGGGGCGCATCTCACCTGGCAGTTGAAGAGGATTGTGAGTAGAGAGAGAAAGAGAGGCTGGTTGCTTGAGAAGTCTAAAGAGGAGTAGTAAGGATTTAGGTTAAGTAGGAATTGGGCTTTTAATATAAGACAAAAAAATGGGTTTCTTTTGTAAGGAAATAAAATGGGCTTTTATGAAGTAGAAAATAAAACTCTAACCAGCAACAATAAAATGGCTGACCTAATGGGATAGTGGGTCGGACTCAGTCGGAGGCTGCATAGGATTCCAGTCCGACTAGGGATGTCAATGTATAGGATCTGGACCGGATCCTCTAGGATCCAGATCCTGATTCATTTTTCAGGCATGGATCCAGATCCGACCTGGATTCGCTGGGTAATAAAATTGAGGATCCAAATCCAATGGATCCTTCGGATCTGGGTCCAAAACAGATCTAAAACGGATCCTAACCTATTTTCTTCAAACGACCCTAATTTTTACATTAATTAAAGAATTTAAAGACAAAACAACGCAATTTAGCATTTTATTTGTCGATGTTGAAGTAAACAAGCATTCAACCTTAATATAATAAATTCAAGCATAAATAACATTAAGAGTTTAACATTAAGTTTTACCCTTTTAATTATATATTTTAAAATAACTTGAAAAAAAGGGGTGAACGGATCCGGATCTGGGTAATAATTTAAGACCCGTTTTAAAAAACTAGGATTCAGATCCAACCCGGATCCATGGGGTCCAAAATTTGAGGATCCAGATCCGCTAAAAACGGATCTGGATCCATGGATCCAGGTAGGGTCCATTACCCACTGACATCCCTAAGTCCGACCCACCTCCTATTCAGACTCGGATTTTTTTTAAGCAGACTCTGAGTCAGATTCTTTTTTTCGGGATTCGAACCGGGATTTTTTTCTTCGGATCAGGGAGGACTTGGATTGGATTCAGACTCAATTTCCATCCCTAAACACAAACATTATTAACGGATCGTCCCTATTTGTTGTGCAAGGAAAGTTGTAGGTGGCAAAAGTCAAATGTTAACCGTGGTGTTTAAAATTCAAAAAGGAAAACAAAGTGCAATAGGAGGATATCAACCTTGAACTGACGGAAGTCCAACAAAACCTTGACACAATTGATGGAAAGAACAAGGAAGAGAAAGCAAGGAAACAAGCCAGGTTTGCTACATATATTAAACTAGAATATTGGAAGCAAAGAACTAAATCGAACTGGGATAGCATGGGAGATCAACCAACGACCTATATTTCTACAAAAAGGCAGGAATGAAATAAAAGCAATTAAAAATAGCAATGGTGAGTGGATTTCCAATGCAGAGGAGATAAAATTGGAATTTGTTAAATATTTCTCAGTTTTGTTCTAAAGGGCTTCTCATCAAGAAGACCTAACTGGGAAATAGAAGATTGGTTGGAACCGATGCCTACACTTTCAAAGAGTCACATTTGCCACCTAAATTGTGCTTGTTCAGTGGAGGAAGTTGAGGATGCAATGAAAAGTATGTAACCTCTCAAATCTTCAGGCCTTGATGGAATTCCTTTAGTCTTTATCCAAAAGAAGTGGGATGTATGTGGGCAAGAAGTTGGGAAAGTCGCGCTTAATTTCTTTTCGGAAGGCTTTATGCTAAAGGAAACAAACCAAACCCATATATCATGGATCCCTAAAGTTCATCTTCTGAAACAAGTAAGTCAATTTCACCAAATAAGCTTATGTAATTATACTTATAAGATCATTTCAAAATGCCTAGTGCGAAGACTACAACCTCTTATGACAAACCTAATTGGTCAATTTCAAAATGCTTTTGTTCCTGGTCGATCCATAAATGATAATTGTCTCATAGCTCATGAAATGCTTAGCTTCATGAAAAACAAGAAAAAAGGAAATGCCTTCTCACTAATCCTGGCATGAACTTGGATATAAATAAGGCGTATGATCGAGTAAACTGGGTTTTTGTCGAAAGTATCCTGAATAGAATAGGAATGCTAGAGTTATATGGGTAGATTTGATCATGTAGTGCATCTCAACAGTGACATACTCAGTGTTGATTAATGTGGAGCCTTTAGGAAAAGTATCCCCAAAGGCAGGTTTGAGGCAATGCAAGGAGATCTGTTATCGCCACATGTGTTCATTCTATGTATGGAATCTTTTTTTAGGCATCTGATTCAACAACCAGAATTTGAATCATAAAAGGACTGAAGCTAGCGCAAAGAGCCCTTGAGCTCTCTCACCTTTTTTTCGCAGATGATCCGCTTTTCTTCCTTAAAGGCACTATAGATAATTGCTAGAACATAAACTCTACTCTAAGGAAGTTCTGCTTAATTTTGGGGGGAATGGTAACCCACCAAAAATCTTATGCTGTTGTAGGTGTGGATTTTTTATTCCTTTATGCCTACACGCGGTGTGGGCGCGTTATTTGACTACCCTATTGTTAAGGTTTTATTAAAAATATGTTTTTGAAGTCACCAACAAATTTTTAGAGAAAAACTTATAAACCTAATTGGATATTGAACTGTAAGGACATCTTAGGGACTTATCCAATGTAGATTTCCCCGTCCAGACTCCATAGATGGTCAAAATAAACCAAATATTGAGTTCGGGGGTGAGGGTACAAATATGGTCATAATGAACCACGTTTGCCCATTGTTAGCCTTTACTAAATACCGATTCATTACATATTTTATGCAAAAGAATAATCATATAATGTTTTAAACACCCAAAAAATATTTAGTCTAGGTTGGTTCAGGAAACACATAAAAAGACTATATTTTTAGTGACAAGTTATTATGCAATCATATTACAAGTTGTTCAAATTATCTGAATTACTTAGAACAATTCTTTAAGTCTTGTTTAGCAATAATAACATGTGGGTGATAAATATTGCAGTCAAGCATATAAAAAATAATGTTAAAAAAAAGAAATAAAAAATAAGAAAATAAACTATTGCAGGGAATTAGTATAATATATACAATACTTACAACGCAGGAATATATTAATAACCTACATCATGAATACAGGTTAGTAACTTCAAGAAAATAATAAAAATAAATAATTAATTAAATTAAAGTTAGTTAATTTAGTTGACCCTTAGAAATTATACCACCGTCCGAGTCATTGATTTGTACGGATCTTAGGAAAATTGAATTATTGAACTAGTCTTGAAAAAAAGAGTATTTGTGTTACGTTTAGATTTACGTCAAAATTGAACCAAAAGAGTTTCTTATCTTGTAGTTTTGTGAGTGGCAAGTGCTGGTGATTGATGTAAGTTAAGTGTGCATTAAGAAGATTAGGGAGATTAGAATATAGTAGTATGATGCAATGGCTGATGAATGTTTGATGATGATGATTGGCGTTTGTATGTGGAGCAGCAGGAGAATTTGGTATTGTGATCCGGGGACAAAAATATGATGATGATAGATGGTGAATTAGGTATAGGCGGTGAAGATATGTTTAGGCGGTGGACATGTATGTGTCGAGTGATATTAGGCGAGAGTATTAGAGTGCATGTGAGAGGAATTTGTGAGATGAGTGGTAGAATTATGGTGTTAGGTGTTGTAGGTGTCGAGGGGTTTTGAGTGAGCCGTGGGTTCCTGATGCTACTGTTAGTTAGGAGATTATATAGTGTAGGTAGGTTTAGGTAGTTAACTTGCAATAGGTTTTCAAAATATTTTTATTAAAAAAGATTTTAGAAAATAGTTAGTAAGAGATATTTAAAAACACTTTGCAGAAAAAAATTATTTTTATAAAAGATATTTTTAATGATAAAACTAATTAATACAATTAATTAATTCTATTAATTAAATTGGGCTTAGAACATGGGTTTTCGAAGATGGCCTAATTTAAAAGTTATTTTAAAACGTTTTAGAAAGTGGGCTTAGTAAAACTATTTATAAAAAAGGTTTTCGGAAATGGATTAATAAAAAGAGTTAAAAAATGGTTTTGAACTTAAAATATTTTATTTTAGACTCGTTCTTTATTCTTTCCTCAATCCGGAACAATTGGAGCAGGATATTAGTCATCCTAGGGTACTAAATGGGGAGACACAATTATGTGTTTACAGAAGCCCCCACTTTGACTGAGGTTTGTAAAACCGAAAGTCAAAGTATACATGTCGGGACGGAGAATGATTTTAGATGCTCTACAATCCAAAATCGCTCTTTTACGCTGGTACCTGCAAAATAAACACAATCTTCAGGAGCATGCATATGTGGAACAGATTTGTAAATATGTAAAATGAAATGGTGTGTGAAAGAAGGGGTCATGAGCTATTTAAGCCCGGCTCATGTCGGAGTTATGCTGTCTTGACTGGTAGCGGTCCGGAGACCTGACGGAGTTCTACGCCAAACTGGATCGGTGGTGGTTCGGAGACTTGGTGGTGTTGCCTTATGAATTGATGACGGTCCGGAGACCTTCTGGATTAACAATGGTCCGGAGACCTGGTGAATTAACAATGGTCCGGAGACCTGGCTGTCCGGAAACCTACCTGTCCGGAGACCTGGTGGTCTGGAGACCTTCTGGATTAATAACGGTCCGGAGACCTAGCGGTTCGGTGACCTGGTGGTCCAGAGACCTTCTGGATTAATAACGGTCCGAGAGACCTAGCGGTCCGGAGACCTTCTGGATGAATAACGGTCCGGAGACCTTCTGGGTTGATATCGGTCCGGAGACCTTCTAGATTGATAACAGTCCAGAGACCTGGCGGTCCTGAGACCTTCTAAGTACTTGTTGTTTCTCGAGCAATGCATGTTGACAATTTGTAGAGTATAATGTGTTGGAAGAATGGCAAAATCGCATTCTTTTTACGATTTAAAATCCGTTAGTTTGTCGCTCGATGTCATAACGAACATTTGAATTCATATGGAGTTGAGCATGTGGCCCCACTTGGCTAAGAAGCCCCCAAGCCCGATGTACAGGACTATGCGCTAGACGCACAGGCTTGCGCTTGGTGTGAAATGCTGTGCGGGACGCAGTTTGCTGCGTACGATGTCGTAACGAACATTTGAATTCATATGGAGTTGAGCATGTGGCCTCATATGGAGTTGAGCATGTGGGCCCCACTTGGCTAAGAAGCCCCTAAGCGCACTGTACAAGACTGTGCGCCAGACGCACAGACATGCGCTTGGCGTGGGTTGCCGCGTGTGGCATAGCATTGTCAGTGCGCTAGACGCACCATGTATATAGCTTTTGTCTTCTGTTGTTAATTTGTAGTGGTCCGCAGACCTTGGCGGAATATAACTCGTATAGAGTCGTTTAATGTGGGGTACCTGTGAATACAAATAACACACAGATATACAGACAAACAACTAGGGTACATGCATGTGTCCCGTGATGTGGGTACTAGTGTATGGATAGGTAAAAATTTAACCTATAAAGAGTGACCTCTAACACTCTAGACTTAAAGGTGCTATCGTGTGTGCATACATGTGTGTGCATCTGTGTGCGACTCGATGATTGACGCTACAATCCTATGGCTAAGGACGAAGGATGCAATGCTTGACACAATATTTGGACGATGCAAATATGTAATGCAAATTTAGAGACATGACGCTAATGCGGATGATATGCTACTAATGCAGAGATATGATACAATGCTTTGTTGTTCCTCTAAGCTCAATTTTTCGTTTAGGAAACTTGTTTTTTTGAAAGAAGAGAAATGGGAAGCCCCCAAGGATGATCCATGTAAGTTATGTTTGATTCGCAATTTGTTGTAGTTGTTACGGGCCTAAGTGAGCCTATAAAACAGTTAGGATCTCGTATGGGTCTGAAGCCCGCAATATTTCGTATGGAGTCGTAATGAATTCCTTATCAAAGTACACATGGAGCCTATGAAGAGGAGAAGTAGGAAGCCCCCAAGGACGATTCATTCAGTTAATGGATGATGTTGGATTTGAAATTCGTTGTAGAACGAGCTCTTGTAGCGCTTGAGTTGTATATGCTTCGAGTTTTGTATGCCAAGGAGCCTAAGTGAACCCATAAAGTAGGTTCAATCTTGTATTAGTGTGGGTTTTAAAACCCAAGATTTCATGTATGGACTCGTAATGAAGTCCTTATTACGATATGCCTAGACTTGGAGCCAATGATTTTCTGTACGGATCGGTGATGAAGCCCCCAGTAAGATGGAGTTGATGAATTACTAAGCTTGATTGCTTGATTTTGAAGATATATCGTCACGCTTAGTGGAAGTTTCGACCAAAGATTCCATTTAGGGTTCCTAAGGTGAAAAAGACAAGAAAAGCCAAATAAAGGAACACTCAAAGGATGAGGCGCGGTCATAGCGCTGAGTGTTGAAAGGTTATGTTAAGGTTGGCTTAGAAGCGATAATGTAGCTGAGAAAACGGAAGGAAATAAGAATAAGAAGAAGGTGGAGCCATAATGAGTTGACTCACACAATAAGGTAGGCTAATGATGCAGGTTCAAATCCCATTCTAATTCTAAGGGTAGGGATGAGCATTAAAATTCATGATTTTTGGACGATCGCTCTTTTCTCATGGGCGTAGGTGAGCCTTGAAAATATGTTTTGAATTAAAATGGCCGGGCCTCAAAAGAGGTTGCCTACGTATTCATGATGGAATCAGGCCAGTCGTATTTCTTAATATTTTAATCGGTGGCCTAGCATTTTGCTTTGGAGCCATTTGCAATGAATTACGCATTGATTTGGAATAGGTCTTTGGCAAGAGTGGATAATGATGTAGGTTTGGTTTGGTTTAAAGCGGTCGAACCTCGTGGTGAGGTTTCCTACGTATCTTTAGCAGAATCAGACCATTCGTAGTTCAGGTTGATGAATGAGAAGATGCCCTAACTTTTGCCTAAGGCGCCCTTATGGGTTTTCGACCTAGCAGGCTTTGGTTTGTCTTTTATGGCTTATTGGGATAGGATATGCATGATTATGAGAAGGTTTATCAGAGGTATGATTTAGCTTGTAAAGATTTTTGGTTGTGGAGGTCAAGGCCTTTAATGAAGTTGGAGGTTTATAATCGACGGTTGAAGGTTTTGAAAAGAAAGTACATTTGACAAAGCTATTGATGGGCTTATTTGCAACTGTAGGCGTGTTTTTATTTCGCCTACGCGGTGTGAGCGCGTATTAGATTTGATTACCCCATTGTTAAGGTTTTATTAAACATATGTTTTGAATTGAAAGAAGTCGCCAACAATTCTTTTCAGGAAGAATCATAAACCTAATTGGATATAGGAAAATCATAGGGACAAATTATCCAATGTAGATTTCCCCGTCATGACTCCATATATGGTCAAAATGAACCAAAGATTGAGTTCAGGGGTGACGGTACAAATATGGTCATGAACCATATTGCCCATTGCTGGCCTTTACTAAATATCGATTCATTTGCAAATTTTATGCCAAAGAATAATCAAATAATGTCTTATACACCCTAAAAATATTTAGTCTAAATTGGTTCAAGAAACACATAAAAAGACTAATTTTTAGTGACAAGTTATTATGCAATCAGTATTACAGGGAACTAGCAGGTTGTCCAAATTAATCTGATTAATGTTAGAACAGTTCTTTAGGTATTTGATTAGCAAAAATAACATGTGCGTGATAAAAGCAATAATGCAGGGACAATCATATAATATGCATAGAATGATCAGGCAAGTATAATAATGCACAATAAATAAATAAAAAGAAAGGAAAAATGTTTAGAATATACAGTAGAGCGATTTTATATTAAAGATCTACATCAGGAAAGAAAACTGTTAGTAACTTCAATATAAAAATAATTTATTTAAGGACCCTCAGGATTATACCGTAGCTTGGGTCTGAGAGATTGACAACCTTCGGGACGAGCAATCGTGAAGCCTGAAAATCTGAATGTATGAAAGTATGTAGATTGAATCTATTTGTGTTTGAAAGGTGTGAATTTTGTAGAGAAATTGTATAATTTGTAGAGAGGTTCGTAAGATATTCATCGAGTTCGAAGTGTGTTAATGTGAAAAATCCGTTCCTCAATCTGTACGGAAATCAGGCCTATTTATAGGGAAAATGACACTGCGCCTCACGCACCATCTTCGTCTGGCGCAGCTGACGTGGCAAGCGCATGACACGGCATGACCAGTAAAAAGTGTACACGTGGTACACGCTTTTGAAAAAGATAAGAAAGAAAATCCGCGTCTCAAGCAGAGAACCGCGCTTGACGCAGGACTCTGAATGAGTCAGAAATCCACGTGTCAAGTGCAGATTAGTGCACCTGACACAGGTGGACAGAGCTGCGCCTGACGCACAGACGTGCGCCAGGCGCAGGTTGATCTGATTTTAACTTATAAAAAATATCTTTTGAAAATATTTATTAATTAAAATAAATCAATTAATTATCAATTAATTGGACTTTTCAAAGAATTGGGCTCACATACAATTAATTATTATGGATAATCAATTGGCCTTTAAAATAGGACTTTAACACTTTTCGAAATGATTTTGAATAGCTATTCAGACTGCTCTGCCCTTGGGTCGGACCAATTACGACCGCGGTATGTTTCATCATTGGATCCTTAAATGGGGAGACACGATTATGTGTCTACAATAACACTTCTTTTTTTATATATATTTTGCACTTTTTGTATCATTTTTTTTGCTTTTGCTTTTTTCTTTCGCTTTGATTTTTTGCTGTTGCTCTTTTTTTTTTTTTTTTTTACTTGCCCTTTACATTGAATTGTCGTCAAGTGTACTTCCTATGAGGTAGGTTAAAGGGAAAAGGAAGATTATGTATGGAGGAATGGTTGTAGTGAAAGGAGGATTGCCTCTTTTATATATGCCAGTTGTTCATTGCCTTTATTAAGAATAGTCATGAGAATTAGAAATTGATTTCTTTTAAGGCGACAATCGTGATTTCCATTGATGCTCATTAGTGCAAGGTTAGAAAATGAATAAATACTCATTTATTATTTGAAAGTGATGAGTACATCCAATAAAAAGGGAAATCCTATATCAGACTGGGCAAAAGGAAAGATGAAATAGAAAACGAAATCCTAAGTCTAGACTCCTATGTCATGTGACGAGACAACTTCGTTGCTTTGGTCTTCATGAGGTTTCTTTCTGAATGAAAAGAGAAGAGGTGTATATTTTTTCGTACTGATAGGACCTAAGCGAGTCCAAATGTCTTAATGAGCGATTGAGCTCAGAGATGTGTCTGCTTCTATGGCATTGAGGTCATTATCTTCGGCGTTTTTCAGCAAGTCATTCTCAATCTAGGGATGTCAATTGTAGAGAAATTTTCAGGAAGTTTCCCTTTCAGTTGGGTGTTATCAATAGGTTCAAAATAGGAATTTGTATTGGTTACCCTATGAACAACACTCTCCAATTTCCTGTTGAATCCTAGAGATTCACCGAACTCGATCTTCTCAAGGCTTATAGCTATTTCTTCCATCATGCTAGACAGCTTGGCTAAAGCTCTAGCCATTTCAACGACTTGTTGCTCGGTATTCGATGGGTTACCCATTTCAGTGTCTCTTGAATTTTGCGTGGATCATCAAGGGAGATTTAAAGATAGAATGATGATAGAGAAATGGATTGAAGGAATGTATGTTTGTTTTAAAAAATTGAGCTTCTAGGAACAAAATAGCATCTCCTAAATGAATGATATATATATTTTTTGGATTTTTTAAAATGCACCTACACCTAATGCATGTATGCATGACTCTTTTGGACGCACCTAGACCTAATGTATGTATGCATGACTCAATCTATGCGTTCGAACCTGTAAAGGCTGCCTACATATCCCAAAAGAGGGAATCAGATCGCTTGTAGTTTAGGACAACTAAATGCGGAATGCATGAAATGAAATGGAGAGTATGGATGCAATGAGACTCCTAAATGCCTAATAACTCTAGTTATGCATGAAGTGTATGAATGATGGATTATGCAATGCAAATGAATTCTAGTGTGAATGCAGTCCTAATAGATATCAAATGCTAACGACTTCAAAATCCTAGACTTGATAGACTTCTAATGACTTTAGAATTCTAGACTTGATGAACTTTCAAGGAGGCTAGACTCCTAACATGCATGGGACTCTAGTAGACCTAGACTCCTAAATGAATGGAATTCAAACGGTTTTAGACTCCTAATTTGGGCGGAACTCTAATGGATTTAGACTCCTAAGATTAATGAAACTCTAACGAACCTAGACTTCTTAGATGGTTGAACCTAAACGGGGTTAACATGAATAGAGTTAGACAGGGTTAAGAACTCTAAATGGAGTGAAACTGGATGAACCTAGACATATGAGCTAGATGGACTTCTAATGGAGTCAAAATTCCTAGGTGGACGAGACTTTTACAACGAGATGGACACTAAAAAGAACTCTAGATAATGTGCACATAAAGGATTGATGATAATCATGAAAAGATAGGATACAGGATGATGGATGAATTTTTGAAAAAAATATGTAATAGGAAAAAAGATGGATATTTTTTTTTAAAAAAAAAGGTGGAGATAGAATTTGTGAAGTAGATAGGAGATTGATTTTTTAAAAAAAGAAGAAGATAGGAGATCATTTTTTTAAAAAAAGGATGGGAGATATAGTTTGGTAAAGGATGGGGATAGAATAATATATAGAATATATATATATTTTTTTAAAAACAAGAAGATGTTTTTTTTTTTCAAAATGATATGAGAAAAAGTTTTCGAAATAGATATGATATTTAAAAAAAGATGGGGATTTTTTTTTAGATGAGAAAAGATTAAGGGAAAGAAATTAAAGAAAAGAAAAGATAAATCCTAATCATCCTAGGAATGGGCAAGGGGTGGTGTATTTGGGCCAAAGCAAATGTACATCCCACGCAGCAGAGCAAAATGCCACGCCCAACAAGCAGCTTCAAAGCCCAACTTGTAGAAAGGAAGATAGGAGGGTGGGCTGAATGCGAAGACGCTAGAGTTGCGCCAAGCACAAAGTGAGGGCGCATCACGCACAGACAAGTGAGGCACGCAGGCAAGAAAAAATCAATGGCTCGCAGGACGCGAAACATATGCGTGGAAAGCTAGATAGCTGCGCCAAGCGCAAAGTAAATGCGCAGTGCACAAGAAGTGCGAGATCTCGTTCTTTTTTATATTTCAGTCACGTAATTGCACTCGATGATTTTAGTTCGACAATTAAAGTAACATATGACAATTAAACGCACGTAACACATAAATGCACAAATAGGATAATAATATGCAAAGTTCCAACACACAGGCAAGTTCAACGTTTAAACTATCGTCAATTTTAGGTTAAGTCTGAAAAGGGTCCATGACTAAGAGATTGATCCCACGCTTCGTACCTTTGCTTAAAAAGGTGGCTACATGTAAGACGCACTCCAGTTCTCAATTTAGGAACAAGAGAACAATGCCATGGTTGGGTAGATTTGCTTATAACGAAGATCCAACACTATCGCTCAGGAAGCTTTTTGGAATGACAAAGCGTAAACCCCTGGGGTGACCTCACACATAGACATGTGCTGATGAGGCAAGACAGATTGTCCTTATGGTGGCTGAACAATACCCATGCATATGCAAAACAATATATTATTTAAAGGCATAAAAGGAGAGTGAATCGTATTTTTCAAGTTTCACCCACTCATTTACAAAAATAAATTTTTTTAAAATCATCCCCAGTGGAGTCGCCAAATTGTAGGCGTGGATTTTTTATTCCTTTATGCCTACACGCGGTGTGAGCGCGTTATTTGACTACCCCATTGTTAAAGTTTTATTAAAAATATGTTTTTGAAGTCGCCAACAAATTTTTAGAGGAAGTTTATAAACCTAATTGGATATTAAACTGTAGGGACATCTTAGGGACTTATCCAATGTAGATTTCTCAGTCCAGACTCTATAGATGGTCAAAATGAACCAAATATTGAGTTCGGAGGTGAGGGTACAAATATGGTCATAATGAACCACGTTTGCCCATTGCTGGCTTTTACTAAATATCGATTCATTACATATTTTATGCAAAAGAATAATCATATAACGTTTTAAACACCCTAAAAATATTTAGTTTAGGTTGGTTCAGGAAACACATAAAAAGACTATATTTTTAGTGACAAGGTATTATGCAATCATATTACAAGGTTCCTAACAAGTTGTCCAAATTATCTGAATTAGTTAGAATAATTCTTTAGTTCTTGTTTAGCAATAATAAGATGTGGGTGATAAATATTACAGTTAAGCATATAAAAAATAATGTTCAAAAAAAGAAATAAAACATAAGAAAATAAACTATTGCAGAGAGTTAGTATAATATATACAATACTTACAACGCAGGAATATATTAATAACCTACATCATGAATACAGGTTAGTAACTTCAAGAAAATAATAAAAATAAATAAAAAAATAAAATAAAGTTAGTTAATTTAGTTGATCCTTAGAAATTATACCACCGTCCGAGGTCGTTGATTTGTACGGATCTCGAAAAATTGAATTATTGAACTAGTCCTGAAAAAATACAGTATTTGTGTTACGTTTAGATTTATGTCAAAATTGAACCAAAAGAGTTTCTTATCTTGTAGTTTTGTGAGTGGCAAGTGCTGGTGATTGGCGTAAGTTAAGTGTGCATTAAGAAGATTAGGGAGATTAGAATATAGTAGTATGATGCGGTGGTTGATGAATGTTTGATGATGATGATTGGCGTTTGTATGTGGAGCAGCAGGAGAATTTGGTATTGTGATCAGGGGACAAAACGATGATGATGATAGATGGTGAATCAGGTATAGGCGGTGAAGATATGTTTAGGCGGTGGACATGTATGTGTCGAGTGATATTTAGGCGAGAGTATTTAGAGTGCAGGTGAGAGGGGTTTGTGAGATGAGTGGTAGAATTATGGTGTTAGGTGCTGTAGGTGTCGAGAGGTTTTGAGTGAGTCGTGGGTTCCTGATGCTACTGCTAGTTGGGAGATTATATAGTCTAGGTAGGTTTAGGTAGTTAACTTGCAATAGATTTTTAAAAGATAATAGGGTTTTAAAAGTTTTTTATTAAAAAAGATTTTAGAAAATAGTTAGTAAGAGATATTTAAAAACACTTTGGAGATAAAAAATTATTTTTATAAAAGATAATTTCATTGATAAAACTAATTAATACAAATAATTAATTCTATTAATTAAATTGGGCTTAGAAAATGGATTTTATGAAATTGGGCTTTCATAAAACTATTTTTTAAAAGGTTTTCGAAGATAGACTATTTTAAAAGTTATTTTAAAACGTTTTAGAAAGTGGGCTTAGTAAAACTATTTATAAAAAAGGTTTTCGGAAATGAATTAATAAAAAGAGTTAGAAAATGGTTTTGAACTTAGAATATTTTATTTTAGACTCGTTCTTTATTCTTTCCTCAATCCGGAACAATTGGAGCAGGGTATTAGTCATCATAGGGTAGTAAATGGGGAGACACGATTATGTGTCTACAGAAGCCCCCACTTTGACTGAGGTTTGTAAAACCGAAAGTCAAAGTATACGTGTCGGGACGGAGAATGATTTTAGATGCTCTGCAATCCAAAATCACTCTTTTACGCCGGTACCTGCAAAATAAGCACAATCTTCAGGAACAGGAATATGTGGAACAGATTTGTGAATATGTAAAATGAAATGGTGTGTGAAAGAAGGGGTCATGAGCTATTTAAGCCCGGCTCATGTCGGAGTTATGTTGTCTTGACTGGTAACGGTCCGGAGACCTGACGGAGTTCTACGCCTTACTGGATCGGTGGTGGTCCGGAGACCTGGTGGTGTTGCCTTCTGAATTGATGACGGTCCGGAGACCTTCTGGATTAACAATGGTCCGGAGACCTGGTGAATTAACAATGGTCCGGAGACCTGGTGGTCCGGAGACCTTCTGGATTAATAATGGTTCAGAGACCTAGCAAGATTATATGGTTTATAAATATATGTAGTTTTTAGAAGCAATGTTTTATATTGCCTAATTATATTTTGAGGCAAGAATATATTGTTGCCTCTAATTATATTTTGAGGCAAGAATATATGGTTGCCTCTAATTATATTTTGAGGCAACAATATATGGTTGCCTCTAAATGTGGAGTCTTTTAGAGGCAACAAGTTATATTGCCTCAAAAAGGGACTTTTAGAGGCAACCATTAATTAGCGGCAAAACTATTAGAGGCAACCACTAATTTGCTTCAAAAAGCAATTAGAGGCTACATCTTTGGTTTTAGAGGCAAATCTACCTTGCCTCTATATGCGATTTTTCTTGTAGTATGAAAATTACACAATTAAAAATTCAGAATTTCTAGAAACAAATTTAAGGCCAAAATTATACACAATTAACAACAAACAAAAATTACAAACCAAATATAGAGCATTAAATATACACAATTATCAAGAAACTAAAATAAAAAAAAAACTAATTTAAAAGACGAAAAAACCTAATTATTGCCTACTTACAACCCTAATTACAGAAAAAAAGAAATAAAAAGAAACCCTTGTAAATTGGTAAATTACGAAAGATATTAGGCGAAAGATAGACAAAAAAAATAAAACTACTTCTAAAAAACTAAATTTACAAACCCTAAATTACAGATTTTTCCTTCTTCGTTTTCGTTTTCGTCTTCTTCTTTCCTCCTTCTTTCTTTGTTTCTTCGTCTTCTTAGTCTCTTAGCTTCATCTTCCTTCTTCGTCTTCGTTGGCGTCGCGTTGGCGGATGGTATTTCTGTATTGGTGGTTGATGTTGGCGTCGCGTTGGCGGATGTCATTTTTGTATTGGTTGTTCGAGAGGGAGTTAGCGAATACAATAGTGGTTGACGTTCGCTTAGAGGTGGTTCAGGAGAGGGAGGAGGGAGGAGTGGGATCAGAAGAGCAGAGAGAAGGGAGGAGAGGTGGGTCGTGTGGAGTGATGGCTGGTGAGGGGTGAGGAGAGTTAGTTAATTCATGGGTGTTGAGGTGTGAGGGGAAAAGAAGTGAGGGGATGAGAGAGAGAGAATGAGAGAGCGGAGTTAGGGTTTATTGTGCGTTTGATACAGTGGGCAGCGTTTGAATAGCTTGATCAAGCCCAACTGATCCGATTCCTCACATGGACTGGATCAGTTAAAAATATTTTACATTTGTCGCTCCAAAAACCAACATTAACTGATCTGGTTTTTAAAGAACCGGATTAGTTTACTTGTAACGGATCTGATTCTTAAAGAACCAGATCAGTTATCTTGTGTCATTTAAGGTTTTTTCCACTAGTGCATATGGAAAAGGTCCAACTTAGGAATAAGTTCTGACTACCCTACTAAAAATACAGTGTCCAATTGGACGAGAAGTTGGATGTGGTTCCTTATGAACATAGAACAAGATGGAGAAATATAAGTATTTGAATTCCTAGCAACACTATGGAACATTTGGATGTTGAGAAACAAGTGTGCTTTTAATTCTACCCACTGTAAGAGACCCATTGAAGTTATCACATGGACAAACCATTGGAAGAACAGGTGGTTACAAAGCAACAAGGCAAGACTCGAGAGAGTTACTATGGGGTTGTCAACCACCTCACTCTTCTCCTGCTTAAATAAGAGAAATTCTGAAGGATATCCTTTTGTTATTAGAAAAGTTTAGTTATGTTAGAATTCTACATGTTCTTAGAGTCAAGGTTAGAAATGCTCACTTCCTTGCTATTGCTAGAGATGGCCAACATTGCTGGCCAATCCAGCCCATCCAGCCTAGCCCACCTCGTGGGCCGTGTGGGTCGAACCAGCAAAAAGCCTGGTCTAACCCGCCTCGAACTCTGAAATTGGTAGGTGGATCGTGAGCTGAATTTTTTGAGCCTAACCCACAAAAGCCCGCTACTAAAATCGCACAGCGCGGTCCACGAAATCGGTCCAGCCTGGCCCATGAATGGACCAGCCTAGCCCATGAATGGACCAGCCTAGCCCATGAATGGACCAGCCTAGCCCAAGTAATTATTCAGCCAAATTATGTATTTTTTAATCAAATTATATATATTTTAATCAAATTGCATATGTTATAATCCAATCAAATCCAAAAATAATAAAATTATACATTAATATTAATAATTATATATATTTTAATTAGTTTTAAAGGTTTTATGTAACAATAAAGAATAATTTCAATGATTCAATAATTTTGAAAAAAAAAATCTCACGCCGGACCGCCAGCCCGCTAGGTCCACGAATCGCTCCCCGAACCATGAAAACGGGTAACAGACCGGTGTGGGCCAAGATTTTTTCAGCCCGTGGACCAGCCCACCCAAACCGTGAATTTCACGGTCCGGTCCTAGGCCATGAAATCTCAGCCCAGCCCGCTAGGACCCACAGACTGCCCCGCCCAGCCCGCACCAGTGGCCATCTCTAGCTACTGCAGTAAGGAAAGAGTTGTTGTAGGTTTGTTTATGTTTTGTGTCTTATTTTGCTCCTGTAAAAAAAAATATAAGCATCAAATATATTTTCTAAATGGTTATAGTTTAGAAATTTATGACAAATATGTGTTGATCAATGTATTTAGTGCTTCTTTATTACTTAATATTTTCATATCTATACTAGTATATTAAAAGGCGTTCCTAAGCAAGGAACTAAGCCACGTGGCGCTATCCCTTAGAGTGTTTACTTCATGTAAGCATGCATACAATAAAAAAAATAGAACATGCATCTTATAAGATTTGATCCCATGACCTCAGGCTTATACACTAAAGTTTTTACCACCATACCAAGTAATGTTAGGTGTTACATTTATAAAGTAAAATGTTAATAAATGAATATTATAATTACCCGGGGCATAGCCCAGGCCTAAAAACTAGTTTATCTTCTTATAATATCACAGGGTTGCCTATTTACCTAGAAGACAATGTAAAACAATGTCAAATTAACATACTAGGAGCAACTAAGAAAAATTAGTTTTATTATTCTTTTCCCTAACTGAGTTACTATGTACCCCATCATATGCATAATATAGAGGTCATAATATTACAATTTAATAGAAATCGGTAAACCAAGTAAGGCTTGGTATAGTATAGTGATTGGACCGGGGAATTTATCTTATAACCTTGAGTCACATAATGTAGTTCTTTCAACTACTGTGAAATTAATGAAATATTAAATGGCATATGCTAGTGTGACCATTGAGATATAATTATATTACAGTTTACTTTATTCTTTTTATATTAGTAAGTTAACTAATTAAGACATGTGTTAAATATACTTATGTTACAACTTTCACTGTACTTATCACTAGCTTGGTATCCTTTGCCAAATATATCTAGAAAAAAAGACTCATATAGTCTTTTCCAATTACTTTATTGGAAAAGACTTAACCAAGTCTAATATATTTTTCCCTCCATTCTTTATTAGTTTATCTGGAAAAAAAGACTCATGTAGCGTCGACGAACTGAGGTGGTCAGATTTGGGTGAAAGTAACAATGGTGGGTGTTCTCCTTCAATGGTGGGAAAGATGAAGATAAGAGGGCAAGGGGGTGTATTGGAAAGAGAATGAGTAGACAAGGGAAGAAGAGAGTGAGAATATGAAATAGCGAAAAGGAATGCAAGAGGGTGTATTGGGGGAATATCAAGAAAATACAAGGCGGCCGGGATATAACACCTTTTTCAGCAAGAATAAGCAAGAATAATTAAAGTAAAAGAATTACCTTTTTCAAATTATTCTGTATTTAGAATTTTTTTTTACTTGTATATGTGACCCCCTTTACAGATATCCTATATAAAATTCTATCAAAATTAGTCTTAAATATTTATATAATTTCAATATTAGCTTGTCTATTCATCCAAACACCATCAAATTATATTTATATTTATATTATACATCTTGGGTGTATCATTCGCCCAAGGCAATTATATAAGCAAACTCTTGAAGAGTTTGGTGTCCACCTAAAATACGTGAAATTTCCTCTATTTCTTTAACTATTGAAAATATAGTATTAATATACTACTCCCTCTATTCCTTGCTGCTACTTAGAATTTTGGCACTATTTAAAATTACATAAAATCTTCTAAAATCAATATATATATATATATAAAGGAGGAACTTTTCGGGAGCAAAGGGAGCTCCTCAAGATTTCGAGCTCATAGAGCGCGCCACGTAGGATTGACACGTCATCAATTTATATTTTTATTTTTTACAAAAATAGAGTTCTAGATGATTTAAATACATATAAGGAGATTTGGATAAGCGAAAATTAGAGTTTGGATTTGAATCAACAACCTAAATTATTATATCATGAAAATTGTGTATAAATTTTGCTACGTAATTCAGAATATTATAATTTTTGTACCATTGGAGAGTACTCGAAATATGCTTCAAAATAAGATCCATTTATAATATAGTTGTACAACTTATGAAATATAGAGCACTTTTCGGGAGCATAGGGAGCTCCTCAAGATTTCGAGCTCATAGAGCGCGCCACGTAAGATTGACACGTCATCAATTTATATTTTTATTTTTTACAAAAATAGAGTTCTAGATGATTTAAATACATATAAGGAGATTTGGATAAGCGAAAATTAGAGTTTGGATTTGAATCAACAACCTAAATTATTATATCATGAAAATTGTGTATAAATTTTGCTACGTAATTCGGAATATTATAATTTTTATACCATTGGAGAGTGCTCGAAATATGCATCGAAATAAGATCCATTTATAATATAGTTGTACAACTTATGAAATATAGAGCACTTTTCGGGAGCATAGGGAGCTCCTCAAGATTTCGAGCTCATAGAGCGCGCCACGTAGGATTGACACGTCATCAATTTATATTTTTATTTTTTACAAAAATAGAGTTCTAGATGATTTAAATACATATAAGGAGATTTGGATAAGCGAAAATTAGAGTTTGAATTTGAATCAACAACCTATTATATCATGAAAATTGTGTATAACTTTTGCTACGTAATTCGGAATATTATAATTTTTGTACCATTGGAGAGTGCTCGAAATATGCTTCTTAATAAGATCCATTTATAATATAATTGTACAACTTATGAAATATAGAGCACTTTTTGGGAGCATAGGGAGCTCCTCACGACATCAATTTATATTTTTATTTTTTACAAAAATGGAGTTCTAGATGATTTAAATACATATAAGGAGATTTGGATAAGCGAAAATTAGAGTTTGGATTTGAATCAACAACCTAAATTATTATATCATGAAAATTGTGTATAACTTTTGCTACGTAATTCGAATATTAAAATTTTTGTATCATTGGAGAGTGCTCGAAATATGCTTCGAAATAAGATCCATTTATAATATAGTTGTACAACTTATGAAATATAGAGCGCCGTGTATGATTGTCATGTCATCAATTTTTATTTTTATATTTTTTCTAAAAATAGAGTTCTACATAGATTTGGATAAGCAGAAATTAGAGTTTCGTTTTGAATGAACAACCTAAATTATTGTATTATGTAAATTGTGTATAACTTTTGCTGCCTAATTCAGAATATTATAATTTTTGTACCATTAGATAGTGCTCGAAATATGCTTTGAAATAAGATCCATTTACAATATATAGTTCTACAATTTATGAAATAGAGAGCACCACTTAAGATTACTATGTCATTAGTTTTCATTTTAAATATTTGAAAAAAATAGAATTCTACATATATTTAAATACATAAAAGAGTTATGAATAGGGGGAAATTAGAGTTGCGTTTTGAATAAACAACCTAAATTATTATATTATGTAAATTGAATTTAACTTTTGTTACCTAATTCAAAACATTATAATTTTTTTTACCATTGGAGAGTGCTTGAAATATGCTTCAAAATATGATCTATTTACAATATAGTGTTACAACTCATGAAAATATATTAAATTAGATGCATTAAAGGACATTATTTAGTCTTTTTTTTAGATAAATATAATAATGGCAATAAGTATTAAGTATAGTACTGTATTATATGTGATTATAACATTTGATTATAGGTCCAATTTACAGGATTAAATATATTATCTTTCAAAACCTCAACCTTACTCAACTAAACTAAAACAATATAGTATTGCAACAAAATTTATTAACTAAAATCTATAACGATAAAGTTACCTATTAGAGTTTTGGATTATGTAAAAATTAGAGTTTGATTTAAATAAAACATACTTAGAATATTATAAAGAGCTCCACCTAAGCATGCCATGTCATTCTTATCAATTTTTAAGAAAGTATTGATTCTGACCTGCATCAATTAAATTATTACCTTCTACTTTCTTAAAGTATCATTCGGGTATTATTCATGTTAAAACTGTATTAACTATTGTTAGTCATACCTGTTATTGGGATACCATTTTATTGGTTTGGACATGGTTTTTAAGGAAATAAAAAATGGGTAGTCTAGCATAGAGGTACCTCTTTAGTTAACTAGAGTAGGGGACAAATAAATCCTTATTAAAGTAAACGCAACTTTATAAGGCAATTCGGGTAATTAATGATGGTTTTATTAACATAAAGTAAAGGTAATATTGTCAATTGTAGTTTCTTTTTTTACCGAAAGTGGAATGGTTCCAAAAAATGAAACTACCTAAAGTGGTAATTGTTGTAATAGAAAAAGAACGGAGGAAGTATGTAAATACAATGATCTTGAAAAATCTCATTTTACAACAACACAAAATCAACAATAATTTTAACAAAAAATTTGCAATAAAATAAAATAAACAACAACCCGTGCAACGCACGGGCTTCAAACCTAGTTTTATTAATAAATAAGAATAAATATAGTCATGTGAGTCTTATTTGGTTCATCTCAATGAGAACTTTAATAATATCAAGTTTTTAATTTTTACTAATACTTAATCACATATAACAATAGTCAAAGATGTGCATTGGCAAATGTGCAAGTCGAACTAGGAACATCAATAAGGAACGAAGTGAGTATAACTATTGTAATTTACAACTTGAAGCACTTATATTAACTTTTTTTTTTTTTGAGGGGACTTATTAACTTATTGTGTGCATATGATTCTAGTTTAAATCAAGCAATACTTGGTCTAGTGGTAAGGTTTGTAGAGACAATTTGGAGGTGAGACTTCCTTACCTCCTTCACTCTCCTCCAAAGAGGTAAATAAATAGGTATATTAAGTATTAACCTATGCGAGGTTCCAATCTGTAAGATACTTCTCCCTACTAATTTTAAAAAAATGATTGTAGTTTAAAATATTTGAGCCTAATCCAAACCAAATTAAAATACCAATCTAATTGACATAATAGCTTAATTCGAATACCATCAATGTCCGACGCCAATAAATGATCACAAAAAAGCCCGAAACAGACAAAGACGATGACAGAAAGTTGTGATATGATGAAAACTTTGATCGAAGCCATCCATTCCACTCCCACACAAGCTGTTCTCTACATCGCCGGCGGTGCATCGCATGTACTTCTCTCTCTCTTCTCCATTTTTCCGTAGCATACCACAATATTATGTCTTTCTGAAACTAACACATCTTCTCAAAATCATAAATTAAGGCAGTTGAATGGTTAATCTCCATTCCTGGAGCTTCTAACACTGTTCTCGAAGCTGTAATTCCTTACTCTAGAATGTCCATGATCCAATTATTGGGCAAGGTTTGATTTTTCTGTAATTATTATATTGTTTCATCTATATTCACTTCCCTTGTTCTTTGTTTTTTTTTAGTGTTGATTGACTTGTTTTGTTTGGTTTCAGATACCATCCCAATTTGCAGATTTGCGAACTGCGGAAGAATTGGCTCTTGTTGCGTATAATCGAGCCTTGAAAATATGTAAACCAGGTAGTTTTTATTTTATTTTATGTCGAGCTTTGCCTTATTTAGGACCGTTGTATACTTTTTTTTTTTTTTTTGTTCAGATCATCAAGAGTAGTATATCATATTAAGAATGTAATACATTTTATCAATAGAGTAGTGTATCAGAACCAAAAGCATCATGATTGTTTAACTATAATCATGTCATATGTTGGGTTTTATATATTACTTTCCTATTTTATAAATATATTATTATTTCTATGGAATATACTACCAAAAATTGTTCTGGAGAAAAATGTTTAGAACACTTCTGATTTAGGCATTTCTCGTGTCAAGTATATATTTTGTTGGGTTCTTGTTATTGTTTATTCATATTGTTGAATTTGATGACATTGGGATGCTATCGAAAAATATAATTGATTTCACTTTGACTTAGTAATTACTATAGGGCACCACTCTGTTCACTTGTTTCGAAATTGTGGGTTGTAGTTACATAAATCATTTCGTATAAAGTGTTCCTTTTGGGTGTTTAGTTTTGCCTGATTGTATATTGTTGTGTTTCTGTGAATAGGTTGTCCGGTTCTTGGTGTGGGTTTCACTGGTTCCTTGGCCACGACACGACCGAAGCAGGGGGATCACAGGTAGTATGCTTCTCTGTAAATGTTTGTGCAATATGATGTTGCTGATGGTGTCCATTGATTTATGTGAGTTTGGTCAAGTGAGTTGGCTGAATCTTTGTTCTTCTATAGCAAGCATGAGCTGTTATATTGAGAGGAGCCTCATGCATTGGTTTCAAGGTTTGGTTTGTTAGGATGGGGTTTAATGAAAATATTGGCTTATGAATTGAAGAGGTTACTTAGCATCAAGCACAAACTCTAGTACAAGAATATCATATTGACAAAAATCCTTAATCCATTGATAATCCCCCCCCCCAACACCAAAACAAGCACACAAGGACGCTCAAAAAGAAAAAAAAAAAAACTATACATATAACCATTCTATATCTTTGTTTTGTGATAGTTATGTACCAGTATTTTAATCTTCTCTTTCTTATAATTTCTTCTGAGATACAATATTACAGATTAACATCAAGCCGCTGCAAAAGTTATCTACTTACTTTATCAGCAACTCCCCTCATTTGCGGCCTGGACATGGAGTTTGGTTGGGGGGGGGTTCGGAATTTTTTCTTGCAGCCATAGAAGCTATTCTTGTGACATTCTCTAACATAGGATGTTATGGGCGAATTGATGAATAAATCTGCTTCAGTGGAATAATTGGGAACATAGAAGCAAGGCAACAAACAGGGGATCTTTTGCTACTATTAATCTTTCGTGTATAGAGCTCATCTTTGTCCATTTTTTTTCTGTGACTTAAATGTGATACCAATGTGATTATGGAGTCAAAGTACACTTCGTGAGGGTAGCAGCCCAAACATTATATGGCACCCATTATTGAAAATGTGGCAAATATTTCTATTGGAAGTCAAACATGTTAGAATTTTACTCTTTAAATTGGCTATCATTCTTTGTAACCTTATGCCCTTCATTTATAATTTCTAGTTTTCAGCAGACAGCACCATATTTAACATAATTTTTTTGTCTGCTTCTCTTGATGCTCAATTACGGCCTTGTTGCCCTTCAGTTATTGGCAATTGGTAAATTGTATAGCAAGGAGACTAGAAGTTTGAAAATTTGCCAAATTTGTTTGGTTTGCTAGCAATTGGCAATCACGAGTTAGTAGTTTGGACTTTAAAGTGGTATACAAGAGCAGGTGCCATACAAAATTGCTTTGCACGTAAGGATTAAATTTGTCTTGTTCCAAAACTATGCTCTTAGGATTTTTACAATGCTATTGGGTCCAAAATGTTATTTACCAAATATTTCAATGTAGTATTTTGACTTGTTTAATTAGTTGCTTGTGATGGTTGATGTCCCTCATATGTCGTTGAGTGGACTTGGTAGTATGTGTCCATGCCAATAATGCTACTTTTTTTCTTCCCTTCTTTAAGTGGGGTTGGCCTTAGGATTGCCTATAAATCTCTGCCTGTATCAAACCCCGATCAATGCAGTTCAAATTCTAGTCCTGTGGTTTCTGTTACCATCTGGATCTGTCCACATGTTTAATGTTTTTACATAAAAAGGGAAAAATTGTTGAAGATTGTACTCACTGTATTTCATACAAAAGCTTCTTCATGTGCTTGGTTACTGGTTAGACAAGCCCTGCATTTTATTTCCTTTGTGATGATTGACAGTGATATTATGTGATAACATACTGGACTATTATGTCTCAGTTTAGATGTGTTTGATATCTAAAATATGCTCAAGTCTGTGTCATGTACATGTTACCTATGCATTGTTCTTCCGTTTGAGTGGAATTGTGGGGAAAAATTGTGGAAGATTGTACTCACTGTATTTCATACAGAAGCTTCTTCATGTGCTTGGTTACTGGTTAGACAAGCCCTGCATTTTATTTCCTTTGTGATGATTGACAGTGATATTATGTGATAACATACTGGACTATTATGTCTCAGTTTAGATGTGTTTGATATCTAAAATATGCTCAAGTCTGTGTCATGTACATGTTACCTATGCATTGTTCTTCCGTTTGAGTGGAATAAACTATTAAGTCCGTTTTTGGGCAATTATGTTTGCTATTTTGCTTAGTGTGGTTGATTCTCCTTTGTCTATTTTATCTGGAGTTTCTTGCTCGATGAATATTGTAAGCTTTGTCAAAATGGAGTTTGCATTTATAGATGATGACAAAGTTTTTTTAGATTGTTTTGCAGCTCGATAAGCTGCAAGTATATGCCATGTCACTCTAAATATTTGATGAAATTGGGTTTATGCTTATATTGTGGATGAATTCAAAATGCTTTCAAGAATTGCAAGGCCTTTTTTTTTTAATAAATTAATTTTCTTTGTTGTCTGCAAGGTTTCATTTGTGCACCAGAACATCCAACCTACTTTCGCTTTCTACTGTCATATTGTCGAAGGTATAGACTTGCTTCTAAGTTTATCAGGTGCAGGAGCAAAAATTCTACAAAGATTATTCCATTGATTTCTAATTTCCTTTGAAAGTAGCATGCTTAGTGAGGCTTTCCAGATCCAATTTAATCAAATTTAGCTTCCCCTAAATTAGATTAATGACAAACTTTTTTCCAATTTCTTCAGGGACTTCGCACTCGAGAAGAAGAGGAAATTATTTCAAGTCAGTTTATGCTCAAGGTACTGGCTAAATTTTGAATAAGTGATGCTTTTTTCCTTTTTCCTTTTCAACAGGAACAAAGTAGATGTCTTTCTTGAGATTCTTGAGCATTAAGAACGTTCTTGAATTTGGTGTCCCTAATCCATTTTTCTTATGATTGTTGTAGTCTATTCTTAGGTAATGACATCCATTTGGTGTGCTTGCAACTTACAAGAGTACTTGCCTCTTTATTTAACTTTTGTGGTTTTGGTAAATAAGATGGCTTATTGGGTTATTGTCGTCGTGTACATTTCTAGCCTAAAAGATTTAATGCTCCTAATGAGTGTGGGCAACATGTAGTTTCAATCGGCCTATCCTTATTAGTTTCTTGACTTGCTGAACTGGTCATTCTCAGGTGATGAGAGACAGTTAAGTATTGCTTTATCTGGAGCCAATCAGCCATTATAAAATATACAGGCATTTATGGGCCTAAGAGGCTGATATAACTTATATGACAATAATGTGGCTTCAACCGTGACTTGTTTGGTGAAGTGGTGATAAAGTAAGTTTATGTGATGGGTAAATGCTATGTCAATTGTGATTGCATACCAAAATTGGTATTTTTTGGTGCACTCGCATGCAATTGCTTGTCTAGATTTTAGAACTAAGAAGCTATGTTATTGGAAAACCTGAAAGTTCTGTAACCATATCATTTTTGTAGGCAGGCTTTTTATTTTTTATTTTTTTATTTTAAAGAAAAGGAGTTTTGACTAGTTTTAAGATCGCTGTTCATTAATTTTTTTTTTTTTTTATCTTATTAAGCTCTTACATTGTTTTCGGGCATTGACATCTTGGTTTGCCTATAGGCAATTGCTTCTGCAAGCAAAGCTCCTGTAGACTTCACTACAGAGTTGAATGAATTTGATGTGTGTACTCAAACTGAAAGTTTGTTCAAGGAAGATGAGGAGTTAGAGCAGCTTTTGAGTGGGCAAATATGTTTCAAGGTCTATAATTTTACAAGTGGTATGTCACATCTCATAAAATCACGTGCATTTTGTACAGATCTTGCAAGTATAAATTTCTCTGTTTATAGAAATTTATTTGTAATCATTTCAGAGAGACAGGCATTGAGTGCAGAAAGAAAGATAATACTTCCTGGCTCATTCAATCCTTTACATGAAGGTCATCTCCAGCTCATGGATGTCGCAAGCAGGTAGGAATCACCGAGCTTATGTGTGGATGTTGGGTACCTAAATAATTGCCTTTTCTCTTTTTACATCCATTTTATGGGGCCTCAAGTCAATTCCTCAGTTGTTTCTTTCTTTTCTTTGGTGTTGGAGAATAAGGAAAAACTTATGAACATGAATGAAACCACCAAAGAGGATACTGATTTCTCAGGCAGAATTACATTCCTTCTGTATTGTGTTATTCAGTCTTTAGTGCAGTCAATATATGTTCATTGTAGGTGATCAATTTGGTGAATTATCCAGTTTCTTGATTAAAGTTGGTTGCGTATTCGGAGTGCAATTTACAAATGATCTAGATTTTATTCCGAATGTCATGCAATCCAAATGGCCAATGTCTTTCTAGTAAAATCAATCTATCATGTTTAATCACTTTGTGGATCCAATATGGTCCTTTGATTAGGGTCTGATCCATAACAAGGAATATCAATGAGTTCCATGGTGGTGTTCAAGATTTCTTCAATTAAAAAGATGGTAACTTCTATTTTTTGTGCTTAAATTTGTGAGGAATTAAATTAGATATAAAGTTAGATTATTAAATAACAGCAAGAATCCAATAAACCAAGAACTAAGCTTGAAGATTTAAACACAAACTACAGAACTGCCAAGGATATGAACCTGAATCAGTGATTTAAGAGTTAAGCTTCAATAACCTAACATGAAAATAAGATTGATGTAAACAAAAATAATAATCTCTAATCAAAATACTTCATATAAAAAAGCTATATGATTTGAAGATCAAATATAAAAAGTTAATACATAGGAAAGGCTCATTACCCAAGACAAGAGAGAAATCTCCATTGTTCGTGTAATCATCATCAAAGTATGGAAATGTTGCTTCTTACATCCTATTCATAGAGAGGCTAATGCAACCCTAAAGTATTTATAAGAAGACCATTCCATTAGGCTATATTGGAGCCCAATAGTCACTATGATTGAGACTGAAATTCAAACTAAGCCTGTTTGATGTTCAGTGCTCTGGCATTAGGTTGGTTGGAAATGGATATTCTAAATTTTAGCAAACGTAATGGAAAACTGCCAGCAGCAAATTATTCCTAGTATGTTTGGGTGTGATGGAGGTCATCTATTTTAGTAAACTATCTGCAAGTTTCTTTGATGATTAAGTACTTTACGCATTTAACTCTAAAGGTATTTCCTACTACTTTCTTCTTTTGGTACTCGTGCAGCCTTTTGGGTGATGGATATCCTTGCTTTGAGCTTTCTGCAGTCAATGCTGATAAACCACCACTAACAGTATCTCAGATCAAGGAGCGTGTTAAGCAATTTGAGATGGCCGGTGAGTCAACTGATGGTTTTTCTGGTTTGATTATTCCATTTATTTGCAATTTATTGTTATTATGCTAATAGGAGTTTTTGATGTCCAAGAATCTGTAGTAATGTTTGACAAAACTTCTCGAGTCAGTATACTGGGAATAATTCCTGGAAATGAGAGGGTATTTTCATGAAAAATGCAGCAATCATTTGTCTGTTGTTTGTTTCCTTGTGATGCCTTTACTTGTTATATAAAAGACCTGTTGGGTATCATTGGCAGTCTTTTGGTTTAGTCATAACCTTTGTGAAAAATAATAACAATTTTTTTAACTACTTTATGTATTTAAGAAATAATTCTTTTTAGTTCTAGAAAAACTGCAAAGTCAAAAGTAGCAACACTAATGAACGAACTCTGAATTTTTCACCAAAAAAGAAAACTGAAATTTCCACATATTAGTCTTATTCCCTCTCCTTTATTGCCACTTTTGTCCCTTTTTCCCCCTCCAAAGTCTGAGTTTTCAGGTATTCATTTTCTGAGTTTAAAGAGTGTTTTTTAAGCATTGGGGCAGCTTACGCCTACTCGTTACATAAATGGCAGAGATTTGACAATGACAATGGGATGCAGGGATCTGTAATATGTTTTTCTTTGTTATTTTTTGTCTTAAGTTATTTACTGGTTGACTTCGAGTGTTTGTTTCTCAGTGCTCAATGAGTCCCTTAATTCTTTTCACCTTTCTTAATAAGGATGTCCCATATTGTTTTCTTTTTAACATTTTCTTTCTTTTTATTTTCTGGGTTAAAAAAGCCTCTCATTTCATTCCCCAAATTACTTTCATGGGCACAAATGGCAAATACTGCATTATCTTCCTGTCTCTCCCCCAAGAACCCCCCCCTTCCAAGAACTACCACATGCCCCCAAACCCCAACTATACATTTTCTGCTTCACTGATATCTACCCTTAAAATTAGTGCCAAACCCTATTGTAAGAAACAATAAAGAACAAAGAATAGAGGAAGTATTTCTATTGTTTTCACTAGCTCCTTTCTTGGTTAGGTCTTCAATGATTTATTTATTGATAGGAAGTGTTTGTGTTTTTTGAGAAATATTATTTGCAATCCTTTTTGAATGACATTTTAGGTAGTGCCGTTGTGTTTCAGTCTGATTGTTGTTCTACACTATACTGATGAGAGAGTGAAGTACATTAATATTGTAAAGTGTTGTTCGCATTTAGTTTCTTCATGACATGTAGCATCACTTTATTACTGCCTAAAATCAAAGGGTGGAGAGAGCAAGATGAAGGGATGTGGAAAGGCTTCTTGAAATCATCAGCAATTCAACGTTACATATATTCAAGAAAAATAAAGTCTGCCAAAATGAATCCCCTTGGCTATTTATCATTCGCTGTTGCTTGCGAAATAATTTCACGTAGTTTGTTTGTTAACAGAAAATATTCATGGTGGTTTCTTAGAAAATTTTCATGGTTGTGGTTGTGAACAATCTTGGTGTTTCGGAAGCAGCATCTGGCGGTATTTACATTTCCCATCACCGCTGTTGCAGTGTGAATTGACAATTGCAAATTCTCAATATGATCATTATTGTTTAATTGGATATCTTGATGTTATAAATTTATAATTTTATTTTCGGTAATGTAGTTTTTAACACCGTGCACATATCCTATATGTTTTTTTTGTCGAAAAATTCAATTGAAATTGTCTTGCACGATGATTTTTAGTAGTAACAACTTTTAAACAGCTAATTCATTAATGTCAAAGGTTAGAATGGATGTCATTATGTAAGGATTTTTTGTCCCAAACTACTTACAACTTTCAAGTTTTTGAGAGAAACTACCTTATAAAAAATTAGTTGTCCCAAACTACCTTACTTTTACCATTTTGTTGTTGACTCCTAGCTTATGCTGGTTTCCGGCGTTAGACCTTTTTTTTCCAATTTTTTTTTAATGTCACGTAATATCACCTGGCCTCTTTAAACCCTTTTTTTCATTTTCCCCACCCTATTTTTCCCATTTCCTTGTGCGCTCTCTCTCTCACATATCTATGTCGACACTTTGTACTACCAATCCACCATTAAATTCCTCTTCTAATACTTAAACTAAAATTGAAACAATCACCCTCTAAATCACCCTCTTGGTCTCCTCGAATCTCAAGCAATTTCCACAAGGGTAATTTTGTTTTCTCCCACAATTTTGAACCAAAAAAAAAATCAATGCCAAAAACTGGCATAAGGTAGCTGTCAACAACAAAATGGTAAAAGTAAGGTAGTTTGGGATAATAAATTTTTTATAAGGTAGTTTCTCACAAAAACTTGAAAGTAAAGGTAGTTTGGGACAAAAAATCCTGTGAAAAAACACGTTAGAACAGGTTTCCATGGAGCAGAAGGTAAAAATCCTTCATATAATGATGTTCACATTGTAGAACGGCTTCAATTTAATTCCAATTTAATAACATTGGCCTGCATTACCATCGAGCCCTGGATTTCTCAATGTCATCTTTTCTTGGAAAACTGCATTGCAAGGTACAGGCGGGTGATTGCCTTGCTGCATGCTTAGCAATATATATCTCATCCGTCTTTTAAGACACTTGGTGTTCAGTGGATATACTTGTTCTCAGACATCTCTAGTGATTGGTAGTTCTAGCTGGAAAAATTCTTGCTGCAACATAAACAAGAATCTGCTGTTCGTGAAGGGCTATTGATGTAAACACTCTATACACTAAACTAGGCTATAACCTATTCAAAGTGTTTGACAGTGCAAGTTATGTGCATGACTCTTTAACGTTCGAATTCCTGAGTTTTTGGGCTTTAACATTCATGTGCATAGAAGCTGAAAACAATGCTAAAAAGTGAGACAATCTCTGTAGTTTGGACTCTCAACTGATGCAGAAAATGGATTTCAAAATATAGGAGAAAATCTTTAGATTTTTAGGGAAGTGATTGGTGATGCGGTAAACATTTCTGTATCTTAGCTTCGCGAGCTTTAGAAGCCAGAGCCTTAATGACCTATGTGTCCAGTAGCAGAATTTAGATCCACTGATCCAGTCTGATAACCAGCTCTTCATGATATTCAAGTGCTGAGATTTTATTTACGTTTATACTATCATTTGAACCTTTTTCTCCACTTCTCTCTTTCCTAGATTGTATGAATTAAGCTTCATATTCTTAAAATTGCAGAACGTAAACAGGGGAAGGGGAGAGAACCCGGGGGGGGATGGGATTCAGAATCTCGCAATCTTTGATTTACTATTTTGCATTCTCTTGATGCTTGTAAGATCTGTGGTTGTTGGTTTATTTAATAGTTGTAATTGATACTGACGGGTGATTATGCTGACAGGTAAAACGATAATAATATCAAACCAGCCTTATTTCTATAAAAAGGCAGAACTTTTCCCTGGGAGTGCTTTTGTTGTTGGTGCGGATACTGTGGTCAGGCTTATTGATGTATGATATCTTGCTATACATATTACATATAAATCATTTCAATGTGTGTCATCATTCTTTGCCTTATCCTCGGTTTGATATTTAAGCTTCAGTTCCTTTTGTGTGATGCATAGCAATATACCTATCTATTCCAAATTCCCAATGGGTTGCTGATATCTGGGGGCCGAATTCAACATCCCATGTGTTGACAATACTGTTAAGATTCCCAAGAATAATATTATTATCAGAACCAGAAAATAACACATTCCAAAAGCACCAAAATGTTCTCGTATTTGAAGCAGTCTGCAATATATTGTATACCTAAGAATAAGCTCATTAGCCGTGCCTTGAGACTTAGTTGCATTATAAAAGTTGACTATTTCTTCCTGTGAAGATGTATTTGTGGAATGTCTTTCTATCAAATGTTGAACAAGTTTCTGTTATGGAACGATCGATATACCTTCTTCTCATATTAAGGATACAACATATGCTTTTTGGCTGTGCTACATGCTATGCTACTCAGATTTGGCGACAAGTGTTAAACACAGACACATGTTTAGCTGTGTAGATGTCAGATTCACACATTGCATGTTCTTAGGTCAAATTGAAGTGTCAGGTGTCCATAACCAGGTCAAAGTTTGGAATATCCTAGTATCCGTTACGGATACTTGCTATAAAATAGAGTCTGAGCAACATTGGCTGCATGTATATTACATAACCAATGGCCCATAGCTGCATGACATGCTATGTGCAGCAATGTGTAATGGATACTTTGGTTTAGTATAGGGTCACCACAAACCTTTCCAGGTACACTAGTTGATTTTAAGATAGCTTACAATTGCTGGACACAATTTGGTTTTCTGTCTTCCTATTATTATGGTTGCTACTTCGCACTTATGCTACATATTACTCTGACAAAATTGGTCATAAAACTTGGTGTGTTTCTTACATATTGGTGAAGTAGCAGAAGGCTGTCAGTTTAGGGGGAACGATTGCATGCATTTGATCCCCTTACCTTGTGTGGGAGCCTCTTTTGAAGTGTTGGGTAATCATTGATGTCAATGATTTTTATGTTGCCAATTGAACAAGATGTCCTCTTTTTCATGCATGCACAAGTCTCTGGTTGTTTCATACCTGTATCTCAAATCTTGCACAGCCATTATCAAGTCTTCAATATTCTGACAAAGCTACTTTTATACTAGTTACGGCTTTGTATGTGTTTTTCTACTTGGGACTTTATATCACTTTTAACGATGGCTCTAGCATGCCGTTGGCTTACTTAATTTATTTCTAATCTCACAGCCAAAGTACTATGATGGAAGTTACAACATAATGATAGACGTACTTTGTCAATGCAAGAGTACTGGGTGCATATTCATTGTTGGTGGCCGAAATGTGGATGGTGTTTTCAAGGTATTTGATTATTCTGATGCAGGATGTGTGCTTTACCGTCTTTCATATCGTAATCTCTAATTACAAACTGTAACATTCGAATGCTGTGGCATACAATTTCAGCAGGTTCTTGAAGATATTAATGTTCCTGATGTTCTCAAAGACATGTTCATCCCAATACCATCAGATAAGTTTCGGATGGACATATCTTCAACAGAGCTTAGGAGAAGACTCAGAATGTGAATGCTTACTTTTATTGACATCACAAGATTGATTGTGATATTAGGGAAACAGAATAATATTAGAGTCGCGAACAATTGGCATTTGTACAGGATGTATAGATAATTTGGATTTCCAAAGTGAATATTTCCCATCATATAGGGCTTTACTTATACTATTATACACTAAATTTTCATAAGATGAACACAACATAAATCAGTCTGCACCCTTTTCGTTTTTGGAACATGAAGGCTGTGTTAGGTCTAATGTAAAACATTTTGAACTAATATATTATTTTCAGTGGAACGTATATTTGAAGGAATATAAGGATGCAAATGTGGTGAGAAATTCTCGATGGTATGTTGATATATCGTACAACTATAATGATACCAATCCCTTGCCAATTGGTCTCAATTTTTTTCTTTCTTTCTTTCTAGTTGCATTTTAGTATCAACCTATCTCATAAATATCAAATTAATAATTATAGATAGATGACAATAACAATTCTAGAATTGGACATGTAGCGATAAAGAAGTGGAAGGTGAAGAATAGAGATGACCGTGACATTTTTTTTTGGAAAGGAATTTTTTTTTTCACCATATAAAACATTGTTCTAAAGATTTATTCTCACAGTTTAGAAACCAGATGAAGAATTTGGATTAAGAAAGTAAAAAACTTATATGGACCTAGTCCACACTAAATTAGTGTGGACCTAATGTTGATTCATGTGATTTATGAAAAAAAAAAAAAGTTACTATATAAAAAAATAGGTATAAAAATGAGTAAATATCGATTTGTAAGTTTGACTATGTGAAAAAAAAAGGTTACTATGTCACAAAGTGAAATTTTTTTTATGATAAACTAATGTAAGAAAGAATGACTATTTTTAAAAAAAAGGTCACTATAGTAGATAGTAACTATGTAGTGTAACTTAAGATTTTAAAAGGTTATTATATAAAAAAAAAAAAGTCACTATGTTAAATAATTAGTTTTGGTCTACGATAATATTATTGTGGACCAGGTCCACGTAGGTTTACGTTTGGGACACTAATGGTAGAGGACTTTGGCGGCTTCTCAACAACACACAAGTTCAATACTCACTGGGAGCAAAGTATTCCCTGCTCTTTGCCATCTTATTAAATTTTCCTTGCCACGCAATTTTTTTGGTTGGGTTCATTATACTCTAGTTTGACCAGTAATAAAAGATACATGTATCAATTTTTGATGTCTCTAATTTACTTGTCACGTTCCTCTTTTGACAAATTTTTCTTTCTATTATTTTTAAAAAAAGCAACCTCAAATCGATATTTCTCTCCACTTATTGATTCTTCTAGAAGTGTGTATCAAAGTAGATGTAATGTAATGATAAACATACGGTTGTATTCTATGTTTTGATGATGCCAAATATTTAGGATAATTTTACTATATAGTTTTTATTTAGCGAAAATTATAAAATACCAAAAATAATGTAATGTTTAATTTTGCATTTATATCTTGTGTAGAAAGATTATTTATTTAATCTAAGTCAAGATATTATTTTATGCACCTTGAGTTTTTATCATATGGTATGTTTAATACTCTAATAACTTAGAATCTTTGAATAAAAGATTCTTTAAGTTATTAGATATTTTTGTTGCTGTTGTTGTGCTTAAAAATCAGCTGGAAATTGCGTGGCAATTTTTGTGGAACCAACTGCTGAAAACTCTCCAACAAACTCCAACAAACTTGCTGGAAGTTAGTCCACTAACGGATAGTAATGGGAAGTTTGTTTCCGTTGCAAAACTCGTGGAGAAAATGCAGCGAATTTAGGACCATGATCTCCACATCAATACACGCTCACATCATGGAGCACATGGAGCACAACATGACCAGTAGAAGAAGATTTGCAGCAGCTATATAAGAAGGAATTATTTGAAGGAAAACTTAAGAACTTTCAAGCGAAAAAAGTCAATCATTACTTAGAAAGTTTTTCTTGTAATTTCCTCTTTTATTCAACATACTCATTATTGTAGAGAGAAAATTTAGAGAATATCATTGTATTCAAGAGAGAGAAAGAAAGAGAGAAAAAAGAAGACTTCGAGTGAAGTCAAAGTGAGTGTCATCAGTTCAGGGGGAACTGAGTGACTGGTGAGCAAGTTCCTAGAGGAACAGAGAAGGTCCAGTAATAGGTTGTACAAAAGAGAGTCTTTTGGCCTATTATACTAAAGAGAGTTGAGTCAAAATCCCTCGTAGTCAAGGTTTTTCTTCCTATTGGGCCTAGGAAGTTTTCCTTGTAAAAATCTTGTGTGCTTATTTCTTTCTATTTCAAGTTTGTTTTAATTCCGCATTACAAATCGAAAATTTCTCTTAACTACAATTCACCCCCCTCTTGTAGTTGGTTTAGTGTTTATACTAGAATAACAATTGGTATCAGAGCCTAGTACCTCCAGAATCAGCTAACACTGAAGAGATTGTACCTGGAACAATGAACACGATGGGAGAAAAGCTTGATAAAGGGTATTCAACTCAACGCCCACCCATGTTCAATGGTAAACATTATCCATACTGGAAGAACCGTATGGAGATATTTATTAAAGCTGAATATTACCAAGTGTGGAAGGTAATTGAAATAGGTGACTTTGAAGTCACAACGAAGAACGAGAAAGGGGAGATGGTTCCAAAACCCCTTACCGAATTTGACAAAGAGGACTTCGACAAAATGGAGATGAACAACATGGCCAAGAAGCTACTCCATTGCGGTCTTGGTCCCCATGAACACAATCGAGTCATGGGATGCAAGACTGCAAAGCAAATGTGGGAACTCCTTCAAATTACTCATGAAGGAACAAGCGAAGTGAAACGATCAAAGATCGATATGTTCATGCATAAGTATGAATTGTTTCACATGAAACAAAAGAAGCCTATTCAAGATATGCTCACTCGCTTCTCAAACATTATAAACGAACTTGAATATCTGGGAAAGTTAATCTCTCCAGAGGAACAGGTCCGGAAGGTATTAAGGAGTCTACCACAAGATGAAAAATGGATGGCCAAGACAATGACACTGTTGGAAACCAAGGACTTCACAACGTTCAACATTGAACAACTTGCAGGTTCCTTGATGACCCATGAGTTACACCTCGAAACTCATGAAACTGAATCATCAAAGCCTAAGGCTCTGACCCTCAGGTCTGAGGAACAAGAAGACTGAGAAACTGATGATGAAGAAGCAGCAATGATTGTTAGAAGATTCAAGAAGTTCTTCAACAAGAACTACAAAGGAAAGGTTACCAAGAAACCAACAAAGCTAAGTTGTCACAAGTGTAGAGGCCTTGATCATTTCATCAACGAATGTCCTCAATGGGAAAACGAGAAAGCTAAAGGAAGATACAAAGAGAAGGGCAAGGAACAACCACTAAGGGAAAAAAAAGGAAGGGCTGCGTTTTTTAAAAACGCAGCCCTTAATAGTGAAGGGCTGCGGTTAGCCCAAAATCCGCAGCCCTTCGTAAACGAAGGGCTGCGGTTTTTTTAAAAACGCAGCCCTTTTAGTGAATGGCTGCGGTTAGCCCAAAAATCGCAGCCTTTCATTTACGAAGGGCTAAGGTTTTTGGGCTAACCGCAACCCTTTACCCACCCGCGAAAATATTATTCAATGGGCTTTTGAATATTTTGGAAGGAATTCAGTGGGCGGGCTTTTAAAATATTCAGCGCTCCTTATTAAACCCTCATTCTCTCTCCTCTCTCTCATCCTCGGTCTGTCTCTCACGCACAAATCTTCAAACCACCACCACCACAAATCTTCACACCACCACCACAAATCCTCCTTTGTCTCTCGTCTCTGGGCTGTCCTCGTGTCTCCTCTTACCGTCGCTCACACCACCACTCGCGCGCACCACTCGCGTCTCCTCTACCGTCGCTCACACCACCTCGCCAGTATTAGCACAAATCGCTCCTCGCGTCTCCTCTTGCCTTCGCTCACACCACCACACCCCCTTTTCTCGCGCGCACCATTCGCGTCTCTTCTGCCATCGCTCACACCACCTCGTCGGCATTCGCACAAATCGCTCCTCGTCTCACACCACCTCGCCGGCATTCGCACAAACCACTCGCGTCTCCTCTGCCGTTGCTCACACCAGATCTAGGGTTGGTTCGTTTTTTATTTTAGTTTGTCATTTTTAATTTTTTTTTTGTATTTGTTGGTTTTTGATGGTATTTTTCGTATTTTTTTGTTAATTTTAGGTTTTTTAGTTTTATGGAATTAATTTGAGATGCCTGAGATTAATTTGAGATCTAGGGTTCGAGATTTACTCGGTTTTTTATCAATTTATTTTTTCGTATTTTAGGTTTTTTTTATTTTATTTTGTGGAATTAATTTGATTTTATGTTGTTGATTCGTTTGAGAGAGATTTCTGTTCAAATTTTGTCTTGATATTGTTATGAGAATCAGTATTTAGGTTTAACCTGGATGATCTTTGTGAATTTGGTTGCTGGAGTTTTGCTTTGCTGTTGCGAGACATTTGCATCAAGTTGTCTTGAATTTCTTATGCAAGAAGAAGTTAGTTGTGTTTTCTGATTAATTTGCGTTTTTTGGACTATGATGTTCTCGCCTTGTCAATCTTACTAGTTTACGTCCTAAATTTCTTGATATTTAGGAGTAAAATAATGCCAAAATTTTTTTTTTTTTTTGTTTTTTTGGGTCAAAAGGGCTGCGGTTATGGTCAAAACCGCAGCCCTTTGTACAAAGAAGCTGCGGTTTAGGCCCAAAACCGCAGCCCTTCCAATATGGAAGGGCTGTGGTTTTGGGCCTAAACCGCAGCCCTTCGTTGTGAAGGGCTGCTACGGAAAGGGCTGCTGGCCAAAAACGCAGCCCTTAGGGCTGTTTTGACCGCAACCCTTCCGTTTTTTTCCACTAGTGAACATAGATCATTTTCGAAAAATGATATGAAGAGAGCCATGGCGGCAGCATGGGGAGAGTCTGACTCAGAGGAGGAGCATGAACAAACTGAGGAAGAAACTGCCCATCTATGTCTCATGGCAAATATCGAAGACAAAGTGGAATCATTAAACCCCAAGGTAAGTTTTAATGCCATCGAAGAGGAACTTACAGAATTGAATAAAAGCCAATTAATAAAACTTTTAGAAATCTTAGATGATTACAAGGATGTATTTGCTAAAAGAGATCAATTAACTAATGCCTTGAAAATCACTAAGAATCATTCAAATTGGCTTAACTCACTAAAATGTGACACTGAAAAAAGATTCTTTGAACTTTTTGACAAGAGTAGAGCTTATCAAGATGCATTTGAAAAGGTCAAAAATGAAAATTATCTTTTGAATTTGGAACTGGCAGAATTGAAACTATTTGAGCTGAAGGAACAGTCTCTTCATCTAATACCAGAAATATTGCTGAAAATTTGAAAAACGATTTTTGACAATATTTTTCAAGAAAATCTGGTATTAAAGAAGAAACTGGAGCCCTCAAGGAACAAGCTTCCTGACCCAGTCACATGGATACAAAAGTATCAAAACAAAGGAAGAGACAGTCTAGGTTTCAATCACAACAAGAAGAACAAAAAGAAAAAACATGTTGATCTGCCAAGTAGTAAAATATGTTCTTACTGTGGGAACAATGGTCACATTGTGTCTACTGTTCCACCAGAGAAGAACGTATTGAGAGGAACACATACCTAGTGAAACAAGTTTGGAAGATGAAGAAAGGCTCAAGTCCAACAATGGAACCCAAGCTAGACTGGGTTCCTACCACTAACTAGTTTGCTATGGTACAGGCTGAAGTGAGGGGGAACAACTTGTGGTACCTCGATAACGGTTGTTCTAAGCATATGGCAGGAGATAGATCAAAATTTCTCTCACTTTCAGTCTTCAATGGAAGAACTGTGACCTTTGGAGACAATCTTACAGGAACATTGTAGCAGTTGGTAAGATTGGTAAATCTCAGTCACATTCCATAGATAATGTATTTTTGGTCGAGGGTTTAAAACATAGTTTACTTAGTATATCTCAGTTTTGTGATAAGGGAAATACAGTGAAGTTTACTAATGAGTCTTGTGTAGTCAGCAATGAAAGTACAGGAACCAAGATCCTTGAGGGAACGAGGAAAGGGAACACCTATATGGTTGACCTGAACCTTGTTCCTAGGAATAATCTCACATGCTTAAGTGTGATCGAAGCTGATCCTTTTCTGTGGCACAAACGATGTGGTCATGCAAGCCTATCCCTACTGCATAAACTAAGTGGGAAGGACTTGGTGGTTGGTCTACCAACAATTAAGTCACTAAACCACGATGTTTGTGATTCATGTGTTAAAGGCAAGCAAGTGAGATCCTCATTCAAATCCAAGAAAATGGTAAGCACAACAAAGTCCATTAGAACTTCTTCACATGGACTTATGTGGCACTGTACGCATCCAAAGCCGATCCGGTCAGAAATATGTATTAGTCATAGTAGATGATTTTTCGAGATACACATGGGTTTATTTTCTTCATAGTAAGGATGAAACGTTTGATGAATTTCTAACCTTTGCTAAAAAGATTCAAAGAACAAGTGATTTTAAATTAAAGCATTTAAGATCTGACCATGGTACGGAGTTTGAAAACTCCAAGTTTGATGAATTTTGTAGCAATGAAGGTTTAGATCATAACTTTTTAGCTCCAAGAACACCACAACAGAATAGTGTAGTCGAAAGGAAGAATTGGACTCTTGAGGATATGGCAAGGACGATGATAATTGCAAGCGGTCTTCCGAAGAATTTTTGGGCTGAAGTAGTGAACACGACATGCTACATCATCAATCGTGTCATGCTAAGACCAATCACCATGAAGACTCCTTATGAGCTACTAAGAGGAAGAAAACCCAATATTTCTTATTTTCGTATTTTTGGATGTAGTTTTGTACATAACAATGGAAAGGACAACTTAGAAAAGTTTGATGCTAGAAGTGATGAGGCTATTTTTCTAGGATATGCCTTAAGTAGTAAGGCTTATCGTGTCTACAATAAGCGAACAATGTGTGTCGAGGAAAGTGTCCATGTTATTTTTGATGAGACTAACTCCCTGCAGGAACAGAGTCACAATGATAACTTTGAAATTGGTTTGACTCGCCCTGATGAGTTTAATCATAATGATGAGGAACTAACCCCTGCAGGAAAAGAGAAGAAGCAAGTTCCTGATCCTGATAACCCTGTGCCTGATCCCCTTGAGGAACAAGCTACAGGAGGAACTCAGGAGGATCAAGGATCTCCTGATCCAGGAGAAGATCAAGTGAATCAACCACCGCAAGAAACTCAAGAAGCAACTAGGAGATTTGACCCAAAGCCTTGGAAACACCTAAATTCTCATCCTTTAGAATTGATAATAAGTGACATTGAAAAGGGAACTCAAACGAGATCCCAATTGAAGAATTTTTGTGCTTTTCACGCTTTCTTATCTATGACAGAACCTGAGGATCACATAGAAGCACTCAAGGAGGCTGATTGGATCAACGCTATGCAAGAGGAGCTAAATGAGTTCCAGAGGAACAAGGTATGGCACCTGGAGACAAAACCGAAGAACCAGAAGGTTATAGGACTAAAATGGGTCTTCAGGAACAAGCTTGATGAGCATGGAACTGTGGTAAGGAACAAGGCTAGACTTGTTGCCAAAGGTTATAATCAACAAGAAGGTATTGATTTTGATGAAACCTTTGCTCCCGTTGCTAGAATAGAAGCAATTAGAATTTTGATTGCCTTTGCTGCCTTTATGGGGATTTAAGTTGTACCAAATGGACGTCAAGTGTGCATTTCTAAATGGATTTTTAATTGAAGACGTCTATGTGGAACAACCTCTAGAATTTGAAAATCTAGAACTTCCAAATCAAGTCTATAAGCTTGATAAAACTCTTTGTGGGTTGAAACAAGCTCCTAGATCTTGGTATGAAAGGTTGTCAAAATTCCTGCTTTCGCATGATTTCATAAGAGGTAAAGTTGATAGAACCTTGTTCCTTCGATCAAAAGGAACAAACAAATTAGTAGTCCAGATTTATGTTGATGATATAATTTTCAGTGCTACTAATGATCTTCTTTGTAAGGAGTTTGCTGATCTTATGAGTAGTGAATTCGAAATGAGTATGATGGGAGAGTTGAACTTCTTTTTGGGATTACAAATCAAGCAAACAGAAAGAGGAACAATGATCCATCAACAAAAATATGTCAAGGAACTGCTTAAGAAATATGGACCGGAACATTCAAAAACTAACCACACTCCCATAGGAACAGGAACAAGGTTAGATGAAGATTCAAATGGTAAGTGTGTAAACGAGAAGCAATATCGAGGTATGATTGGTTCATTACTTTACTTAATAGCAAGTAGAGCCGATATTTCTTTTAATGTTGGTTTATGTGCTCGGTTCCAATCAAATCCCAAAGAATCTCACTTAACAGCAGTTAAGAGAATTCTAAGGTATTTGAAAGGAAGTGATGACTTATGTTTGTTACTATCCTCGAAGTGATGTTTTTGACCTAGTAAGCTATTCGGATGCGGATTATGCTGGAGACTTGGTTAACCGCAAGAGCACATCAGGCATTGTCCAGTACCTAGGAACAAGCTTGGTATCATGGAGCTCAAAGAAGCAGAATACTGTTGCCTTATCCACAGCAGAGGCAGAGTATGTGGCTGCTGCTGCATGCTGTTCCCAGGTTCTTTGGATCAAGCAACAAGTAAGAGACTTTGGCATTAAGTTTAAGTTTGTTCCTATCTACTGTGATAATACTAGTGCTATTTGTATCTCGAAGGATCCAGTTCATCATTCAAGGGTCAAGCATATTCACATTAGACATCATTTCCTTAAGGATAATGTAGAAAAAGGTCTTGTCAAAGTCGAATTTTGTCCTACTGAAAATCAAATAGCTGACATATTGACTAAACCACTTCTTAGAGAAAAATTTGAGAAAATTCGCTTAGAGCTAAGAATGATTAGAATTCATTGAGTGTGCTACTTCAAATAAAACCCTTAGTAATAAGATTACACTAAGTGGCCAGCAACATTTTGTGAATTTAATCACTCATTATACAGTCATTGTAAAGGACTGACATTAGTCTTCATAATACTCCCCTTATTGTCCATGCATATACTTGAGTAAAATTAGAAAGGTTGATGTACATATAGATTGAACATGTTACATGCATGAGTTCACACCTTCTATTTTTTCTTCCACGTAAATATTATCTTTATTTTATTTTTTCTTCTTCCATTTATTATCCTCTTTCATTCATCCCCCACAAATAATTTTTTAATGGCAACGCTTCACCAGCGTTTATGTACAAACCTAAAACTAAAATCATTCACCGGATTTATAGAAGGAAGGGAAAAGCCACATTTCATTCCTTTTCACAATTCCCATAAATTCCGCTCCAAAATAAAAACCCATCAAATCAAACCAAAATTCACGGCAATTAATCCCATTTAGCCCAAAACCATTACCTCCGCAAAACCACCTTTCTCTCTCTCTCTCTCTCTACACAAATCGCCATCTTCATCTTCTTCACCTAAAACCCTAAATGGCTCCCAAAAGAAAAACCTCCGATGATACCAAAAATTCTCCGGCTGAAAAAAATTCACCTTTGGTGGATTATAACGAAAATCGAGAATGAATCTTCCAACTCAAATGAGGATTCTCTGGGTTTTCAAGCAAATTCGGCGGAAAATGAAGTGCTTTCTCCAAAGAAAGAAGAGGAATTGGATGCTGCTTAAACAGAGCAAGAAAAGGAAATCTTGGTACCTATAAAAAGGGGTAAGAAATCCAAATCTTCCAAGTATATCATTGGATTCTGTGTTGATTTCACCTGGTGTAAGAAAGTTAAATGGAGTCAATTTCTTGATCATGTTAAGTTTTAAAAATGGGTTAAAGTGTTGAGTTTTGATGAGGGTCTTTATGAGAGTGAGATGAGTGAGTTTGTTACTAAGTTTGAAAATAATAAGGGTTTATGCATACGTGTTGTCACTGGGAAACTGGTTAAGTTCAATGAAAAGACCTTAGGGGAATGGTTTGATGTACCTACTGAGGGGTACAAGGAATATGTAAAGGGTAGGGCTAAGTTCAATGTTAATGGGGTTTCTAACTCTACAATTTTGAGTTACTTTGGGGGTAAGGAGTCTGACCAGTCCCTAGATCAGAAAGATCTCTCTCCTTTTCACAAATTTTTGTTTCACCTAGTTTGGCGCTTTATTCTGCCAAGGACTTCCAAGAGGACTCAAGCGAGCTCATGGATCTTTCCTTGATGTTTTGCCTTGCTAAGAACATAAAAATAAACTTCCCTGCTTTAATGATTTCTCACCTTTCCTACTGCATCTCCCACAACACAAAAGTGGGGTATGCTAACCTGATCTCTGCTATCCTCAAGAAGAATCAAATTAAACTCATTTCTTGTACCTCTTTTGATCTAGAGCCTGATAACTATTTGACCAAAGAGACCTTATCCAGGCTGTCTCTAAGGGTACAGGGTGGGAAGTTCGACTTTGAGGTAGCAGAAACAAAGGGGAAGGTTGAAATTGGGATTAAGAGGAAGTCAGAGGAGGAGGTCAGTGCTGAAGGACCTCGGTCTGTGCATAAGAGTCAGCGAATTGCTGAGATCAAGGCTCCTAAGGAACAGGGTCCGGGAGCAGTTCATATTGATCTTGAGGAGGATCAAGCTCCTTCAGGATCGAGGACTGTTGATTTTCCTCTTCTCTCCACCACTGGTCTTCATGGTCTACTTCATACAATTCAAGAGTCTTTGTCTCTCCTGCACGCCAGAGTCCAGGGTCTTGAAGCAAGGGTTGCCCGTGTTGATCTTCAGCAGGAGCAGATCCTAGCAAGTGTGCAGAGAGGAGAATCAACTATTCGAGAGAAGATTGATGTTGTGGTCGCTTCTGTCCTTGTTCCCCCCAAGCCCTCCAAGCCCTCCAAGCCCTCCAAGCCTTAATCCCCTTTCCTACTAGTTAATCTGATGAAACAATTTTTTTTTGGTTGGTTTGTATTAAAACAATGGTGACTTGCTCTTACTCTCTTTTATCACCCATTACATTTTGGTGATAAAATGTTTTGGTTTATATCTTTTACTTTCTTCCTTCTAATTCTTTTTGCTTTCTTCTCTTTCTCTTCTATTCATCTTGAACTCAGTTTGTGCATTTTTCATGACTATGTGCATTGATCTCATCTTCATATGCTCATTAAAATGTTTGGATGGCTAGTATTATTAGATGCGTGTTTGAGCTACTACGCATTGACATTGTTGTATATGATGCACTCTTAGAATACTGCTGGGTACTTATGGTTTTTGATGATGACAAAAGGGGGAAGAAGTAGAGTGGCACATAAAACTTCAATTCTAGTCCTCTTCGGTTCTAGGTGATGCTTTTCGGATGCTCTTCGGATTTTCCGGATTTTTCTTTTTTCTTGGCCTTATATTCAAGACTGATTTATGTTAGTATAGTATTTTTGTTAGTATAGTATTAGTTTTCTGTTAGTTTAGTGTTCGATTCATTTTCTTAGTCTTTTGTTAGTTTTGTTAGTTTTGCTTTTTTTAAAGTCATTAGCTCTTGATTCTTTTGCTCTAGTTATTTTATTTTTCTTATTTCGGTTTTATATGCCTTATATTTGCCATCATAAAAAAGGGGGAATATTGTTGTATTCCATGTTTTGATGATGCCAAATACTTAGGATAATTTTACTATATAGTTTTTATTTAGCGAAAATTATAAAATACCAAAAATAATGTAATGTTTAATTTTGCATTTATATCTTGTGGAGAAAGATTATTTATCTAATCTAAGTCAAGATATTATTTTATGCACTTTGAATTTTTATCATATGGTATGTTTAATACTCTAGTAACTTAGAATCTTTGAATAAAAGATTCTTTAAGTTAATAGATATTTTTGTTGCTGTTGTTGTGCTTAAAAATCAGCTGGACATTGCGTGGCAATTTTTGTGGAACCAACTGCTGAAAATTCTCCAACAAACTCCAACAAACTTGCTGGAAGTTAGTCCACGAACGGATAGTAGTGTGGAGTTTGTTTTCGTTGCAAAACTCGTGGAGAAAGTGCACCGAATTTAGGACCATGATCTCCACAACAATACACGCTCACATCATGGAGAACATGGAGCACAACATGACCAATAGAAGAAGATTTGCAGCAGCTATATAGGAAGAAATTATTTGAAGGAAAACTTAAGAACTTTCAAGCGAAAAAAGTCAATCATTACTTAGAAAGTTTTTCTTGTAATTTCCTCTTTTATTCAACATACTCATTATTGTAATATTCATAGTGTGTGGGTGAGAGAAAATTCAGAGAATATCCTTGTATTCAAGAGAGAGAAAGAAAGAGCGAAAAGAGAAGAATTCGAGTGAAGTCAAAAGTGAGTGTCATCAGTTCAGGGGGAACTGAGTGACTGGGGAGCAAGTTCCTAAAGGAACAGAGAAGGTCCAGTAATAGGTTGTACAAAAGAGAGTCTTTTTGGCCTATTATATATTAAAGAGAGTTTGAGTCAAAATCCCTCGTGGTCAAGGTTTTTCTTCCTATTGGGCCTAGGAAGTTTTCCTTGTAAAAATCTCGTGTGCTTATTTCTTTCTACTTTCAAGTTTGTTTTAATTCCGCATTACAATTCGAAAATTTCTCCTCAACTACAATTCACCCCCCTCTTGTAGTTGTTCTAGTGTTCATACTAGAATAACACATACATAGGAGAAGTAATATATATACAAAAACAATTAGTTTTATCTTAAGTGTTATGACTTTTTTTTTATATATTAGACCTTGGACCTAAAACTAAGGATTCTTTGTAAAAAAAAAACATAAAGGATTGAGCAGACGTTTTAACTCTTTTTAGGGTTGAGCAGTCAAAACTTCTAATATTGGTATTTGGTAAATTAAAGGATTATAACTATTGGACCCAAGTGCTATTATTGAAAATATGGGGGAGTTCTTTTCGAGAGAGAATTTGACATATTAAAGTGAAATGATAAATATGATAAAATACAATCAACTATCTACCAACAACTTTACGCGTGGATGTCAAATAGTTTAGTTGGTCAAAGTCTTGGGAGGTGATTCCCAAGACATGGGATTGAATCCCGTTTACATCATTTGTCCTTGTGCCTCTTTTTACACCAAAAAAACCAACAATTTAACACAAACATATGAGTAGTTAAACTAATACAATTTCCTAACAACTATAGGAAAATAACAAATACATATCTTCAAACTATCATTTTTTTTGTAATCTTTAATGAGAGATGTTTAGACATATTAATGGTGCACAAAGTTAGGGTATTACAACTTTTAGAAAACAAAGAGAATATTTGAAAGTACTACGTGCTATTAAGGGTGACCACAAATGGTAGAGGCGGCAAACGAGTTATTGAGGTTGGGTCATGTTTGGGTCAACATTATCTTTGGTTTAACTTTGGGTTCTTTAGCTTCCATAATTATTCGAAACATTGGGTTAGGTGACTCGAGTTAATAGTGGGTCATGTTGAATTGTTTAGGGTCAACATTATATATTATGGTTTACTTTTAGTATACGTTATCTACAAGTCTAATTCATTTCAGTTCTGATTAAGTTATCATGATTGTTTCTTTTTGATCGTTAAGAACTTCAATGCCATAAAATATCAGTTAATATTTAAATTATTGTACAAACTAAGATTTGATATTCTATTTATTAGAGTTTAGACTTATGCTTACTACGAATTGTTGTGTTGGGGTCATCATTATTCAGATTTTTCTGGTTTTAGAGACCTTTCTTGTATCACTTTTTTTAAATAACTACCTTTCTTAATTTGTAGATTTAGCTACCTTTCTTGTTCCAAAATTATTGGTTTTGCTATATTGTAATGGATTCCATCAAAAAATTCTTTAAGTAGGGCCGACATCTGCGTTCTTCTCCATTTCCTTGGAACTATCCCTTGATTGTTCCTCTTCCAACCCCATTCTTCTTTCTTCAAGCAATTTTTTAATCTCTAGAATCCTTAATTGATTGCTAATCTTTTGGAAATTTTCGTTGCTTTCAAGGAGAAGATAATAAACAAATTTCAACCAATCTAAATATGATTTTAAGTTTCAATTTCGTCAATTAGTGTTTTTAGCAAATTGAGGATTTCGTAATTGGGGGGTTTGTGTGAAGGAAATCAAATTTCCTAAAAAGAACACCAATTTTTAAGAACCCTAATTAATCTTTGAAACTTAATATTACCCTAAATTTTAAAAGAGCAACAAGGAAAGGAACTATAATTGGCAGTAAAATTATCGCAACTTATATAAGTGTGCTATAGGATAAGCAGGACCTGAGGAAGGTGATAAAGATGGAGTGTAGGAAGATGGACTTGTGCAGTGATAGTATGAGTAACAAATGGAGCCACAAAACTGAAGGGTACTTTGCTCTAAATCCAGGGCCCGTATTTTTAGTAAAAGGAGGAGGAGAGCTGCATTCAGCAGCTAGCCAAGTAGGGGAAGTAGTGGCCTGCAAACCAAGGCAACAACGTCCATGACTTCAACTTGGGCTGGAGGAGGAGTGACATTTCATGCTAAGGAAGGTGTCAGTTGGGATGTATATAGGGGAGATAGGGATGTGGGCTTCAAAAGTCAGTTGAGGCGAAGGAAGATGCACGAGATTTAGAAGAGGGAAATGGGCTGGATTTAAGTGGGCTGGTTGGTCTTCAGGAGGTGCAGGCTGCTAGGAGGGGCTCGAAGCAAGAGAATGAGAGGAATGAGAGGGAAATTCCTCAAAATCATCACCAACAACAATATTGGTTGGAATTATATTATCTTTATTTAGAACAAGGGAAAAACACGTTCAATAAATTTCACATTCCAGGATACAATTTTTTTTTTTTGTCAAGATCAAACAATTTAATTTCCACCATTTCCTTCCATTTGGATACCCTATAAAAACACAAATCTGACTCCAACAACACAATGATCGAGGAATATCACAAGCATCTAATAACGATGAAGAATTGTCGTGACATGATGCTTGGCGGCAGTGTCGTCAATTATTCGCAAAGCATTACTAAATGTACCATTTAGATGATCCTTTGGAATTTTAGTGTTACCAAGAAGAGCGCTAAGAGCATGCCATTGAGCAGCGAAGAAATATGGCCAGCGGACCCAGCAGACCCCGATGGCCCAGCAGCAGTTTCCTGCGTCGTTGTAGTGTTAGCGCGTGGAATGTTGCGTGCCTTGCCTCCTGATGATTTGTTGCGGCTGGAACCTGAGCCAGCACCCGTCCCAGCGCCCACCTTCGAGTGATCGGGGATCGTTTTTTACAATGATTGCAAAGAAGCTGAGAATTGTCCTCTTCATTACCTTGCCACAGTTTTTGGTGCCGTCAGCGGGAAGCGCAAATCCCAATACATCCAACGGTTCATAATCGCGGGAAGAGTGAGCGAGCTGGACGCGTTTATCTTGGATGACAAGTTAATACGTTGATCAAGTGAGGGTAGAGGATGATGAGATAAAATATTTAAACGTGTTTGAAGACAGTAATTCAAATATAATTCCATCATAAAATTCAAGAAGCATATTTTTTTCACAGGGAGCCTCGTGTTGAGATTCGGAGCAAGATGAGCAACAAGAACAAGATATGATTGGTTCATGATTGTTTAATTCTTCCCATGAAGCATTCAACTTTTTACTTTCCGTAATATTGAGAAATAGTCACGATTTTAGTTTGTTCACATTTAGCAGTCAGAGAACGCAATTGTTGAATATGTGGGCCATTAACAACAGGATAACAACGCTTCAAAGAATCCCACAAGCGTTTGGCATAACGATATTTAGTCAAAGTGCACTTTATCTTGGGATTGATGGCGTACATAATCCATGAGATTAACATTGCATCGATAGTACTCCAATCCGAATGGGTGCAAGGTGGCTCTAGGCTGTGATGGTGCCTTCTAGAAACACAAATTTGTGCCTTGCTTCTAACATAATATGCGCATCACCAGCCCAATCATCGTAGATACCTCCATGTAAATGAGTATAAGTAATAAAATCTCTAGGACGACCTAATTAGCAACCAAGGAAAAATGGTGAGTTTGATTCGATTTTTGGTTGTCGCGGGGGTGTATGGGGCGGCAATGGCAGTACATTAGATTCGCCGGCAATGGCTGCAGTTTTAGATCAGGAAAAAAAAGTTTGTGGCTTTGATACCATGTAAAATTTGGATTAAAGGAAGTTCGGAGATTATTATTAAACCAAGATAATTTTTATAGTACATCAAGAGTCCTAAATTAGGTAGAATAATGGTTCCTTTTAGAAAAAAATTAGAATAATGGTTAAGGAATTACTACTTAACCCAATGAGTTCGTTTTTGAAGAGACGGTCTCACGTTAGTGTTAACGTGAGACCAGTTGATTAATGTCATGCTGACTTCACGAACGTGCATCAAACCAGCAACATAATTAGTTAAGCGCTTGGACCTATTAGTTATGCTAGCCTTAAATTGCTTCTGGATGAGTTAGTTAAGCGATGAAGAATATTAGTTAAGCGCTAAAGTATAGTAGTTAAGCGCTGAAGTATATTAGTTATATCATAGAAACCAGATTGTAACGCATTTTATTGTCCCTAATTTGAGTATCACGCATAAATCATTATGTCTGTCTTCTCTAATCCATCGAGACGCCCTAAAACCTGCATTGTTTTCCTCCTCCATTCTCTACCTACAACCTGAATTCGTTGTTTAATTTGAAAGTAAGTAAAATATTTGAGCACGAGTTTGCAATGACAATGTCCACGAACACTTACTTTGTTGTTGTTTCACCTGACAAGATGCCTATCATGTTTGAAGTGAAAGAAGAGTTCGACACAGATTCATCATAAAGGGTAATATATACTGCCCATGATCAGACAATAATTTGCACTTGCAAAAACTTTGAAGAAACAGGTCAAATCACTTTTGGTACCGAAAACTCAACTTTTGCATTTGAAAGTTTAACTTTTTACATGAAAAACATAAGTAATACCTAAATGTTATTAGTTATTAATTTATTCGTAATAGTTAAATAACATGATGTAAAAATTATTTATACAGGATTGTTATGTTTTCATGCACATGCATTCAATCATGCACATGCGTTCAATCACAATAATACCACATACGTACATGTGCAAAAGTTGGACTAGCTAGATTTGCAAAGAGCGAAGTGTGGATAAGAGAAATGGATAGAGAAATGTCTAAAGCAATTACGAACAACGTAACCCCATATCGATATGAAACTGCAAGAAAGTTCTACAATCTCATTCTCAAAAGTCAAGATAATGAAGACGCAAGAAAGGTACTGCCAGAAGTCTACGAAAATACAGCTGCGTGCATGTATAAAAAATTTTTTTAACTACAAAACCAATTGTAGAAGAACAATGCTTATCAAGTAGAACTACATTGGTTATTTTAGACCCGGGTCGTGCAAAGACAAAGGGAAGAAGTGCAAGGAAGAAAAGTCATTTTGAGAAGACTAAAAAAACAAATTCCAAGAACCAAATTGAAATTGTTACAATTACTCCAAATGCTAGGTTGTTTTACGTTTTTCTTTCAGGTTGTCTTTTGTATTTGACATTTTAGATTTATAAAAAAGTTATTTCTTCATTTATATTAGAAACTAAAATAATGCTCAATAGATCTTAACTAATTATATAGCAACATTAACTAATGTACTGGATATGTTAACTAAAAAATAATGTAAGTCTACATATAGCTAGATTACCAGCTTTAAACTATTGTGCTAAAATACTTAATTAATTCGCCAAAAACATTAACTAGTTCGCCAAAAAATATTAGCGTGAGAATTGTGAGACGCGGTTCGTTTTTGAAAAACATATATCTCTTGGACTTGGGCAGGTCTCACGTTAAAACTGACGTGAGACCGTCTTTTCCAAGAATTTCTATTTCAAATATATCTGATCCGAAATATTTATTTGGATTCATACTGAACCGTATAATAATCAAACCCAGAACGGATTATTGGATATTCTGATTTTCACATTGTCATGCGCAACTCCACATTAACAACGTGATATATTTGACAGCTAAAAGAGCATGATAATATTTGATTAACATAAAGCATATCAATAATGTGATTTATTTTCCTCTCGATTTTATTCCATGATGTTCCTTTCAAATGGTAGTACAGCTCCTATTGACATTTGACTAAAAGAAGAAAATAAGGGAGATGAAGAAAGACTAGCTTTTACCTAGTACAGTAATAAAGTATACTTGAAGTGTAACAAATTAAAACATGCTATAACATGTAAAAAATTTGCTTAACCTGCACAACCAGCACCGCAGGAAGCCGCACAAGCCGCACCATGCTCGACATGAGTGGTGCTGTCTTTGTCGCCGGACGCCCCGTCGGCACAAGAGAAGATCATGGTAATGGCTGCTGAGAGAAGAGAGAAAGTTATGAAACCAATCCAACACCAGCTGTGACAAAGAAGAACACCATATTTGACAAAATAGCACCTCCCTATTGCCACCCCCTACAGCCACCTACCACCCCTATAGCCACCCTATGTTTGCAATGGTAGAAAATTGCTTCCCATAGCACAAATATGCTGACTTTGTGCTTCTTATTCTGATTTTGCATTAATTATGTTGTTGTAATAGTATTTGAACTAAGGCTATAAATAGCCATGGATGTAATCGGTAACGGCAAGTTGTTTTGTATCAAAAATTATCAAACACATTGAGTGTTGTTTAGGTTGAGTGAATCTCCCTACCCCTTGGTGGTGATTCTGTATCCAAGGTTCCTTCTCTATTAATTTCTAGTGGTGTTTCTGTATCTAGAAATTGTAGAGCTGTATCGCCGGAGTTGCCGACTGGCGTGGTGTTTTGGCTAAATTTATCTTACCCCTACCTAGTACGGTGTCAACTTGGTACCAGAGCAAAGGTTACTAACCTGATTGGGCACCTTCCTTCGGAACTATTGAGTAGCCGAAACCGACCTCGATTACCTAGTAGCTATTCGAACCACACCAGAAAAAAAATCCAAAAAAAAAAATTAAAATAAAAACCCACCTTTACTGTCCATTAGTACTCCATCGCTGCCGCGCCGCAAAGCCACCATCACTGCTCATACGGTGAGCTTCAAGGTGTTGCTCTGTTTTCAAGTATTCCACTCTTCTCCTTAGGAGTGTCTCTCATCTTTTATTTCTTCTGTAAAAACTCTTTTAATCAGCTTGGAAAGAAGTGAATTACCACAACTAGTAGTAAGGTACTAAGGTCAATTATCAAAAAAAATAAAATAAAATAAAATAAAAGTGGCAAATTTCTTTTATTTTATGCTACACGTAAGCTCTGCAGTACTTGCTTACCCATCTTTTTATGTGTGGAAGTTGACATGTTGTGGTAAAAGAGAAAAAGAAAAGAGCTAGGAGTTAGCTAGCAGCCTACAAGTCTAGAGTTTAGTAGTGGTACTATCCTCTTCACGTGTCTTTAGCTAATTGTATTTTTTTATGTAATATTTTTTTTTCTTTTATTAACTCCTACTTGTTAAACAAAAAGAAAAAAAAGAGAGAGAATTTATTATCAGCTAAAATGCCACCAAGAACACGCCGCGGAGGTCGCCATCAACCACGTCCTGTTCATGACACTATTATAGCTGATATGCAACGAGAAATTCAAAGACTTCAACAACGTCTAGAACGTTCTGAAGGTGAAAGTGGTCCTTCCCATCAATCTGATGAGGAATGATTAGATGATGAAGATGAAGAGTTGAATCCATTTTACCAGTCCGATGGTGAACCATCACTATCATCTATTGGTCGACGAAGTCATCATCCCTGTCACCATGAGAAAGAATTTGGAATAAAAATTGAAATTCCAGATTTTGAAGGGGGTATTCATCCAGATGAGTTCATCGAATGACTCCACACCGTGGAACGTGTCTTTGATTTCAAAGACATTTCTGATGATCGCAAGGTTAAGTTGGTTGCTATCAAGTTTAAAAAGCATGCATCCACCTGGTGGGAGAACTTAAAGCGCCAACGAGAACGAGAAGGTCGTAGTAAGATTCGCATATGGGACAAAATGAAGCGTGAACTCAAACACAAATTTTTGCCTAGTCACTATCGCCAAGATATGTTTCTCAAGTTCCATCACCTGGAACAAGGAAGCAAAACTGTGGCGGAGTATGCTGCTGAATTTGAAGATTTGTCAATGAAGTGTGATAATTCGGAGCCCGAGGAACAAACCATTGCAAGATTTTTAACAGGCTTGGATATGAATGTCTCTAAAGTAGTACAACTCCAGCAATATTGGACGCTCAACGATGTCATCAAACTAGCTTTGAAGGTTGAAGGGCAACAGGCAAAGGAGAAAGCAAGTTCAAAATCATTCTCCAAAGAAGCACCTTACCGTGGAAACACTTCAACAAGATTTCCACTAAAGGCCAATCCTAGCACCACCACAACAAAGAAGACTGATAGTCCAGCTGGAACAAGCAAGCCTTTCAAGCAAGCAAATAGTCCTACGTCAAGGAGATGTTTCAAATGTCAAGGGTTTGGACATATTGCTTCAGAATGTCCAAATGCTAGAATAATCTCCTTTGTTGAAGAAGAAATCTTAGAGGAAGAAGAGCACGTTGAGGAAGAAAATCAAGGAGATATCAACGACCAAGAAGTCCTACATGCAGATGAAGGTGAATCCTTGGTTATTCGTCGTGTTCTCAATGTCATCCCTGCTCAAGAAGATGAATGGTTGCGCAACAATATCTTCCACACTCGATGCACATCCCATGGAAAAATATGTGATGTCATCATCGATAGTGGTAGTTGCGAGAATGTGGTTGCCGCAACGATAGTTGAGAAGCTAAAGTTGTCTACTAAAAACCATCCTTATCCTTATAAGCTTGCATGGTTGAAGAAGGGAAACGATGTTAAAGTCACCAAGAGATGTCTAATTGATTTCTCCATCGGCAAGAAATATCAAGATCAAGTATGGTGTGATGTCATTCCTATGGACGCTTGTCACCTACTATTGGGTCGCCCTTGGCAATATGATCGTCATGCGATTCATGATGGCCTGAAAAACACATACTCCTTTGAAAAAGATGGTGTTAAAATAGTCTTAGCACCATTGAAAAAGTCTTTGTCAGCCAAACCGAGTCCAGAGAAAAGCAACATTGTGTCTGAGTCAATGTTCGTCACGACGCTAAAGGATTCTGGAGTTGCTTGTGCTCTAGTATTAGTCGAAGAGAATAAAGAAGATCAAGAGCATCCTAAAGATATTCAGCCTCTACTACATGAATACAATGATGTGGTGCCAGAAGAGATCCATACAGGTCTACCTCCGATGCGTGATATTCAACATTGTATTGACTTTGTTCCTGGTGCAGTTATTCCACATAAAGTCGCCTATCGAATGAGTCCGAAAGAGCATGAAGAACTTCAGAGGCAAGTCACTGAACTTATGCAAAAGGGTTTAATACGTGAGAGTATTAGTCCCTGTGCAGTCCCAGCACTTCTTGTTCCTAAGAAAGATGGATCATGGCGAATGTGTATTGACAGTCGCGCTGTCAATCGGATCACTATTAAGTATCGCTTTCCTATTCCTCGACTTGATGACCTACTAGATCAATTGCATGATGTTGTGGTATTTTCCAAGATTGATCTACGAAGTGGTTATCATCAGATTCGAATGCGACCTGGAGATGAATGGAAGACCGCTTTTAAGACCAGAGATGGATTGTATGAATGGATGGTCATGCCATTCGGTCTCCCTAATGCTCCTAGCACCTTCATGCGACTAATGAATCAGGTATTCTGTCCTTTCATTGGCAAGTTTGTTGTCGTTTATTTCGATGACATACTTATATATAGTCGGAATTCTGAAAAGCACTTCGAGCATTTGCAACAACTTTTTCAAGTTCTTCGTGTGCAAAAGTTGTATGCCAATTTGAAGAAATGTCATTTCATGACCGACAAAGTTGTATTCCTTGGGTATATTGTCTCAAGTTATGGAATTGAAATGGATCCCAGCAAGGTTGAAGCCATCACCAGCTGGCCAACCCCTCAATCATTACACGATGTTCGCAGTTTTCATGGTCTAGCATCTTTTTATCGGCGATTTGTCAAGAATTTCAGCACCATTACTGCGCCAATCACAGAGGTGTTAAAGAAAGAGAAGTTTGAGTGGACTCCAGCAGCCCAACGAAGTTTTGAGGAGCTCAAGGAAACAATTACAAGAGCACCAATTCTAGCCTTGCCTGATTTTGAGAAGCTCTTTGAAGTAGATTGTGATGCTTCAGGAGTTGGTATAGGTGCAGTTCTGAGTCAAGAAGGTCGACCAATTGCTTTCTTCAGTGAGAAACTCAATGAGTCAAGGTGTAAGTACTCGACGTATGAAAAGGAATTTTATGCCATTGTACGAGCCCTGGATCATTGGAGCCATTACTTGCTCGCTAAGGAGTTTGTGCTATATTCTGATCATAAGTTACTTAAGTATCTTCACAGCCAACAAAAACTACAACGTCGTCATGCAAACTACACAAATAATTCAAAAATAAATGAAAATAAAAATATAAACAAGTACATGATATTCAAAGTTTAACCCTTAAATTAAATGTAATTAAATTTTTTATTTAATTAATTATTAAATGTAAGCAATTTTATAAATTAACATATTTATATGATTTTTTAAACAATTGAATTTTAGTAATATCTAATTGAGTACGGTCAGGTTCAGATTTAAATGCAGGTCTTTCTGGTCAGGTTAGGATATAATCTTGCCAGGTGCCGGTCAGGTCTGGGTAATCCCAGGTCAGGTTTGGGGACTGACCCTCACAGGTCGAACCAGGTTCAAGTCAGGTCAGAATCAGGTTGACCCAACGGTTAGATCTGTTTCCGACACCACTAGCCAAGAGTGTATTGGACAGTAGTGTAGTCACTTTTGGTTGTATATATATATATTTATCGCACAATTTCTCAAAAAGACATTCTCGCGTATAACTTACAGAATATGATCATGAATTACTTCCAAAATATATATATATAAAAGCTTAGAATACCAACTAACAGAATACAGTAGCAGATTTGATGTATATATTAAAAAAAATTAACAAGTATTGAGAGTTGAGACATTTTTGGTGGGATGTAAAGGATTACAGTACAAAATTGAAAAAATCAAACAACAACCAGGCACCACAATATAACACATACGCAATTACTTATTTGAAGACAAGCCATGAAAGGTAAGATCTTTACCGACCATCGGTAATGAAGAAGAACAAATAACATTAAGAACAATAATTCACCAATAATTTAACGAAACAATTGATGATATGTAGTAGGCAAAATTGGTCTGAACATCCTAGATCATAGCTGGGGTGCACTCAACACCACCAACTATGACTAGTAGCCTAAACACCACAAACTACGGGGTGGGGTGCAGTCTGTAAATTAGTATAGAAATTGCTATTTAGTATAGAAACAAAAATTGGTAAAACAAAAGAAACAAAAATCATTAACTGCTATTTAGTATAGAAACTAGTTATTAGGCCCGGGCTATGCCCCGAGTAAGGAAAATTTTCATTTATTAATATTATACTTTAAAATGATAATACTAAATACCACTTGATATAGTGGTTAAGACTTTAGTATATGAACATGAGGTCACGGGATCAAAACCTATACAATGCAATTTCTAAATTTTTTTTATTGTACATGGATTACATGAAGTATTAAGCCCTTAGGGAGAGCGCCATGTGGCACCATTCCTCGTTTAAGATTGCCTTTTAATATATTTATACTAGCCTTTTGTGCACGCGATACGTGCGATGATATTCTTAGACCTAATACTAAGTAGTAAACAAACTGAAGATGCAAGTTAGTATTTAAGTTCACCTCCATTTTGTGAATAAGATTCTTCCATGTTCTTTTTATGTTGTTATTCATTTTTAGTGATTTTGAATAGTTTTTTGTTTCTCAAGTCTTATATGCACATGTTCTTTTATAATCAGTATGATGTTCTTTACTAAATATCGTCATATTCTTTTTTTTTGGTTTTATTCATTTTTGTAATTTATAATAGTTTTTGATTTCTCGCAGGATTTCTCGCAGAAAAATACAAAATGTTGTAAAGTTTTAAGTTGTGAGAAAAATTATAAAAGATTGTTTCCCACAAAAAAAATAGTACATAAAAATTTTGTTTTCACATATTATCCTTTTTCTTAAGGGAGTAATATGTTCCTTTACTAATTAATTATGTATTGTTCTTTTCATATAAATATTATATTATAATTTAACTTGCAATATACTTTTTTTACATAATTGGTGAAAAGTGGTTTGTTAGTGGTCCATATACTTATTTGCCACTTAAATCGGTGAAGAGTGAAAACCCATCAGACTAACAAAAAAACATTTCTCCAACTATTCATTCTCTCTCTCCTCTCGGTGTATAATTTCAGTACTTTTCTAACTATTCATTCTCTCTCTCCTCTCACTACAAATCTACAACCTATATTTTGAAGGAACCTAATTCATATTTGAAGGAACCAAGTTCATCCAAGTATGCAATATACAATAGCAAAATCAGACGTTTCAAGTCTTAAGCAGTAAATCTAATTTGCGAACAACATCAAAGAAATACATGCAACAGTAGATTTTCAAGTCAACGTCAAAGAACAACATAAAAAAATCAAGCATTTCAATTCAAGTCTTAAGCAGCAATAGATCTAATTGGGTCGATTTTGTAACAAAGAAAGGTAATTTCTTAAATCATGGATTTCAGTAATTTCTCTCTGATCCCAAAATTGTAACCGAAAAGTATAATACAATTTCAGTTTTTTTTCCTTGTCTAACTTCTAAATTCTGATTTCACAAATTGATATTTAAAAATTTTCATCATTTTAATTTTTCTCCTTTTCTAAATGTTCACACTTTGAGTTTCAATTATATTTGAAATGAAATTTTAAGTTTTTCATACACAATCTGATTTCGCATGAAATGATCATTTTTAATTTTTCTCCTTTTCTAAATTTTAACACTTTGAGTTTCAATTATATTTGAAATGAAATTTTAAATTTTTTATACACAATCTGATTTCACATTAAATGGTTTTCGTAAATCAATGTAAATTTTTTTTTTTTTGAAAATGGATATTTGCAAAAGTTGTTCACAAAAAGGTTTGATATTGTTTTGTTTTTCAAAATTTATTTATGAACATGGATATTTTGCAAAAGTTTTGGGCAAAAATTTTATATTGGAATTTTTTTAAAAAAGAACTAAATTTGCAACTTTTTCATCAGTGTCATAAATGAATCAAATTTTATACACATCTTGTTTTCTGATTTTATATGAAAATGAATCAAATTTAAGTCTAATTATATAAAAGCCCTTTTCAACTAATTGCTATTATCTCCATTTTTTCAACTACATAACAGTCGACTAATGTGAAATAACTTTAAAGATTAAAAGAATTATGTACCTATTTGAAAGTTCGCAAATCGCCGATCGACGAATGTGTAATATCACTGTCAAAATCTTATGTTTTTCTCAGATTTGTGTTTATAGGTAATTTTTGTGAGTATGTAATTGTGAATGGTTATTGAGAACAATGATTTATAAGTGAATTTTGTGAATATTTTTGTATGTATTGACGTCCTAGTATATTAGTTTTAGTTTGTAAGTTAATTTTTAGTTTTTGTAAAGTTTCCTGATCATTTGAGTGATTTGCGTGATTTTTACAACGTGATTTTCTCAATTCTATGAGTGATTTGTAAAGTTTCCTCATATAATTGATTTCTGAGTGATTGTTGAGAATTTATTTCCGGTGGCTTTGTTTGACCCCCATTTTGGTATTGAGATTCCTTTTGTAATTTAGAAAGGGAAGGGGGGGCAAAATAGTCAGTTCAAAAGAGGACACTGTTGCTCCCCCCTTCCCTTATGTAATAGAGATAGATTGATTCATGAAATTATCGTTTTAAAAAACAAAACCCTAAAGTTTTAGTGAGCACCCAAACCCTAAAATTTCATTTCAAATATAATTGAAACTCAAAGTATTAAAATTTAGAAAATGAGAAAAATTAAAATGACCATTTCATGCAAAATCAGATTCTGTATGAAAAATTTAAAATTTCATTTCAAATATAATTGAAACTCAAAGTGTAAACATTTAGAAAAGGAGAAAAATTAAAATGATGAAAATTTTTAAATATCAATTTGTGAAATCAGAATTTAGAAGTTAGACAAGGAAAAAAAACTGAAATTGTATTATACTTTTCGGTTACAATTTTGGGATCAGAGAGAAATTATGAAATCCATGATTTAAGAAATTACCTTTCTTTGTTACAAAATCGACCCAATTAGATCTATTGCTGCTTAAGACTTGAATTGAAATGCTTGATTTTTTGATGTTGTTCTTTGACGTTGACTTGAAAATCTACTGTTGCATGTATTTCTTTGATGTTGTTCGCAAATTAGATTTACTGCTTAAGACTTGAAACGTCTGACTTTGCTATTGTATATTGCATACTTGGATGAACTGGGTTCCTTCAAATATGAATTAGGTTCCTTCAAAATATAGGTTGTAGATTTGTAGTGAGAGGAGAGAGAGAATGAATAGTTAGAAAAGTACTGAAATTATACACCAAGAGGAGAGAGAGAATGAATAGTTGGAGAAATGTTTTTTTGCTGGTCTGATGGGTCTTCACTCTTCACCGTTTTAAGTGGCAAATAAGTATATGGACCACTAACAAACCACTTTTCACCATTTATGTAAAAAAAGTACTCCCTCTGTTTTTTTTTTATCTTTCTCACTTGGAATCTTGACACTATTCATACTTAGAGAGAATCTTCTCAATTTTTTTCAATTTATAAGATAAAATATAGTCATGTGGGGTCTTGTTTGATTCGTCTCAATTAGTACATTATTAATATTTAATCGTTATATTTTTTACTAATATATAATAAAAGATATTTAAGTTCAAAGATGTGCATTGGGAGACGCGCACAGGAAAGTGAGAATGATAAAGAAAAACAGAGGGAGTATATTGCAAGTTAAATTATAATATAATATTTATATGAAAAGAACACTACATAATTAATTAGTAAAGGAACATATTACTCCCTTAAGAAAAGGGATAATATGTGAAAACAAAATTTTTATGTACTATTTTTTTTGTGGGAAACAATCTTTTATAATTTTTCTCACAACTTAAAACTTTACAACATTTTGTATTTTTCTGCGAGAAATCAAAAACTATTATAAATTACAAAAATGAATAAAACAAAAAAAAAAGAACATGACGATGTTTAGTATTAAACATCATACTGATTATAAAAGAACATGTGCATATAAGACTTGAGAAACAAAAAACTATTCAAAATCACAAAAATAAATAACAACATAAAAAGAACATGGAAGAATCTTATTTACAAAATGGAGGTGAACTTAAATACTAACTTGCATTTTCAGTTTGTAACTACTTAGTATTAGGCCTAACAATATCATCGCACGCATCGCGTGCACAAAAGGCTAGTTGATACATAATTGATTCTACAAACCAAAAATATAAATTAAGAATTTAACTGTGTGGATGACCAATTCAAGTAACAAAAATCAGAAATAGAAACATCAAATGCATCAAGACACCACTGATATGCGCATAAACTGCCAATTCAGAGAGAGAGAGGCGTCCAAAACCTTGGCAAGTAAGACTTAGATTTCCATGTTTGATCAGAGAGAGGAGTCATTACCACTGATATGCGCATAAAAACACCATTTCGTAGATATTCAATAAAATTGAAAGTTCAGAATTTAAAAAAGACAATCAATTTAATGAACGAGAAAGTTCTGAAATTTGAGAAGATGGTCAATTGAAAGAAAGAGAAGAGAAGACTTACAGACTCAATCGACAAGAGCGGTGATGATCAGAAAAGATAAATACCGGAGTTGGAGGAGGGAGGAGTAGAGAAGCGAAGCGGAGAGGGGACGCATACAACCACCGCAGCACCGGAAAGACCATGACATCACTTGTGGTCGCGCGACGAAAATGAAAGGAGGAGAACAGTGAGGGAAGGAGGCGCGGCTGAGATAACAGCAGGTGCAACGGGAGCAGAGGAGAGAGAAGAGTAGGAACAGCAGCGACGAGGCGGCGAGCAAAACTAGACGGCAGCTAAGGTCGGAGGGAGATAGGTAGGGGCGTGAGTGTGTGTCAGAGAGAGAGAGGCGGGGATTCAGCTAGCTCAGGTGTGAGATTATGAGTGCAGCCTGTGTAGGAATAAACGAATTGAACGAGGCAACATTTAGGGGGTAATGGAAGATTGAACTTCAAGGCCAAGGGTTGCGGTTAAGGTAAAAAACGCAGGCCTTCATAAGTCAAGGGCTGCCGTTTTTCCCTTTAACCGCATCCTTTAAAATTCAAATTAATTATTCTTTTAAAAAAGAGATTAAGGGTTCCGTTTTATAATGACCTCGCCCCTTATTAAGTAGCAAAAGCGTTTTTTTCCTCTAGTGCTCCACGAGCCTTTTCCCCTCCTTTTCATCTTCTACTTATTTCCTGCCAAAGTCGAGCGAATGTTCTAACATCGAAGTGACGCTCCACATCAAAAGCCTCTATATCCTGCGTTGGTTAAGTCAGGACTCCTTAACCAAGTAACTTAGATAAACGTAACATGTATCAAATCATACAAATACTCTAAATCTCCAACAATCTTCCCCCATTAGAGTATCCAAAACGATTTATTACACAAACATCACCATTACAAAACAAATCTCATGCATAAATGAAAGTGTACAAAGACTTGAACTTCCACTTAATATAATACACATTTCAAGAATTCTTATCCAAATGATGTCGATAAACGATTAAACCATTAACAACACACATAATGAAAACTTGAAGATATTCACTAGTGGAAAAAACTATTTTTGCAACCTTTTTTTTTTTTTTTTTTTTTTTGATACCTATCAAATGCTTTGGTTGACTAATCAACCGGAGCATTTGTGAATTTTTTTTTAAAAACAATTCACAAATGCTCGGGTTGATTAGTTCAAACAATTCACAAATGCTCGGGTTGATTAGTTCAACCAGAGCATTTGATATTAAAATGTTTGGGTTGACTAATCAATCCGAGCATTTGTGAATAAATGCTCCGGTTAATTAACCCGAGCATTTGGATAGTTTTCCCTCATAAGCGTTGATGCCCTCTTTTTATTATTATTTCCCCCCTACGGCCCTACCTTCCTCCCTCTTCTACTGCTCCCCCCATTTTCTCTCGCCTTCCTGTTCTCTCTCTTCCCGTCTTCCCTATCGATCTTTCTCATTTCCTTCCACACTCAACAACCGAAATGCCAACTACCCCATTTCTGCCCTCCTTCTCTCTCCATCTCCTTCTTATCATCACCATGGTTTTCATGCTGAAAACCCTAATTCGTTCGCATAAGCTAGGAATTCGACTGGATCCCCCATTTCTAGGGTTTTCGGTTCAATTTTCACTCCCATTTCACTTCCATTCTGCACAAAAACTAGTAAGTTGCTCGTTTTTATTTTGGTTTCTAATTTGTTTTGTTCGAAAACTTGAACCCTAGAAATCAAATAACATTTATTGTTCTTCAACGCCGTTTTTCAGCATCAGCGGTAGGAGGCGGCGACGATGGTGGTGCTACTCTTGTGTGTCTCCCTCTCTCATCTGTCTTGTCGTTGCTGCGTTGCCAGAGCTCCACCAGAGTTTATGCCATCTTCCATATCCTCGCACCGGTCATTCAGGTTTGTGACTTTTTTTGGTGGTTGAGTGTTAACTTTGCTCACCTAATTGTTATTCAATTAATGTTATGTTTTGAGGAACTCATTTTACGTTTTTTTTTCTTCAATTCATTACCTGTTGGTTCTTTTGATTTAGTTATTTTTTTTTATTGTTGATCTTTTTCGATTTTGTTGTTGTCAATTTTGTAAACCCTAACTTCTAATTTCATGTTGATCTTTTTCAATTTTGCTGTTGTCGATCTTTGGCTGGATCACTAAATTTTCCCATGTATCTTGTTTCATAATTGCTCTATTAGTTGTAACCACATTGTTGTTGGCTAGTTGCTGCTCGCTGCTCGTTATTATCAGTACAAAGAAGACTTTTCGTCCACTCCTGGAGGCTCCATCTTCTCAGTCATCCTCCCTGAATTCGTATTGATCGTCTTAGAGGTAGGACTTAAGGAGCATGTTCTATCATTTCGTTGCTTTTGCTATGTAGTGCATTTGACTTCTCTTTGAATGGTGTGCTTGATAGCAATGTGAAGTATAATCTTACTCTTAGGTGTTATCTTGGGCATGGTCATGAGGATATTTCTTTATCTTATTCTTTCTCCACTAAGTGTAATAGCATATCGATATGTTGTTCCTAACATTACTCAGGATATGTTGCAAATTGAAATAGTTTCTTACTTTACTAGTCAACCATATCCATAAGAGATTGGGACAACTGAACTCTTTCAATTGATTCCTTTACCTTAAATCTCTTGAAAAATAACATTACTCATGAAGCTTGATACAAGGCTCCATGAAGTTTCGTTCAAGGCAGTACATCTTGGTGGTAGCTATCTAGTCTCCTAAAATTTTATCATTATGTCTAACTTTTAGAGAGAGATGTCAAACTGAAATAGGAATGAAGTGCCATCCTTGTTAATTAGTTACCCTTGTGAACTTGACTTCTAATTTGTCATGTCTGCTAATGGAAATTTTTTTTCCTTTTTTTTTTGACCAGTTGTCAGTTATTTTGCGGGAGCAGGACTTCATATGTTGGCGAAGCATTGTGCTGGTGCAATTGGCTTTGACATTGTCTTTTTCTTGCCTGACAGTGAAGAGATTATGGGGTTCTGATTTTTCAAAATGATATTTTAATGTCGTTGTTTATCTATTCTCCTTCATAATCTTGATCTCTTTCTTAGTTCATTCATTTTAGTTAAATTTTTGTTCTTATTAGCAGCAGAGATGCCAGAATATGAGGAGCCACGCTTCATATACCATTCAAACCATGCAGTATGCTATTTTAAACAGGTATATTATTGTTGCTTTGTAGTTCTACTGTTCTCAGTTTCATTGATGGATGTAAGCTAGTGTGAGAAATTTGGGATGTAGTAAATGCACACGAGAGAATCAGTTAACACGAATTTGTGGGTTTGTAACAGGTATTCAGATTAAATTTTAGCTGACATGAATCCTTTTTAGTTGCTAATGGTTTAGTTAGGGAAGAAATGTAAGAGTAGGATGAAGTAATTAGTCATATTCCTCAAGCTTTTGAGGTTTTGTTTAGGATTTTAAATATTTCCTCATAGGCTCTTAGCATGCTTTTGTTAAGCTGTAGAATCATCAATGTTGAAAATAGCGTCTTTTATTATGTTGATCAACTTTGAATCACCCTTTCCCTTCTTTATTTTTGAGGGCTTGAGGGGTTCATTGTTTTACTAAATGAAAATAAATCAAGGGAGTAGGAGAGCTTCTTCCAATGTAGTTTTGTTATGGAAGGTCAGGGTTGTGGGTATTTCCTGTAATGAGGTGGTTGATTCAGTCTGGCTTCGTAGTTTACATGTTTGGTAAGTAGGTAACACCTTATATTACACATTATTTCTGTTGGATGCTTGTTGCTGCTTGCTGGTTGCTTGTGTTGGCTGGTTGTTGCATTTACTTGCTGCTGCTGCTGCTAGTTACAAATGCTACTTACAAATTCATTCAACCAACCTATAGCTATTGCACTTGTACTACTCATGACCTGGTTCTAGAAGAATCGAGTACTTGTTTTATTTAATCTTTCATTATTCTTTCATGTGCCTTCTAAATTCATAGCTTTTCTCATATTCAAATTCAAATTTCAGGATTTTAAACTTAATGTACATGATATCAAAATATACAATTGGTTTCACTATTATATGTGGTGATTATTATCACTTCTTTTGTGACTTACTACATAAAGTTTGCTGATTCGTATTGTGATCTTGCTAATACTGGTCTCAATCTTGCTACTTGTGTGTTACCAGAATGACAGTGCCGCAAGTTGGTTTATCAGATGATGTTTTGGATTTACTAGGACAGTGCTTTTCAAAATTAAACTACTGAAGTCAACGTATTCTTAAAAGATTTATCTTTGTGTTTTTGGCTTTTACTGTTATTGTTGCATGCTATTGGACTCTGAGTGTAAACAATGGGCAGGAAATTTGGGTATTGTTTCTGAGTCTTGGACTTGGACTTGTTTTACAACACTATAGGCTCAGCAAGTGAGCATTACTAATGGTTGCGTCACTGTTTTTAAAGCTTCATCTTAATTATTTTCGACTCCTAGTTTTAGCTAGTTCACCGTAGGTAGCTTATCAACTAGTAAGTTACTTATTCATCTAATTTTTTCGCTTTCCACCAACTTCATAGACCTCCTGGAAACGACACCGTTCAAGATTTCGATGTCTCCTCAATGTCTTCTGATGATCTTCGATCTCATTTTCTGGTTTGATTCTTTTTTTTCCTCTTTTGGTATTATTTCGTTGATGTTGGAATTGAAAATCTGGTTTATATAGCTTAAAGTTGGAGTACAAATATTGTTTATATCTGCAAGATTATGATCTGCTCATTTTTTGAAGTGAAGTTGAGGCTCTAAATTGAATTAATATGGAAATAAATTGTGTGAACCTCAAGAAAAATCTCAATTATTGATATCAAGGGGACTTCATGACTTGAGCCTTTCTAGTTACACTGCATGAGCCAAAAGTTCACGTGGGGGAGGCATGCAGCTAATAAAATGTCCCAAGATAATATAGATATCTGAATTGTCATTGAGGGAGTGATGAAAAGTTTTCTGATAATAGCAATATTATTCTAAACTTGTTTTATAGGGCCATTCAGTTACTAGGAAGCTAAATTCAGATGGCAAAGTGGACATGTTGCAAACACTACATAATCTCAATAAAGGTAAAATTCATCCTACATCAGTAGCAAATTAACTGTTATCTGCTAATTACATCAGTAGCAAATAAACTTGCTACCCTTGTCGTGGTATAAACTGTTATCTGCTAATTACATCATGTTTAATGTAATTTTCCACTTAGTCTCAAATTAAAGGATTTGTTAGGATCAAAGTTGTAATTGGCCACTCTTCTTGATACAAGCTATTGTTGTGATTCATTCAGCAGCTGACTATTAAATATTATAAGAGAGTAGAAGTTATAACTCAATTATGCTTACATTCAAGTCTCATGAAATTCTGCTATTTTTATATTTTCCTATATGTCGTTCATGAATGTCTTATTGTTTTGAATAGAGGAGAGTTGCTGCTGATTGTTTCCGTTACTTCTTCTCCATTGACTGCATTGTGCATCCTATTGTCTTTATTCTGTTTTCCTTTCTGATACGTTATAATTTTCTACAAAGAGAACTATTACCTAGTTATATGGTTAAATTTTGGTGTCAACTTTGTCATTTTCTACTGCTTTGCATAACTATGCCATTAACTTAGAAGTTTAGCTGTTTGAATTAAATGACTTTGTTAAATTAACTTAGAATTAAGACAACTGAATTTTTTTTTGGTGTTTTATTTATCATTTATGAGTAATTCAATGATGTTTTTATGAATCATTTATGGATTCCCTATGAACTTAGAATTAAGACACTGAAGAAATTTTGGTGTTTAAAAGTTGCTGTAAATGCAGGATGTGACCAAGGACTGCTGGGAATGTGCATGTGAGTAGAGAATTTCAAATTTTTTGTTATGTAATTTGGTTATATATAAATTTGAAACTCTTTTGTATTTTATTTTTTTGAGGTGAAACTCTTTTGTACTTAATATATTATTATAATTGGTTCCTAGCTTCAATAAATTATTATAATTGGTTCCTATGTTTACTTATTACACTGCAACGTAATGTTATTCCTACACGTGACAGCTTCTGCTGGCAGTAGCACTGCTGTTGACATCTGCTACAGCTAGCAGTGGATGTAATTTTTTTAAAAATGCAAAAGATTCAAATGCTTCGATTGATGGTGAGAACCGGAGCATTAGATGGAACAAATGCTCCGGTTTTCACAATAAACCGAAGCATTTGTGCTCTCTAATGCTTCGATTTTTACTATCAACCGGAGCATTTGTACTATCTAATGCTTCGGTTGCAACCGGAGCATTTGTAAGATCCCCAAATGCTCGTATGACGTTTGCTACGAGTCAAATACGGAGCATTTGTGGCCTTGAAAACCGGAGCATTTGAGGTTTTTTCCACTAGTGATTGTACACACAAGATTAACTAATTGTTCCCAATATATAGTTAACAATTTAAAGCTATATATGTGTCCATATCAATTCATAAGTGCATCAAAGCTATGCCCTACTAGCTCCTTGAAGCGGCCAAACTTCAAACTTACATAGGTACATCTCTTAAGAAAAATATGTTCATGTGATAAAGCATAATCTCAAGAGACCTATTAAGATATATTGAAGATATAGTTACACCAGGCAAGCAACAAAAAGCACCAGCAGCACCAGCTGATGTTACTGAAGCAACTGAAGCAAACTCAGCTTCTTGTCTTGCTGCTGACATGTACAACTAACTAACTAACTTCCCTGAAATTCAAGAAGTTGGTTATTAGCTCTAGATATTTTGGATGTAATAGTTTGTGGGTCTTTCCTACGTGGCAGCTCTATTACTTAGTATAAATATCTTTCAGCTGCATTTCTTTGTAATTCATTCAAAACACTCACAAATGAAATGAAATCTCTCAATTCTCTCTCTACATTTCTTATCTCCAAATGCTGAGAATCATTACATGGTATCAGAGCAGGATTTTCCTGCCTCAATCTGCTTAATTTCCGCACAAATTTCAGCATCATTCTTCATTCAATCAGATGAATTTTTCCAGGTTTATTCTAAATCAATATGAATGTTGATTGATTGATTGTTTCAACTCAAAATTCAGTAAGTTTTTCTATTGATTAATTGAAGTTTCTCATTGAGAATCAAAATTAAACATCTGATTGTTGATTACCAAATCTAAATTTATCTTGATCAATTGAAGCTTAATTCAAGCTAAATTTTCAATCTGCTGATTTTATACCTCAAACCTGAAATCATTTTTTAATCTCTGAAATCCATTGAATTCATTTATTGTTGAATTCATTGTTGATTGAATTCGCTTAAATCATCAACAAAATTTGATCACATTTCTCTCAAAAATGTCTGAAAATCAAAGTCAAAACCAAATTCAACCTCCTGCTATGAATCCTGTTCAGGATCCTACATCTGTGTATTACATTCATCCATCTGAAAATCCTACTGTTCCTTTAGTATCTGAGAAGTTTAAAGGAGATAATTTTGCTGATTGGAAGAGAGGCATGTTGTTAGCTTTGTCTATGAAGAACAAAATAGTATTTGTTGATGGAACCTTGAAGAAACCAGCACCTACAGATCCTTTATACTCAGCTTGGGAAAGGTGTAACAATACGATAATTTCTTACATCTTAAGATCCTTAGATAAAACACTTGCCAAAAGTGTGTTATATTTCTCCACAGCAAGTGAGATCTGGAAAGATCTTGAGGATAGATACTCTATCATCTTAGGACCACAGTTGTATTCAATACAACAATCACTGAAACAGATTGAACAAGGTTCATCAACTGTTGCTGAATTTTTCACAAAAATTAAAGTGCTTTGGGAACAAATCAACTTAGCAAATCCTATTCCATGTTGTACTCGTAGTGGTTGCTCTTGTGAGTTAGCTAAGAAGCTTCAAAAGAATCAGCAGGATGAGAGACTAATTCAGTTGCTTATGAAACTTGATGTGAAACATGCTGCAGTAAGAACTAATATTCTCATGATGACACCATTACCTTCAATATCTACAGCCTATAATCTCTTAGTTCAAGATGAAAAACAAACATAGATCACAGATGCTAGTATTGTTCCTTCTATGGCATTTACAGCAGCTAAAGACAAGAAGAATGAGCCATTCACTGTGACTAGAGGTAGACCTTATTCCAATACTAGTCCTACACTTAGAAATGGCAAGAAGCAGAACTCCTACTATTGCAATAATAGCAAAATGCCTGGTCATTCCATTGAAAGGTGTTGGAAAGTCCATGGCTATCCTCCCAAGTTCAGCAACAATGGGAAATATGTCAAGGGAAAGAAGATTGCTGCTGTTGTGTATGGAGATGAAGACTTTGGTGAATCTGATGAAGCTGATGACAGTGCTGCTCATCTCACTAAAGCTCAATATGATCACTTCATGTCATTAGTGAAGCTGAACAAAGATGATCACACTTCTGCTCCATCTCCTTCCATGGCAAATGTAGGAGGTACATGTCTTCTTACATGTCATAAATCTAAATGGATTATAGATAGTGGAGCAACTGATCACATATGTTCAAACCTTGAGTTGTTTGAGTCCTATCAATCCTTTGACAAAGAACCAAATACCATTACAGTAGCAGATGGTAAACAAGTAGAGGTGAAGCATATTGGTTCAGTCAAACATGAAAATGGAGTATTACTTGAGAAAGTGTTACATGTGCCTGATCTACATTTTAACCTGATATACACTCATAGATTGTGTGCTGATATGAATTGTGATATCACTTTTTCACATGACAAATGCATGATTCAGGGACATTCTTAGAAAGATTCTCTGGTTCTTGGTAAACTAGAAGGTGGCCTGTATGCTGTTGGGCATGATCCTGCTACTGATCAGTCCATGACAAGCCTAGTAGTAGCAAATGAAGATGCAAAGTTGTGGCACTTAAGGCTTGGTCACTTACCTTTTAATAAGTTGCATCATATAGATTCTAAGTTTTTTGTGAATAATTACTAATCTGACAACATTTGTCAAGTGTGTCCTAAAGCCAAACACACTAGGAAACCTTTTCCTGTTAGTACCACTATGAGTACTCATTGTTTTGACCTTTTGCATGTAGACACTTGGGGTCCCTACAAAATCAAAACCCATGATGGCTATGTGTATTTTCTAACTGTTGTTGATGATTTGTTTAGACATACTTGGACCTTTCTCATGCATAATAAAGTAGAAGATGTTGATATCTTGGAGTATTTGGTGAATATGATTCATACTCAGTTTAATGTTGTTGTCAATTGCATAAGAACTGACAATGCCAAAGAGTTATGTGAAGGCAGGATCCTTTCAATTTTTCATTCGCATGGAATTTTGCATCAAAAGAGCTGTACAGATTCACCCCAACAGAATGGGGTAGTAGAAAGGAAGCATAGGCATCTCTTGGAGACTGTCAGGGCTCTATACTTCTAATCTAGTGTTTTAGCTCATTTTTGGGGTGAATGCTTGCTTACAGCTACACACCTTATTAACATGATGCCATTGAGTTGCATTCAATACATCTCCTCTTATTAAAAACTTTATGGCAACAAACCTGTTTTGAGTCATTTGAAGGTCTTTGGGAGTCTTGGTTTTGCATCAACCATTAAAGCTCATAGAGCTAAGTTTGATTCTAGAGCCATTCCTTGTGTTCATTTGGGATATTTAACTGGACTAAAGGCATATAAACTGCTTAATCTAGAAACAAACAAGATATTTGTTTCTAGAGATGTTACCTTTCATGAAAAACACCTTCCTTTCCATTTGTCTCAATCTCGACATTCTTCCTTTCCTATTTTTCTTCCTACCAATACTCATTCAACCTTTTCTACATCTATTGAGCTTCTTGATGCTTTAACACTATATCTTGATCCTTCCTCACCACCTTCCTCAACAGTTACACCTTCTTCATCTGTCACACATACTTCACCTCCTCTTTCACCTTTCCAAAAATACTTTCAATACTACAAATGATCAACCTTCTATTCATCAACATGACACTCATTCTCTTTCTCAGCCTAAAACCAGAAGATCTACTAGATCTCATACCACACCAGCCTAGTTAAATGACTGTGTGTGTACCATTTCAGCTCCTTCTTCACACTAGTGCAACCTAGTTAGTTTTGATGCTTTTCCATCTCATTCTAAGGCTTTTATCACTCAACTTTCCAAGCTTACTGAGCCTCTTAGTTACATTGAAGATTCTCAGCTTCAAGAGTGGCAAGATACAATGAATAAAGAATTAGAAGCTTTAGCTTCTAATCATACATGGGACGTCACAGTTCTACCTAAAGGCAAGAAAGCAATTGGGTGTAAATGGGTGTTTAAGGTGAAATTGAAGAAAGATGGCACTTTAGAGAGATATAAAGCTAGATTAATGGCTAAAGGGTATACTCAGAGATATGGTTTGGACTATGCAGAGACATCTTCACCTGTTGTTAAGATGGCAATAGTTAGGTGTGTACTTGCTTTGGCAGCAAGCTTTGAATGGCTTGTACACCAGCTTGACATTAACAATGCTTTTCTCCATGGCACATTGGATGAAGAAGTATATATGCAGATGCAAGAAGGAGTCCCTAATCCAGAGAAGAAAGTAAGCAAACTGCTCAAGTCTCTCTATGGCTTGAAACAAGCCAGCAGATAATGGTTTGCTAGGTTGCATTCTGAGTTAGAAAAGCAAGGTTTTGTGCAAAGTAAAAGTGATTACTCTCTCTTTATCAACAAGAGTACTCCTGACATGTGTATTGCAGCAATATATGTGGATGATATCATCCTTACTAGGCCTAACATCTCACTCATTCATCATCTTAAGGCTCATCTACATGTAGTTTTCAGTATCAAGGATCTAGGTCCATTGAGTTTCTTCTTGGGTATTGAGGTTTCCAGGCTCTCACATGGCATCATTATAAGCCAAAGAAAATTCACCAAGGAGTTGTTAGCAGATTGTGGTATGGATGTGTCTAAAACAGCTAAGACTCCTCTCCCTTTGACCTTGAACCTTCTGGCTTAAGACAGGAATTTTTACACTGATCCAATAAGTCAATACAGATGCTTGGTACGGAAATTAAATTTTCTAACTCATACCAGGCCAGATATTTCTTTTGCAGTTTAGACTCTTAGCCAATTTCTCCAGGCTCCTAGAGTTCAACATATCTCTGCTCTTCATCATTTACTCAGATACATTGCTGGTAATATTGGTCAAGGCATTTTATTACAAGCTTCCAAGTTGCTTACTCTACAGGGTTACTCAGACTCAGATTGGGCAGCTTGTCCCAATTCTAGAAGATCTGTCACTGGATACCTAATGCTACTAGGCTCTAGTCCTATCTCATGGAAATCAAAGAAACAATCCACTGTTTCTAAGTCATTTTCAGAGGCTGAATACAGGGCCATGGCTGCAACTGCCTCTGAGATAACTTGGTTGGTCAGGTTACTCAATGAGTTAGGTATCACTAACCTCACACCTGTTAAACTCAGCTGTGATAACCAATCAGCTATTCATCTAGGCAAGAATCCAGTCCAACATGAAAGGACTAAGCATATTGAACTAGATGTTCACTTCACAAGGGATAAAGTCCTAGAAGGTTTATTGGAGCTCACTTATATTCCTACAGGAGAGCAGCTTGCTGATCTTTTAACTAAGACTCTTCCTTCTCCCCAACTTGTCAAATTGATGACCAAGCTAGGGATGTCATCTCATCCCACCCCAAGCTTGAGGGGGGGTATTGAAGATATAGTTACACCAGGCAAGCAACAAAAAGCACCAGCAGCACCAGCTGATGTTACTGAAGCAATTGAAGCAAACTCAGCTTCTTGTCCTGCTGCTGACATGTACAAATAACTAACTTCCCTGAAATTCAGGAAGTTAGTTATTAGCTCTAGATATTTTGGATGTAATAGTTTGTTGGTCTTTCCTACATGGCGGCTCTATTACTTAGTATAAATATCTTTCAGCTACATTTCTTTGTAATTCATTAAAAACACTCACAAATGAAATGAAATATCTCAATTCTCTCTCTACATTTCTTATCTCCAAATGCTGAGAATTATTACAAGATAAACAACCATCACAGTTTCAAAGAACTTTACCTTGGATGTTCATATAAGTTCTTTCAATCATCTAATAAGGAAATTGATATTATTGAACTCAAGACCCAATATCTTATTGGGCATTAAGGTAAAATTCCCACACTCTTGATTACCAATGAATACCAATCCTAAACCGATTGTCATCCTCTTTACCGTATCTCTAGCTAATGCCTTTGTAAAAACAATCAGCTAGATTATACGTAGTTCTCACATACTCAACAGTAATAGCACTATCTTTGATAAGTCCTTGGACATTACTATGTCTCACACCAATGTGTCTTGACTTACCATTATACTTTTCACTATAAGCTCTTGCCAAAGCTGCATCACTATTACAATATATCGCAATGGGCGATATCGATTTTGGCAATAAAGGTATCTCAAATATGAGATTTCTTAACCATTCGACTGCTTTGCTTACCGATGACATAGTATTAAAGTCCGATGTCATTGAGGAGGAAAAAATGCAAGTTTGTTTCTTGGAAGCCCAAGATACATCATCTCCCCCAAGGAGGAACACCCTTCCACTTGTGGAGGAATGACATTCTCTATTAGAGATCCAAGTTGCATCTGAATACCCTTCAAACGCTGATGGATATCCACTGTAAGACAAACCATAATCCAAGGTTTTCCTCAAATACTTTAGTACAAGATGAATTTCTTTCCAATATTTCATACTAGGATTACTAGTATATCTACTTGGTTTTGCTATCGCAAACATGATATTCGGCTATATAGTCGTCATAGTATACATCAAATAACCTATTACCCTCGTGTACTCAAGTTGAGACACGACATTATCATTATTTGGTAACAACTTTTTAGTTGGGTCCATAGGAGTTGAAACGAGAGAGCAATTACTAACATTAAACTTCTTGAGCACTTCCTTGATGCAATAAGATTGTGACAAGATTAACTTTCCATTGTCTCTCTTAATCCTTATACCTAGGATAACATATGCCTCACCCAAATCTTTCATGGAGAATTTTGAAGATAGGAAAGATTTTATCAACTCAACTTGTGACAAATCCGTCCGAAAGATCAACATGCACTAGTGGAAAAAACTGCTTTTGCTACTTATCAAATGCTCCGCTTAACTAATCAACCCGAGCATTTGTGAAAATTTTAATATAAAAATTCACAAATGCGTGGGTTAATTAGTCCACCGGAGCATGTGATGTGTCAAATGCTCCATTTGACTAATCAACCCGAGCATTTATGATTCCTGCCTTTTTTATTTACCCTCGCTCCCTCCTGTTGCATCCCCCCTTCTCCTTTCTCTCGTCATTCCTCTCTTTAATCTCCTCCCCCCCCATTTTGTTTCTCCTCCCTAGCTTCCAACTCTCTTGCATTCCAAAATCTCTGCCTCCCTTTCCAACAACATCAACAAGAAACTAGATCTCCTGCATTTGAATCATCCCCTTCCAAAACCCTAATTTTTGCTGCCGAAATTGCCACCGAATTCTCCCACCACGACCCTTCCATAGACGGTTTCAGGTACTACCCCTCCACCATCCTCGCCGCGCGACGCCGCCACCCGCTCCACATCCACTCTTCGTGCAGAGAAATTGAATATAGGTTTTTTTGTTTTTTGCAAAATTGTGCTTAGATTTTTTCGATTTTCGCTGTTCGATCTGGAATTTCTTTGTGAGAATTGTACCCTAGTTTGTTATGAAATTGTTCAATCTGTTTCTATTTTAAATTTTTTATGGTGATATGTTTTTTGTTTGATGCTCAGCACCAAGTGAACTTCTGATTTACTTAAACAAGAGCTTCATCAGAAGATGATGATGGCAGAGTCAAGCCTGGCACATGGATCGGACTTTCATTGCAGGTAGTCAAGTTCCTTATCTTCTACTTTTCTCTGAGCATGTCTACTGACCTACTGTTTTTGACTGTCTTCGAAGATGGATTTCTGTCAGGCATTCCCCATTTGTGTCTGCAGCACTTGCATTCTCATCAGATCTCGAATCTCCCACACGATTGTTCACTGTAAGTGCATGTTCTTCACTGTAGGTACCTATCAGTTCCTCGTTGTCTTTAATAATCTGTTGCTCTTCACTTATACGTTTTGCTTCTGCATTATCCCATATTCCCATTCTTCACTTGCAATTATAACTTTTTTGGTCTTCCATGCTCGGAAACTCGTGTCAGCGTCTGGTTGCCATAATGTGTTACCTGTGTTTTTCTTAAGCAATAATTTGTACTGGATTGGCTTCTCGATGGGTAATTTCTAACGAACATGAGTAGAACAAGAAACTCCCATCAACAAATTTTGATTCGAATTTCCAGAAGTATATACAAATCCTTTTCCTAGGGACTCTTACCAACACAAGACTCTGGATGTGGCCTTCTGACAGTTGAATGGTATGGCTTCTGATGGGTTCCATGATCCCATAATTGGGTCATCTCCTACTATGTGGAAATGATCACCAAATTGGTACTCTTTCTTCAGCTGAAATTTTACATGAACCGACTAGTTGATTTATGTTGTCTCGGTTCCCATCCCAACCTACACAAAACGTTTTTAGAGTTTGACTAAGTTTCCATAAAGATTGTGATCTAGCTCTTTCTGTAACTTGACTAGTCATTTTTAAATTTTAGTTAGCTTGATTTACTTAGTCGTAGAATTGATCCGTCATTCAGTAAAATTTAGACCATTTTAGCGTCTTTGGTTCGAAGTTGAGTTTGGTTGATTCATTGGTGTAATTTTGGAAGATTGTGAGGAGTTTTATCTTTTTTTCCATGTAAATGTATTCGAGTTTGCGATTAGCTGGATTCACTTGGTTCGCAATTTTGATATGTAAATGAGTTAAGTGAGGAGGTTTTGACCTCTTGTTATGTATACTATTGGATTTTGCAGCTTTGAGGTATTACTTAGTTTGAGGTTTTGATCTATGACTCTGTACAATTAACATAATATGACCTTTTTATAATTAGCACCAAGTATTATAATAACTCTATTGGTGCATTGGGGTGTTTTAGGGGTTTGAACGCTTGCTGATTTGATTGTATCATGTACCAACTAATGGTGCGTGTTCATGTGTTTGAAAGTGTCGTGAAATTCTCTGGCAAGAAGGCCATACAGCTTTTGCAACATGCCAATACAGGAAGAGGCAGATGCTGAGGTATGATATTGTTTTACCTAGCTAGCTAAGTATTAACAAGTACTTCTATATTTAATTACTTTAATGTTAGAGCCTTACATATGTGAAATATAGTTGTTCAATAAGTCACCTACTAGTGTTAATTACGAGCTACTCTCGATATAGAAACGCGACTAATTTCACATTTTGAGTTGTTATATATATATGACAGACCATAGTAGGAATAAACAATATTTGCATTCTACAATTTGTGAATTTGTATTTTGGCTATGTTAAAAGTATTTGATCTATTTTTTGTCTGTTATTTTTTTCCTGGTGCGGGAGGGGAGAGATAGGGCTTCTTTCTTCATCCGCTTGATCACACATTTACATCTAGAATTTTGTTGAGCATCTCCTTTAGTTAATATACCCAGCTTGGGAAGAAACATGAAAGGGCTTAATAATATGAGGTTGCAATAATCATCTCAATATATTGAAGACGTCCATTTATAGCCTTCTCCAAAGTTCTAGCTATGGGCCTTATTCAGATGTATTAGCTACCCTTGCTCTAATAGCATAACCCTACATAGAGGAAGTATATAGAAATAGGTATTAGCATACAGAGAGAAAACCATAGTACACACTACTACACTAGTGGATGACTACTTTTAACTAAAAGGGGTGTCGTAGTTACTCTTTAAACAACTCCATTTAAGAATTCGTAAGGTACTCTGTAAACCAATCTAATATTGGCTTTGTACATTGTATTATACCTTTTTTTTTGTCGGTCACTTTGTATTATACTTTTCTTGTAACTTTTATGGGTAACTTTATTTTTACACCTTCTGAAGGACAAATGGAACTAAATAATCCTTTTCTTTTTTCAAAATTCAATATAGTTGTTAAATGATCTCATCCATTCATTAGTAGCCGAATTTTTTTTCTTCTTTTTGTCTGATCTTTTAATTGCTGCATTAGGTTGTAGATATATTAGAACTCTACCGGTGAATACATGAAGAATTTTTGGCTGTTCCAGTTTTCAAGGGCTAGAAGAGTGAAATGGAGAAGTTTGCTGGTGGATACTACACTACAAGTGTTGAGGTAGTCACATTGTTCTCAGAGAAATTACTTCTATTAATGTTTGATTTATTTCTCTATGTTTGATTTATTTAAAAGCTTCTCTATCTTGATGAATATAGTAGTATATACTTGGAGATTTTATTTAAATATTATGGCTTTACAAATTGATTTCTCAATCATATTTTCTCTCTTCCCCTTCCAGGCTTCAAAATTAATTGCAGGTGAAAGGAGAGCCAAATATATCTTATATATGCTGTAGATACGTACTATCGTGCACCAGAATTGTTATTTGGAGCAACTGAGTACACAACTGCAATTGACATTTGGTTTGCTGGCTATTTTCTTGCCGAACTGCTGCTTGGAAAATTATGTTTTCGACTTTAGTGATTTTTGTTAAATAGTTGATAATGTGTTATGGCTACATATATCATTACCATGTTTGTTTGCTTTTAGCCTTTATTCCCTGGTGAGAGTGGAGTTGACCAGCTTGTGGAGTTAATTAAGGTAATTGGCAAAATTGTAGAATCTACTGTGATTTTAGTTCTTTCAGTTTGATGTCTTCATTTAGATGTCAATTGCATTCCATATGTTTTCTGTGCATTAAACCATTAATTACAAGGTTTTGGTTAAGTGGATGCCAAAACTCCTTAGCTACCCATCTTCTTATATTTGGGAGAGGAAAGGGTACTCATATCCTTCTTGCTTGGTTTCCTCATTGGTGCGTTTATATTGTCTTATATATCTTCTGAAATTTTATGAATCACTGCAGGTATGAATATCTAGCTATGGATTTTTGAGATGCTATGTAATATATCTGGTACGGCAGTGGAGCAACTCCACTTAACTGATTCCAGTAAGCTTGATGTATAATTTGATTGGTCATCCCTGTGGTTTGTATTCAAATTTTATTTTCTAGTTGAGAACTTATTTTTAGCTTATAAGATGCAATTATTATATTGCATGTTGAGATATCATTATCGTTTGTCTTGTATATTTCTCTTAGCAAGTTCGTCCATTAGGTTATATAACATTGCTAGATAGTCTATGTGATTATTTTTTAAGGGGAAGATAAACTAGTGTCAGATTCATTTCTGACTTTGTTATACAGCTAGCATTACATACTACATTATACTGCTAAGTGTAGTGTGCTACGTTTAATTTTGATGAACTATCCCAGTAGTTCTACATCAGTTGGTTTTTTGCTAGTGAACTACTGTTTCTGTCGTTCCTACTGCTGGTCTGCTAGCAGTGGCTGGAATTATTATTTTTTGTTTTAAAAAATATACAAATGCTCTGGTTGTAAGGAGAAATCGGAGCATTTATTAACACAAATGCTCCGGTTTTCCGTTAAAAACCGGAGCATTTGAGCCCTTTTGTTTGTAAAAAAAGCTCAAATGCTTCGGTTTTTCGGAGAACCGGAGCATTTAAGGAAAATAATGCTCCGGTTGAAACCGGAGCATTTGTAAAATTCTCAAATGCTCGTATGACGTCTGCTATGGGCCAAATACGGAGCATTTGTGGGCTTTTTAACCGGAGCATTTTAAGCATTTTTCCACTAGTGATGTCATCCACATATAGACAAATCATGACACCATTACCGTTGTCATTAAATTTATTAATTTACTACGCACACAATTGTATGAATTGTTCAATTTGAAACCATTAGACGACACAACCTCATCAAACTTTTGATGTCATTGCTTTGGTGCTTGTTTTTGCCTATAGAAAGGATCTAATTTACTTGCATACTCTATGCTCTTGACCTTTCACAAAAAAAACTCTCGGTTGTCGCATGTAAAAATCTTCATGTATTTGTCCATTCATGAAAGCGGTCTTGACATATATTAGATGGATCACAAGATTTGAATAGCAGTAAGAGCTATCACTAGTGGAAAAAAGCCCATCCGATCCGGTCAAAACGGGTTTACTGATCCGGTTTTGGTCCGGATCGGGTGGGCTCTTAGTAGTTCACAAAAATTAACTGATCCGGTCCTAAACCGGATCAGTTAATCATATACTAATCCGGTTTTGGGTAAAAACCGGAGTAGCTAAGTAAGTTAACTACTCCGGTTTTGACCCAAAATCGGAGCAGTTGACCACCCCAAAAACCAATTTTTTTTTTTTTTTTTTTTTGCATTTTTTCATTATTAATCAATACAAAATCAATAATATATATCAATTACTCATTTTATTAAGCATATTATGCTCAATTGAAGCATAAGCATAAATAATTAGATACATGGAGTATTCTAGACTAATTAGCCACCAATTCTCAAGTCATAGGTACAGTTGTTGAAAAAAAAACCTATTCATAAGCACCCTATTGACTGACTTTGAATAACGTCATTGTCATTCAAGTAGGACATTGCAACAACAGCATGAAGTGCAGGTTCAATAGGGAGAACATCCTCATCTACAAAAAAGTATCCCGAGTGCAACGGCTTGTCTGAGTTTAATGTTTTGTTCATTATGCCAAAGTTGAATAATGCAGCAGGAATTCCATGTGAATAGAAGCCAAAATCCTCGGTGCCATGGTAAATGGGGAAATAAGCACATTTGCTTTCCTCCATGAAGTCCACAGCAGCAGTGCACCGATGGACTGCTGCTTGCAGCACTATGACCTGTTTGATGAAGCAAAGGTCATTTGCATATTGTCATCTGATTATGCCAGTCAGCACTCACATTGAGTCACATTTCTGACAGAAACTAGGTCATATAAATTTGAACCATGGAGAGTATAAGATGAATTCAGGATAAATCATATGCGAAAATAAATGTTGCCGACACAATTGTTATGCAAAAGATTCAGCTGAAGTGTTCTACCCTACAGGAAAAAGCGAGTCTGAACAACATAAGCTAATTCTGCAGTTGAAACGAGGACTCTTGCAGTTGTTCAACAAACAAAAGAAGTGAAAACGAAAGAACTTCGAGTTATTTTTCATTCAATGCTTATGCAGAAGAAACATTTATAAGCCGACTAGATGAACAAACAAATCACTTCTATACGCATCTTCGTTCACATTAGGGCTACATACAACAATTAGTTAATTCGTCCAGGTGACACAAGGAAGCTGATCAGAGAAATGAGGAAGATTTGGCTTTCAAAACACATCAAAGAGGAACCAATATCGTTGAAATGGGGGAAAAAAGTGTATACAGCTTAATGGTCATGATTAATGACAAGGAAAATGCAAATCTAACTTGAAATCGGCAAAAATGCACGATCACTAGTCTTTTGTTCAATGAATTGGTTGCTATGTTGTAAATATTTACTTGAGCAAAATTAACTAAGAAGCTGCCAAGTGATTGTTCGTTCAATGGGGCATCGTTCTACATTCATGTTAGTGAGTATGTATGGCATATTCGCACTATGCTGAAGTCTCATTCTTGAGCCATGCTCCCCTATTAGCACTTCATTCAACTAAAACCTATTGAAGCACAGGATCCTATTAAATCCCCCCAGACCAAGAAAGGTAGCCAAGAGATCAGCAATAATATATTATAGAACCATGTATACTTGGAAAAGCACTCATTCGTACTGCAATCGCATACCAGCTATTGGGAAAAGCAGTTTTTCTTCAAGACTAAATTCAATTACCTCTTCAATCCTTCTCTGAAGATTGGACAAACTCTCAAAACTCGTGCTTCTAATAGTTCCCCCGAACTTAACACTCTCTGGAGTCACATCTCCTTGTTCGCTACCTGATATCATAGTAACTGTTACCACCTATATCAATTCATAAGGACCAATCATGATCAGTTGTGCCCTGAATTTCATAGAGACAGCGTCAGAAAACTAGAACAGAGTTGAGCATCAAAAAAATTAGTTCATGGATCACTAGTTTAATGATATAAGAACCCGCAACAAACACCTCTGTTAAAATGCCAGGTCCCTAAAACAAGTAAATGAGTTAAACGTCAACCACAGGAGACTTCCTCACTTCTGCGCGAGCATAGTCAGGGCCAACTGTGTACACCTACAAAATCCAGTAGTGAAGCAAAATAATTTTAGCTATAGCAACGGAAAAGAGAACATATTAAATAATATACGAAAACATTGCAGCATCTGGCTCCTTCAACAAAAGCAAGAAAGAAGATGAGACGATATTGTGTATCTGATGTACAAGTCTTATGAAGACTTCAAATTTTGTACGAAAATGACATCACAAGTTTCATAACAAGTAGTTCCACTGTAATATGTATTTCTGTTACATACTGATCTCCTTGAAACAAAAGAAATATTACTGTTTGAGAATAGCCTTTTATGGAAACACATACATTGAAACAAGAAAAATAATATGATAAATTTTCGTAAGCTAGTGCAAGAAGATAGTTGTACTATGTAGTATACAAGCATCATAGAAGACAAGAGGCTGGAACGACATTTTAACTGATGAGTGCAATGCCTTGAGTAATTAGAATCGTAGACAATGTATTAATGTCAGAGCATGTTTACAAATTACAATAATACGCAACAAATATCGTTATTGTTGTAAAACTCAAACAACACTTGATCTCTTAGTTTCTGGAGCTTTATGTTGCTGGTTTCAGCATCTGAAGATCCATCAAACATAAGTAGTCTCACAATAGCACCAATAAGAGCATCATATTAAACCCACATCAACATGCCACATTTAGCCACTATAAGTACAATAACTCCAAAATTATAAGAGACCACGAATGATATTACTTATTATCCCCAATACGAAAAAATAAGCACAAGGTAATACTTGCAATATCCCAATTCCACTGTATATAACATAATTTCATTGAAATACCTTCGTAGTAGGTCTTCATTCCACATTACTTATTCTACACACTTGGCAACATCCAATCATAACACCATACTATACTGACAAGATGACATCTTTTTGTCCAAACATCCCAAAATTGATATTTGACAAGTAGTATAACACTGATAAACAATCCCAATTCCCACATTCAAGCAAACAACATACTATTTCCTATAATTTGGTCGATCAAAATTCAAAATTATAATACAGAACTTATATATAATAAATAACAAAACCAAAATTATCAAACTCAAGGAAAATTAACAAATAACCAAACTTATAACATAAATAACGAAACAAAAATTAATATAAAAAAAAACATAAGAGAGAGGAGAAAAATTAACTAATACATAACTTATAACAAAATATAACCAAACTCAAGCAATAACGGTAATTATAAAATACAGTAAATGAAAATATGAAAAAAACTAACCATTAAAGCACGACCTGGATGAAAACCAAATCGAAGATGAAGAAAGCACAACCCGATAAAAACCAAATCGAAGATGAAGTAAGCACGATCCGATTTGCGCGAAAAACGAAGAGAGTAATGGCGGAGTAGTAATGGCGGAGTAAGAGAGGATGATGCAAGTAATGGCGGAGTGAGAGAGGATGATGCGAGTAACGGCGGAGTAATAGCAGCGGTTGTTGGTGGCAGTAGTAATGGCGGAGTGAGAGAGGATGATGGGGCTTGGAGATTTGAGGAAAAGCTATTGAGGAGAGAGAGAAGAGACGAAGTGAGAGAACTCTAAATGGGAAGAGAGGAGGGTGAGATGATTAGATGAGGGAGGAGGGAGTAGGAAGGAGGAAGGAGGGAGGAGGACAGAGGGCGTCGTTCGATTAGGGTTAGAGAGGATTGAGAAACGGCGTTGAGAGAGATGAGAGGTGGGCCTTGCGTGTTGTAATGAAAATGGGTGAAGGAGGGAAAACGCGGTTTTTTGCTTGGGAAAAAATAGCGGAAAATCTGATCCAGACCGGATCAGATTTTCTGCCTAGCTTTCCCTCCCATTTTTTTTAATGATTTTCGGATGCGGTTTTGTAAAAACCGAATCTGTTACTAAAGTGACATATAAGGTTTTTTCCACTAGTATATTTGGTAAGAGGTTTTTAGTGTGTCGTTAAGGCACCAAAAATCGCTTTTCAGACAATATATATAAAACCTAACGAGCAATTACCAAGAACGTAGTAAAGGCAAGTCAGGGGTCGATTTACAGGGAAAATGGGATTAATTAAAGTCTAGCAAGTTTAGATTACCTAATTAAAGGGTTTTGGGGGTTTTAAGTGATTTTTATAAGAACTAAAACTAACTATTATCAAAGAACTAGCAAATAATATGAGATGAAAATATGAATAAGGAAGACACTAGAGTTAAGGTTACTAGTATGGATCAAAGCGGGCAACGATTATTAATGCAATTGTGATTCGAAGGCAACGATTACGCAAGGTTTAGTTTTCCTCTAAAACACTCAAGTACTCTCTCGAATGGTCCTCGAGAATGATCGCTTAATCAATCAGCTAAATCTTCTCTCGAATGGTCTTTAGTCAATTGATTAAGAGAGCCAATGAATTTGGAAAACCCCTAATATAGGATCCCCTTAATTTCTACCCAATATCTTGGCCTAGAAATTAAGTTGATTCATGGGGATGATAAAAGAGTTCATAATTCAATTAAGAACATTTGAAATCAAAATACCAAAGCACAAATGTGATCAATATCTATCCTAAGGCCTCAAAACACCAAGGTCAATGCATAAACGTTTTTAAATCATCACAATTACATTAACAATACATTTAAACTCTAATCTATACTTTCACCCCAACCCAAGATAGGGAACTACTCATTAATCATGGAATCTAAGCAAAAAAACATGAAACCTATAACTAATCTAGGGCTAAACATGATTAAGAGATAAGTAATCTAATTAAAATAAAAATTATGAAACTATTATAAAGTTGATCTAATAAAAGGGAAGAACAAATAATAGCAATGAAAAGAGATAATAAAAATTGAAACTTTGAAACTAATTGAATTAATATACCTTCAATGTTGTAGCAATCACAAACTATGATCTAGAATTCTCAAATCTTGATCAAAAACTAAGTGTTTTTCTCTCTAAAGTAAGCCCTAATAATATTCTCTAAAAACTCAAAATAAAGCCTAAGTTATAAACTAATCAACTCCAATGTTATTAAGGCAAGCCTCTTTTTTTTTCTCTTCGCGGATTTGAATGGTGCGGGCGCACCAAAATCAGGTGCGGGCGCACCATTCCTTCTGCTCCAAAACTGACATCAAGCGTTGAACGGTGCGGGCGCACCATAGTTTGGTGCGGGCACCCATTCTTTCTGATCTGGTCGGACAGTTCAATTTAAAACGAGCATAACTATTTCGTTTTAGATCCAAATCAAGCTTATGACCAGTCGTTGGAAAGCTATCGAAACAAGCTTTCACCTCCAACTGGTATTACCTTCATCCGATTTGTGGTTTGAAAGTTATATCCATTTGAAGTTTCCTGTACAAGATTCTATTGTGCAATGTGCTCCTTTGTGCGAGCGGACATGGGGCATAGTGCAATCGCACCATTTTTCAACTTGTGCTCTATTTTCATTGCTTCCTTTGCCAACTCTACAACTCGTAGCCATCTTAGGTAGTTCTACCTATATAAAGAACATGGCAAAACAGGGTGAAAGCAAATGTACTAGAAATTCGGTCAAAAATGACTGAAAAAACTAGCAAAATGTCACTTTTGATCAAGAATGATCAAGTGAATGAAATAGAAGGGGAAAGAGAGAAGAAAGAGGGATGAAATAGGAGAAAGAGAATCAAAATGAGCTAAAAGAAATCCAAAAAGGGCGTTAGAGATGCACTTATCAGTATTATTAATCTTATAGTAGAGATTCTAGCAACCGGGGTATATGTATCGAAATAATTAATATATACCTGATTTTTGTGAAAAACCTTGAGCCACTAAACGGGCTTTGAACTTACCGATAGTTTTATCCACTTTCACTTTATTCTTGAAAATCCATTTACACCCAGTTAGAATCCAAGTGTTATTTCCCATGATGGAATCCATCTCATCATCTATTGCCTCTTTCCAAGAAGTGGCATCTTGAGACCTCATGGCCTCATTAGTCATTAAAGGATACTCTTCACAATAAAGATATATAAAATCTTTGTCACAATGAAACTCCTTGATCCTTCAACCAAATATACATGAAAATCCGGGACAAAAGATTACTCTTTTCTTACCCTTTTACTACTCATAGGTGGTGATGATGTTTATGCAACATTCTCATCAAGAGTTTTTTCATCTCCTTCTTGATCAACCATGGTTTGATCAATGTCTTGAACATTGGTATTAGGAGTAATATCATTTGGTCTAGGAATTAGTGAATATCTATTTTCATCAAAAATTGCATCGCTTGACTCTAAAGTAGTGTCAATTATCCAAAAATCATTTTGTTCTATTACATAGAACCTATAGGATTTGCTAGGAAGAGCATACCCTATAAAGATGTTTTCGACTCCTCTTTCACCTGGGTTTCGACAATTTTACAATTGCATGCCCTACATCCCCAAACTTTGAGAGAGCTCATGTTTGGTTTTCTTTTATACGAAACTTCATATGGGTTTGCTGTACTCCGTATTTTTAACAATATCTATGTATAGTACTTTTTATGTTAAAAGAAAAGCTATTACATAATATGTAGTATTTTATTAATCCCCTTTTTATCTTTATTTTTTGGGAAATTCTTAGTGGCTAGCCTTCAACTTTGGCTTTAGCCAAAAAAAAAGTTTGATTATCAGAAGTAACCTTGAGGTTTTGGCTATACTTGAAAATGTCGCATTAACAATGGTTTTTCGTTCAAAACAATTGTGGAAAGGGTTGTTTTTGAACTAAGTATGGTTCCATAAGCTAGAATGATATGAGTTTCCTTTATAAAATCTATTTTGTCTTCGTGTCTTATTAAAACTTATTTCACTCGATTTTACAAAACAGATGAATAAAAGAAAGACTGTCAAGGACAATTTATGTTATTTTAGACACTAGAGACCTTAATTACGATGAAAACAACCTTCTTAACAATTGTTTATGGCAGAAAAGGGTTGTTAATACCACATTTTCAAGTATAGCCAAAACGTCAAGGCTATTTATGATAATCAAACTTTTTTTGGCTACTAATGACAAAAAGGAAAAATTGAAGGCTACCACTAAGAATTTCCCTTATTTTTATTATTTCTTTGAAAATAATCCTTGTTGGGTTAAAACTATTAGTTTCGGAGCCCATTGTTTTTAATTATTTAATATGTCGGTTAAGTATAAAACTAAACTCTTTTTTAGTTTAAACCCTAACATTACATAAACGGGCTAATTAAGTTAAACCCATTTTCCTTTCTTGAAACTAATATTTAAAAGGAGAGGAGAGGAATTCCCCCCCTCCACATGTTCTCCCCTAGCCATGCACCCCTCTCTCTCCTTCTCACATAAAATTTATTCCTCTTCCTCTCACATAAATTCCGTTAAACTTTGCACCTTTTTAAGCACCCCTATCTCTCCTTCTCACATAAAATTTCTTCCTCTTCCTCTCACATAAATTCCGTTAAACTTTGCACCTTTTTAACTAGTTCTTTATTCCTAAAGGTTAGTACTTCATGTTTTTATTGAATTTTGTGCCTTGATTTTTGTATGTGTGTGTTTGGAATTTTCGGCCCTCGTGTGAATCTGATCCCAATGTGTTGTACTTTGTGTTCTTTTTACAAACATCATAATATCTAAACCCTAATTTTATTAGATGCCTCCTTAATTATTTGAAACTTCTTGTATTCTTTATTAGTAATGCATTATTTTTAATTCTCTATCGGACAAATTATTTTAATACAAGTAGTACTTTGTGTGTAGTAATTCGTTAATTATTGAAAGGATAATAAGTCCAAGGATTTTCAGACAACCCTTAGACTTTCGGACAAACCATGCATAAAACTGAAGAATACCGCTGCAGTAAGTGGTGCGCTTGATGCGACCATGATGGGCAAGATGCACGTCGCTGCACGGAGCACATCCACTATGCGTGGCGCGCAACAGCCTGGTGCGAGGCGTAGGCTCATACGCGTCACCTGTCTGGTAGAATGTTGAACATTTTGCAATTTTTTTTAAAATCTTTAACGTTCTAATTTTCGTTTCCTCCTTATTGTGTTTTATTTTTATAAACCACTTAGTTGATAAAGGTTATTGGATTATGTTGTGATTTATGTTCAACCTTAGAATATTAAGTAGGTTTTGGATTCATTTACTTTCACGTAATTGGATGTTATTAATACTTTAACTTATTTGTGTTAGGAGACGTGTTCTTAGGGGTAGACTTGTAAACCCATTGTCTGTACCGCGCATGCGTGAAAGGTATGTACACAATGTGCAGTAAGCCTAGAGGTATCCATGTAGCAGTGGTGAAGGATGAATGCATGAGAAACTTAGTACCATGTCTAGGTAATGAAATTATTTGTTTTGTGGCAATGAGTTGTATTATGATCAAGCTAAGTATGAGCTAAGTTAAGTTGAGTTCAAGTATGAGCAAGTCTTATGCTAAAAGGAAAGTTATATTCCATTAACAAAGCTTTTATCAAAGTTAAAGTATTTATGGAAGTACTAAGTAAGTTTTACTTCTAGTCAAGTGTAGGCAAATATTTATTAGTTCTTAATGGACTTAATAAAAGCCACTAAACAAGTTTACTTGTGTTCGCATGATTTTCTCTTGAGTCTACATATATCTAATCTACTAAATCACATAAAGAGAAAGAAAGTTTGCATTAAAGCTCGTAAGCAGGATCTCCAATGAGTAAAGAATATAAGGGGGAAGTAGCAACTGTCGTGTTGTATACTTCTTCGTAGGCTCTACATGACGATATATTGTCCTTTTTAGTTTAGAGTAAAGCATCAAGATGGCTAATGTTAGCTAGACTTCCACATGGCAAGGTCGGTCCAAGGGACGTTGTCGGGGTATGATCATATTGATGTAGCACCATTGGTTGAGAGAATGGTCCAAAGCACGTTGTCGGGGTATGATCATACTGATTTAGCACAATTGGTTGAGAGAATGGTCCAAGGGACGCTCTCACCACCTCCGAATATTGGTCAATAGCCCATATGATTACATGAGATGATGGTGCCCGTTCATGCCAATCTTATTTTGAAGTAATAAGAGTAGAGTTAAAGTCAAGTCTTTTCCTTGTTCCACAATCGTATAGTGTCAGCTCTCTTTGACGTGTATGTTGTTGTTGTCTTTGGTCAATGTACTTTGACCTTGCAACGACCCATTCTAACCTTACATTGGATGAGGAGCAGATTATCCCTGCAGGTAATTATCAAGCATGCATGGGGTTGATTTGTCGCAGGATAATTTCAACAAAACTTTTCAATATTTTCTTGGTTCGTGATTTTGTTCTTTTGGATTCTTATGCTGGTGCATGATGCTTCCACTTTGTAACAAGTTTAAGTTACTTTTCTAAAGTTCTCCGCTGCGTATTTACGATAGACTGGTTAAATTAACTTTGAATATTAAATACCCTTTCCTTTATTAAAAGGACGATCAATTTCATAAAGTCCATTTAAAATTCAAAGAGCTTCAAATCTACCAATAGCCTTGCATATCATCGCGACAGTAGCACTTCCAACTTCATTTTTAGAAAAGTGATTTTCGGGGTGTTACAAACTTGGTATTAGAGCCAAACGTTCTACCACATTCTTAAAAAGACTTTATAAAAGAATTTTACAAAAGATTATCGCAAAAGATCTTCGAAAGGGGGATAGCTAGTAAAGGGATCATTCAACATACTTTAAAGTATTCTATGTGTTCATTTATGGCTTAAAAGTATGTCATGAGTCGAGTTTATTAGACAAGTGTTCGACCCAACTTTTACGTTGTGATCTTAAAGTGAGTAGAAGTTAAAGATTACGAGTTTCCTATAGCAAGTGATTGTTACCCAAGGGGTCAAGAAGGCAAGAAAGCTAAAAGTTAGTATGTAAGTAACAAGTCTAAGTATAGCAAGTTTTGAATTGTTAATCAACGACTTCGTTGATAAAGTTGTGCTTGTGTTTAGTGCAAAGCCTGGCACTACTTGATTTACATATCATAGTTCTTCGCTTGGACTAGACTTAGAGATTCACCACTTACTTTATTGCTTCTTATTTACCAGATATGGAGTCTTTGGTTTAAAACACTTTGCATGGGACACCCACCTTGCTTACCTAAGAAAACATCTAGATGAGTCCTTGAGCCAGTTTCTTCTGAAGATGGACCTCCATCTCACCTATTTGGAGAGTTTTAGAGGGCCTCTGTGTATACATATAATCGTCTTTCCCCATGTAGTACCCTATGATGACTAATACCCCAATTTAATTGGTCCGGATCGACGAAAGAATAAAGAGTGAGTCTAAAATAAAATATTTTAAGTCCAATCCACCTTCAAAAACCTTTTTAAAAATATTTTTACTAAGCCCGCTTTCTAAAAAAGTTTTAAAATAGCTTTATAAAAGCCCATCTTCGAAAACCTTTTAAACATAGTTGTATGAAAGCCCGTTTACTAAATTATTTTTTCTAACCCATTTTAATTAATAGAATTATATTAATTACTTTTATTAATTATCTAAAATATTTGCAAAATATCTTTTTTATAAAAAAATTATCTTTGTCCAAAGGATTTTGAAAATATCTATCTTTGACTAATGTATTTTCTAAATTTTTTTCCTACACCTGTATAAATCCTCTTCCCTCAAACCATATTATTCCTCCACGCTAATCATCCTTCCTTCATCCTACGTACAAACCCTTAATCATCCTAATCACTCCACACATAACACCAAAATATCAATAGCATCATCATCCCTCCTAATCTTCATCCCACCTGATGATCTATTCCTGTGCTTACCTAGTGCATACTATTACCTTCTTAACACGCCCCATGATGCCACATCACCAAACCCTCCTACGAATACTAACACTCCATACAATGGCGTATCTAGGAATTTACTCATGGGGATACGAATACGTAAGTAGTTAGACTCGTCAATTTTTTTTTCAAAATAAAGCTTTATTAACATTTTTGTCTGCGTAAGTTTGAGTAAGAACTTAGATATAATTGCTAACTGTTTAATTGTTCAATGTTTCAATTTAAATAATCAAAACTTTAAAAATAAGTTTTTCAATTTAAAAACAGTTGTTTAAGTATATAAGTGAGGAAAATTTGAGGGAAAAAGAATTAGAGACAAAAATATTATTTTGGAGCTTTGATCTTTGTGGGCTTATGAATTTGTAGTTGCAGAGGAAGCTTACTTATAAATTTGTAGTTGTAGACTAATAGCCATAGGCCCATAGGGAGTAGTATATAGTAGAAGCGTTGAAGATAAATTAAACCTGAGTTAAAGGGGGTATGAATATGTAAGTAGTTAGACTCGTCAAATTTTTTTTTCAAAATAAAGCTTTATTAACATTTTTGTCTGCGTAAGTTTGAGTAAGAACTTAGATATACTTGCTAACTGTTTAATTGTTCAATGTTTCAATTTAAATAATCAAAACTTTAAAAATAAGTTTTTCTATTTAAAAACAGTTGTTTCAGTATATAAGTGAGGAAAATTTGAGGGAAAAAAAATTAGAGACAAAGATATTATTTTGGAGCTTTGATCTTTGTGGGCTTATGAATTTGTAGTTGCAGAATAAGCTTACTTATAAATTTGTAGTTGCAGACTAATAGCCATAGGCCCATAGGGAGTAGTATATAGTTGAAGTATTGAAGATAAATTAAACCTGAGTTAAAGGGGAGTAAATTAAAAGCAAAAAAATAACTTTGTGGGGTTTTGAACTCTAGACCTCCCCATGCATCCACTGATCTTTCTTTTCCCTTCCGCTACCAACAAGACAAGCCTCAACATATTGATTTGGTTTCATTATTTTCCAGAAATAATGGGGGTACAGCTGTACCCTTTACACCCCTGTAGATACTACTATGACTCCATATACTTCCTTGATCACCAATATCCTACATCTCAAAACCCCTTAGCACGTAATACTTCTCCATACTCCTATCATCGCATCATCATCACCAACACAACCTAATATAATGCAAGACAACAAATCTTTTCGGACTCGTTCAATATGTTATCCAAGATCCGTACAAAACAACGACCCAAACGGAGGTATAATTTTTGAGGGTCAATCAAATTAACAATCTTTATTTGCCTTCTTTATTCTTTTTATTATTTTCTTGAAGTTACTAACTTTCTATTCATGATTTAGATTGTTAAAATATTCCTGCGACTGTAAATAGTTATGTATTACAACTAACTCCCTGCAATATTTTTACATGAACATTATTTTTTGTGCTTGATTGCAATATTTTTCACCTTGTATATTATTGTTAATCAAGACCTAAATAATTGTTCTAACGCCTAATAAGATAATATGGACAATCTGTTAGGAACCCAGTAATATGATATTTAAATAACATGTCACTAAAAAAAGTAGTCTTTTATGTGTCACAAATCTTTTTTAGGGTGCTTAAAATTATTAGGGTTTTTATACGTTATTCCCTTGTGTTTTTTCAATCTTTACATTGTATCCCAACCTTTTAAAAATTCCACACGGTACCCTCAAACTTACATTTTTAATGCATGATGGCCTTACCGCTTATTATACGTCATTAATTTCGTTTACTTTTTGTAATCCAGTGGAACCACCTAATTTGTGAATATTCCCTTCAAATGTTAAACTATGTATAAGTTAAATTAGTTTCAATAAATAAAAAAATTAAACGAAATTAATGACATATAATCAGCAGTAGGGGCATCATGCATCAAATAAGGTAACCTTGAGGGTACCGCGTGGAATTTTTAAAAGATTAGGGTACAACGTAGAAATTGAAGAAACACAAGGGTATAACGTAGAAAAACCCAAAATATTATATGGTTATTAAATTGCATAAAACTTGCTATGAATCGTGTTAAATAGAGCCCAATAATGGGCAAACGTGATTCATGATCATGTTCGTACCCCCACCCCCTAACTCAACTTTTGGATCATGAACATCAATGAAGTTATGATGGGGAAATCTACATTGAATAAGTCCCTAAGTTGTCCCTATGGTTTCCCGATATCCAATTAGGTTTATGAGTCTTCCTTTAAAATAATTTTCAAATAAAACCTTTACAATGAGGTAGTTAAATACGCGCTCCATGTAGGCCAATAAAATCACGGTTACATTTTGGCGACTTCCCTAGGGAGGATTTAAAACTAAGTTTTAATGAGTAGGTGACACTTGAAAAATACGATTTATTCTCTTTTTATGTTTTGGAATAACATACAGTTTTGCATATGCATGGCTATTTGTCTAAGCCACTATAAGGACAATCGTCCCTGCCTCATTAGCGCATGTTCTATGTGTGAGGCCACCCTCGGGGAGCTTGTGCTTTGTCCTTCCAAAAAGCTTCCGGAGCGATAGTGTTGGATATTAGTCATAAGCAAACCTACCCAACCATGACATTGTTATCTTGTTACTGACTTGAGAACTGGAGTGCGTCTTACATGTGCCCACCTTTCTAAGAAAAGGTACGAATTAAGTGTGGGATCAATCTCTTAGTAACGTATCATTTTCAATCTTAACCAAAGCTTCACCATAGTATTAAACATAGATCTTGACTTTAGGTTGGAACTGCATACTATTCTTGCCTATATGACATTATTGATTGCCTGTTTGCTATGTTCAATATGCTTTCCCCTCGAATTAGGGTAGAAATCATTGAAAAACGACCAATACATCGTCGAAAATAAAAAAACCGCATAGCAAGACCAGTGCGCAAAGTGCAAGTAACTTACGTTTCAAGCAAGAAGCTTGCGCTGACTCACAAGCTTACGTGGCACGCAATCTTGTTGTGTGTCACGTAAGTAAGTTGCATGGCCCACAACAATGTTGCGTGTGACGCAAGATGCTTGCGTGGCACACAACATACTTTCGTATGGTGCAAGCTGTTCAGACCTTCTGCTATTCGTTTTCTTTGGTCCATTTGCCGGATTTCGATCTATCTTCGCATCATCGTTCCTGATCACTTTAGGTCATCTTTGTAAAACAAAAACTCACCTATATCAAATATAAAATCAATCTTTTCATGTATATCACCTAAAATTGAGTCAATCCAAAAAAGTGCTTGTAGATAAGTTTCATGATAGAGTTAGAATCGTCATGCATGTCTATCGCATCCCATATTATCCTTCCCCTCCAACAAATCTCTCCCAACATATCTATCCTATCATATTCCATCCCTTTCAAAAACATATCTTTTTTTTTTTCAAAATCAATTCTACACCCTCTTCTATTCTATCTTTTCCGAAAACATTTACTAATCATCATTATACCACGCGTTAAAAAAATCTTTTTCAAAATTAATCCATCATCGTTTCCAATAAAAGATAGAAACAAGGGATCCCTTTAACAAACGGATTTCGAGAATTCTAAGCCCAGTCCAATCATCTTCATCCAAGCCAATCCAATCCAATCCAATCTAATCTAACACCGTCAATCCAATTCCAATCCATTTGCATTCATATTAGACCCATTTAAACTTGAGTCCGTGCATTGATATTAGATCCATTTAAAATTGAATCCATACATTTACATTAGGTCCACTAGCATTAGAGTCCATTATAGGCCCATATAAGTCTAGTTTACTCCAAAATCTAGGCCCATTTGCATCTTTATGTGAACCCTATTCTATTGTCAATCCCACCTTAGGCCCAATTTAAGTCTAATCTCAGCTTATTCCAATCTAACTCTAAAGTCAGCCATTCCAATCTAAGTCTACTTAAGTCCAATCCAAAACTTAGGTACATTTAGGCCCAATTTGTACCCTATAGTTTGCATCTCCATGTAAGCCCTAGTCAAGTCTTAGGACTATAAAAAGCCTAATTCATACTGTTTAGTTGCATCTCCATGTAATCACTAATTACGTCTTCAGACTACAAAAGCCCAATCCTAGCTCTAGTTTGCATCTCTATGTAAGCCCTAGTTAAATACAACTCCAAACCCACATAGGACGAAGTCCAAACTCTAAAATCCATCAATCTTTTGGTCTTGCCTGCTTACTCTAAATGTTAGTTCAAAGTCTAGTCCTCTTTAAGTCCATAACGGCCCAAATCATCGAGTTTAACAAATCTACTCCTTCCCAAGCCCATAATGGCCCAATATTCGATTCTAGCCTGCTTATTCTAAATGGAAGTTCAAAGTCTAGTCTCCCCTAGTGTCTAGTCTGCTTACTCTCCCGCAAGTTCAAAGTCTAGTCACCCTTAGGTCTAGCCTACTTACTCTAAATGTAAGTTCAAAGTTTAGCCTTCCTTATTGTCTAGCCAACTTACTCTCCTGTAAGTTCAAAGTCTAGCTACCCTTAGGTATAGCCTCCTTATTCTAAATATAAGTTCAAAGTTTAGCCACCCTTATTACCTCCTTACTCTCCTGTAAGTTCAAAGTATAGTATTCCCTAAAGCCTAGAAATTGAGTCCAGTATGCTTGCATAGTCCAGTCTAGTCCATGTCTACATGTCAACATCATGGTCAAGCCCATACTAGTCCAAAACCATATCCATTTCTAATCCTCCATTTCGAAATCATTTCCCATTTCCATTCCCATTTCCATGTCCCAATTTCATTTCCCATTTCTCATTTCCCATTTCCCATTTCCGTTTCCCATTTTTATTTCCCATTTCCATTTCCATTTCCATTTCCATTTCTCATTTCCATTTCCTATTTCGAAAATCATTTCTTAGAACTTACACGTAAGGTCCATTCGTTTCTATTGAGGATAGGTAGTGAGGTTATAACTTGGGAACGTCCAACAGAGAGGAAAAAAGGTTAACCCACTCCCAGACTCGTCAAACGAATCCTCACTTTTTCAGACGAATCTTCCGAAGCTTCCGAATCGTCATTTGAAATGCGAGACACTAATGAACAACTCACTGCCGTCATGGCTCAAATCCAACTGATGAACTCTCATCTTGAGGAAGAAGACAAAGAGATTAAAATCCTGAGGGAAAAAACTGACAACTGAGGAAGAAGAACGAGATGAGACTCCATCACCACCACCTCCTTTGAAGTCCCAGACTGATTTGAGGTTCGAAAAACTCGAGTAATTGATCCAGTCAATTCATGCACTCGAGAGTCAGGCTCATGGCCATGACATCGTTGATCCCGAATTGAAGTAAAAGCTTCCTAAAAAGGCAACATTGGGTGACCTCCCGAAATTCAAGGGAGTAGAAGACCCAAATGATCATTTGAGAGCTTTCTCCATTTCTATGGCTCTGGAGGCATGAGCTTGGACCTATTTGCTTATGTCTTTCCCTTGACCTTGGATGCACATCCATCAAAGTGGTTCAAATCACTGAACAAAACTAAGTTGAACGACTCGGATTACATCAAAGAAGAGTTCCGCAAGCCATACATATATAACACTCAGCTTAATATTGGTCTTCATGAGTTGGATTTAACTAAATAAAAGTCCAACGAAGACTTTGTCACCTTTCTTAACAGATGGAGGGAAAAGGCCGCACAAATGACTAACAGGCCATCTGAAGAGGACCAAATCCGACTGGTGATCCATAACGTGCAACCCAAATACAGAGATCACATCAAATTCCAACCTATAGAGTATTTCATGAAGCTCTATACGGTGGGATTACTGATTGAGGAAGAGGTGCAAGCCTCCAAAAATAAGGGTTACAAAAACAACAACTCTTTCAAGAAGAGTAACAACAACCCTTCTAGCTCCAAGATCAATGAAATCAATGCCCTGAACATATAAGATAGGGGACATCAGACGTTAAATCCTCAAAGAACATTCACTCCCCATGGGCATGACTTGAGAAGAAGATTTCAATAGGCTTCATGTAAGAGGAGCAATTCAACCTGTTGGTCTGACAGGCTAAAGTCGTATCACCTTATCAAAAATAACCTAAAGTCCACTAACAAGTAGTCAGGGAAGTCAGGATCGAATCCACAGGGAGAAAGTTATATTATTGTATCTGAATTCTAATATTATACTAACTAAATCAGTTGAAAATGGGTGTGTGACTAAACTAATAGGCAAATGATAGAACTAAATATGAAGGTATGAATCAATTAATAAAGAACTAGGACTATGGATCACTATGCATACAATTCGGGAAATCAGAGATGAATAATAACTACCCAATAAGTCAATTTATCTAGGGCACATGTAATTTCTCTCGAACATTACCTCCCTCAAAGATCACCTAGCCGCTCTCGCATGGTCAAGGATCACTATGCCTAAGGATTGAAAGCCTATACGAAATCTCTCCTCTCGAAGTAGATTCAATATTGCGATAATAGAAGTACAAATTAGGCCTAATTCATAAATCTAGCATGAACGATTCAATCACAGGAAACAATTGAAATATAGGGTAATTATACTAATCTATCAATCCCTCATTGCATACATAGATCCCCACAATCCTAGAAATAAAACTACTCACTCATACTTGAGAAAACAATAACAAATTCCATATAAAAATCCATACTTTGAACTATTGCAAATAACTAAGAAATTACTCTAATCAATAATAGAGAAAGCAAATAAATATGAAGAGAATAAAGAAGAAGATTACCAAATTAATGAACTATATTGAACTTGAGAATAATCCAAAGTTTCGATCTTGAATCCACAACGAAAAGCAATAAACTAGGGTTCTTGAATAACTTGCTAGAGAAAACTATGAAAAATAAGGGCTAAAACAAAGATCCTTAATAAATGTTCTAACTTTCCTATTTATACTTAGTGCCCGAAAATCATTAAATGAGTGCGCGGAGTCAATCGCCCGATCGGGCCAACTAAGCCCGATGAGATCGGGCTCAAACGCAGCAGCTGGGATCAAAACAGGACCTCGCCGATGACATCGGGCCGACCCGCCCGATGGAGTCGGGCCGCACACCAACGCTTCACAGCCAGCGCAGGACACAGCCAAGGACGCCCGATGAGATCGGGCCGAACCGCCCGATCGGGCTCCTCACCGAAATAACGATCGGGCAACGTCGCCCGATCGGGCCCGCAACGACTCTTAGCTCTTGCTTCCGATGACGATGACCGCCCGATCGGGCGTGTGGCGCCCGACCCGATCGGGCTCAAGTCTGATACTCATTCCTTGGCTTCAAACTCCAAGGCTTCAATGCTTCTTCGCTCAGAGATCCCGAAAAGTATCCTCAGGACTTTGGAACTCATCAAATATGTCTTCGAACCTCTCCAGTCTAGTGAAATGGTCAGATAGTGGTATAAAATAGAGAGATAACTCCCTAAAACCTGCAATCAGACACAGAACAGAAAACCACAACTAGATGGAGAGAGTTAGCATAAAATGGCTCCTAAGAGCACCATTGATACACATTTTAGCTCAAATACAGGGGGAAAAACACTATATTAAACCATCACATCATGGTCCTACTCCATACCCAGCACCCGAGAAGCGATCTCCGAAATGGAATCCCAACCCCTACTTCAAATATCACCAAGGAAACGAACATCTAACATGTGTGTGTTGGGCTTTAAAGAATGTTTTGCATGATATGGTTGACAATGGTAGACTTCCAATTCCGCCTGCAGCAAAAGTCAGCAACAACAACAATCCCTTGGGCATCATCTCAACAGTCGAGGGGGCTTAGTCATTTCTAGCTAGTCTTCTAGGTTGAGTCGAAGAGTCCCTCCCCTAGCTCTTTTATTTCCTTTCCTGTCGAGTTTATGTCATTTAGGTTTTTAATTTATCAGCCTTATGTTATATTTATGCTTCCATTTTTATTATGCTTCTAATTCAATAATGAAATTCAAATCAACTAAAAGACTTGATTAATAATAAATGATGAAAAATAAAAATCAAAATCAAAAAATTAAAAATGGACATACTTTGGATTACGATTTATTTTCCTCTTTCCTCCATCACCTTCCATAAGCCATCATCCATGCATAAACCATCTCCATGCAACCAAGAAAAATAAAAATCAATTGAGCCATCATCTTTACGATTCTTAACCAAAAAAATCATTTCAAATCAAAGCTGCACAAAATATCCTTCAAACCTTCCAATACCTTAAACCACAAAAACTTGTGTGCAAGCCTACTACATAAAAAAGATCAATGTCAGGCAAAAACCAAAAAAAGTGATAAAATTCAAAATTCCAAAAAAAAGCAAAAGCAAAAGAAATCGCACAAAGCAAAATGAAAAATAAAGCAGGCAAAGAAAAAAGTAAAGCTAGGGGGCTTGCACACACGTTTTACCCCCTCATTCCAAAATCCTTCAAACGTATGTCCATGATCCTTACCTTAGCGCACCCAATTGAACCTTCATCAAAACCTTAAATCTTAAACCTTTCAACCTTTCGTCAACCCTAACTCCTTTTCCAAGGTAAGTGCAAGCCCGCTAGGTTGAAAACCCGAAAGGGCAGCCTAGGCAAATGTTAGGACAAAAAAAAATCAGATTCAGAACTACGACTGGTCTGATTCTGCAAGTATATGTAGGAATCCTCAATTTAAGGTCTGACCACTTCAATCATTATATTAATCAAGGTCTAATGATTTGACTTTCTAGAATTCATAAGCATACTCTATCTAGATCCCGACATAGACTCGAGTCTGAACTTAGCCACGTCAAAGCCTTTCCAACCTATATTTATTTGAATCACAAAATTTAACCTTTTTATTTTTCAAATCCAAACTCAAATTATCCCTGAAGGACTCTATGACAATTTCATAATATCTGACGATATCTGACTTTGCCTGCATCCACTGCCTAGCGAAGAAACTGCAAATGCACAATACAAATATTTAGCTTCTAATATAGGCTTAGGGTGCCTACTTCAAGACAAGCTCACCCAATGTGGGGGCTTCCTGTATATATGTGGTGGTTCCTCCAAATCAGACTCCCGAAGACTTGTATTCTACTAATCTCACTAGTGAACCCTGATTATTTACCAAAATAGTTTTCGAAAATCAATCTATATATTTCTAATAAATATGTCTCTATACCAATCCCGATCTCCCATCCTTGCATAACCCTGATCTTGCATGACATTTCTTTCACTCTATCTATCCATCCTTAGCTTTGCATAATCCTAATCCTTGCATAGCTTCTCATGCATATATAGAGAACCTAAGTTTGAATTATTGCATCATTATGTGCATTATTTGAATTGTTTGCACCTATATGCTAGCATCTTCTCTGTAGGTACTAAGATTACTTGTAGTTATCGTCTTGCATACTCCATTAATTTTACAGAAACCGGCGATATATAAATCAGTTCAAAACTGCAGAGCATTTATAGTCGTTCTCCTTCCCAACATCGTATACTTCGACTTTCAGTTTCCTGAACCTCAGTCAAAGTGGGGCTTCTATAGACACATAATCGTGTCTTCTCATGCAGTACCCTATGATGACTAATACCCCGCTCTAATTGGTCTTGATCGTAGAAAGAATAAAGAATGAGCCTGAAATAAAATATTTTAAGTCCAATCCATATTCTAACCCTTTTTAATAATCCACCTTCAGAAACCTTTTTATAAATAGTTTTACTAAGTTCACTTTCTAAAAATGTTTTAAAATAGCTTTATAAAAGCTCATCTTCGAAAATATTTTAAAAATAGTTTTTATGGAAGCTCGTTTACTAAAATCAAAACATCTATCTTAGTCTAATATATTTTCTAAAATCTTTTCAATAAAAAATATGTTCAGGATCCTAATTGTTTTCGATTACCTTTACCTACACGTATATAAATCCTTCTCCCTCAAACCATATTATTCCTCCAAGCTTATCATCCTTCCTTCATCCTACGTACAAACCCTTAATCATCCTAATCACTCCATGCATAACACCAAATTTTCATCTTAATCATCCTAATTTTCATCCCCCTCCTAATCCACATCCCACCTGATCATCTATGCATGCGCCTACCTACTCCATACTCTTACCTCCTTAACACACCTCCTGACGCCACATCACCCAACCCTCCTACTAATACTAACACTCCATATACTCCCTTGATCACCAATATCCTACATCTAATAATCTCTCAGCACCTAATTCTTCTCCATACTCCTATCATCGCATCATCATCACCAACATAACCTAATATAAAGCAAGACAACAAATCTACGTGCCCGTGTTCAATATTCAATCCAAGATCCATAAAAATCAACGACCCAGACAGAGGTATAATTTCTAAGGGTCAATCAAATTAACAATATTTATTTACTTTCTTATTCTTTTTATTATTTTCTTGAAGTTACTAACATTCTATTCATGATGTAAATTCACTAGTAGAATTTTTGCTTATTGCTGCGGTGGAATTGCTGCGGTTTTAACCATACGCATCAATAAATCACGTCAAAAGAAAAGATAAAATAGAAAATACACCTATTGCTGCGGTTCTCAGCCAAAACCGCAATAATAGATGTCAACAGGAAAAAATTTCAAATTTGGTTGACTGTTTGACCAATCTATTGCCGCGGTTTCCAGCCGAAACATCAACAATAGATTAAAATATTATTTTTTTAACAATATTTGAACCTATTGTTGCGGTTCCTAAAAAACCGCAGTAATAGACTATGATTTAATAAGACACGCGCGACAGTTAGGGTTCTTGTTCCTCTCTTTTTACTTAGCTTCCTTCTCTCAACTAGCCGTTTTCTCTCAATTTCTCCTTCTCCTCTCATCCCTCCTCTCTCATCTCTCCTCTCTCCTCTCAACCTCTCACTCTCCTCTCAACTTGCCGGCCGTTCAGAAACTCCTCTCAACTCGCCGGCCGTTCAGAAACTCCTCTCAGCATCTTCGTCGTCCTCACCACTCCTTTCTCTATCCTCCTCGAGATTCGTCCTTCTTCGTCGGTCGTTCAATCAGTGGCGTTCTTCGGCCGATTGCTATGATCTGCTTGGGTAATTTTCTCTCTCACTCTCACTCGTTCCTTCCTCTCTCACTCTCATTCTTCTTTCCTCTCTCACTCGTTCCTTCCTCTCTCATTCGTTTTCCATGTCTCACACAAACCGAACTGAATCTGGCGTTTAGGAGAGAGAAAATCAAAATAAACCCACAATAAACTCCATTGTTTCCCCTCTTCTTTTCTTAAGATCCACCTATAAATTTGAGCGATTCGCTGCTCGAGGTTTCGATCTGAATCTGGAACACGCGCTACTCGGTCCTGGTTTCCATTAAAGGCGTTCTTCGCTCTTGAAACACGCGCGACTGGGTCCTGGATGGTTGGATCTTAGCAGTCAGCGCTGAAGAGTAGTTTGCTCGATTTTTTTGTCCAGATCTGGAATTATTGGTTTTTTTTTTTTTTTTTGCGATTTATCCTAGCTATCGTTATATTTGTCAGATCTGAGATGAAATCACAACCTTTTTTATTTCCGATCTGAATTTTTTGTTTACTTTTTGTCTTATATCTTAGTAATTCGAAATTTTGTTTTTATTTCTTATTTTGCAGTGTTTTTGTATTTTAGTTAGTTTTTTGGATTTTGGTTATTAGTTTGTTCATTTTAGTTTCTTCGTATCTTCATTTGTTCTTTGTTTTTGTGTTGCAGATATAATTTTGATTGTACATATATGTTGGCATCTTCATTTGAAAAATTGTCATGCGAAAATATTCTAGTCATTGGAATTGATTTAAAATTGCCAAAAATTTAAAAAAAAAAAAATTATTTTTGTTTTTTCTACTTGTACCTATTGCTTCGGTTTCTACCAAAAACCGCAGCAATAGACTTGTTTTTAACATTAAAAAAAAAAAAACCTATTGTTGCGGTTTTGGGTAGGAACCGCAACAATAGGTTGCTCTATTGCTGCGGTTAGGTAATTACCTATTGCTGCGCTCTTTATTGCGGCGTCGATAAAACCACAACAATAGGCCACTTAATAACCGCCGCAATACGCAATTATTCTACTAGTGATTGTTAACATATTCATGCGACTGTAAATAGTTATGCTGCAATATTTTTATTTCTTTTTCATAAACATTTTTTTTTTGTGCTTGATTGCAATATTTTCCACCCTGTATATTATCGTTAATCAAGACCTAAATAATTATTCTATCACCTAATCAGATAATATGGACAACCTGCTAGGAACCCAGTAATATGGTGCTTAAATAACATGTCACTAAGAAAAGTAGTATTTTATGTGTTTAATAAACCAACCTAGACTAATCTTTTTTAGGGTGGTTAAAATAATTATTTGGTTATTTAATTGCATGAAACTTGCTATGAATCGTGTTAAGTAGAGGCCAGTAATGGACAAACGTGATTCATGATCATGTTCGTACCCTCACCCCCGAACTCAATTTTTGGTCCATGACCATCAATGAAGTTATGGCGGGGAAATCTACATTAGATAAGTCCCTAAGTTGTCCCTATGATTTCTCAATATCCAATTGAGGTTATGAGTCTTCCTTTAAAGACTTATTGGCGACATCAAAATATTTTTTTTAAAAAAACCTTTACAATGAGGTAGTTAAACACACAATCACACCGCGTAGGCGAATAAAAACACGCCTACACTAAGGTTGAAGATGCTACTTTTTCTTTGCCTTTCATTTTGACTCAGTTCTTTGATGAGCACCCCTACTTAGAGGTGAAGAACAAATATGCAAACATAATCCTATCTAGTGGAGCCCCTAAATATGCCAAGCACTACATTAGGCATAAGAGGATGTTGACTCAATCGAGTGCATGTCAGGGCTGAGTTACATATTATTATGAGAGCTTGGGTTATGGTATCTGAACAACAACCCAACCTCAATCCCATTTCCAGCCTGAGGGTAGCCCTGCACCATCCCTTAATGTCTCTCTTACCTGGTCAGTCCAGCCATCACCTGTTGCATTATCTAAACCATTCTTTAGATCACTATTTACCTGCATCTTCATTGGAGTCAGGCCTTGAGGAACCAAATACAGAGACCATTACTAATGTCTACTATAACCTATAGATAAGGCATTATATCCTTCAGCAAGCTGTTTATGTGAGCGATCATGAAAATAACAACTATGACTTTGACATTCCAGTCCCTGTAAACCGAGGACCTTAAGTACCTGTTATCCAGGAGGAGAGGGATGGATAGCCCATGGAGGAGGAAGGAAAAGAGCCCATGGAGGAGGAGGATGAGGAACATTTGGAAGAAGAGCCAATAGAGGATGATGAGTTGGAGCACTTCTTAGTGGAGATACCTAGAGCACCTATTGAGGCACCAGAACTAGGAGGTTTTGAGGAAGTTGCACAAAATAAAAGCCCGTCCCATGCAGTCCCACTTAAGTAGAAGTATTAGGAGAGGCTGTTATTATTATTTGGACATGTTTTATTTTGCAACAAAGTTTAAACCACGAGTTATTATATATTAGTAGACTTTATAATATGCATTGAAATTTCGGATTAGTAAATAAATCTTTGATGGAGCTAGTATGATTATTTATTTTATAATGTTTTCTTCATTTCTTGAATTTAGACTTTGATGATCAACAATTGGGACTTCTTTCAAAGTGTTCGTCTAGTTATAATGTTCTTTTCTGTAAAGTGTTGAGATTATGTGTTTACAAGGTTGTTGCCATCTATGAACATTGAGCTGAACTCCTATTATGCCATTTAAACGGGAACTTTATGGTTGGTGGAAGCCGTAGGGCATAGATAAATGAATGTTGAGGAAACCCTTAGATAACTACTTAAGGTGACCTCCAACCTAAATCAGGAAAAAGCTACCCCGAGGGAAGACAATGCTGGGGCTATGCATGAGAAGATCAACCAGAACCAACCCTCTACCTTCAAAGGCAAATTTGACCCTGCAACCCTATGAAACTAGATTAGGGACCTCGATAAAATCTTTGAAGTAGTAGCCTGCCCTGAGAAACTGAAGGTAGTTAATGCGACTTATTACCTTAAGGAAGATGCTAATTTTTGGTGGACTCAAAACAAGGTTGCATTGATTGCCCGACCTAACTTTAATTGGGAGACCCTTATGACTGCGCTGACAAACAAGTTCTACCCACCATACCTCAAAAAACAAATGGCCCAAGAGGTCATTGGCCTACAGATCGGAAGTATGACTGTGGAGTGTTGAGCAATACTACCGTAAGTTCATAGACCTTATGAAATTTGCACCTGAACTTGTTCCTACCGAAGAACTAAAGGCCCTCAGGTTTGAACAAGGTTTGACCTTCGACTTGCAATCTAGACTGACATAGGACACTTTTGACTCCCTAGACAAATTGTGTGGGTAGGCTGGCCACTTGGACGACATCCTACGTAGTGCGAAGGAACAAGCTGGAGGAGAGAAAAGAAAGGAGAACCCAAAGGGAGGTAGCAATAACAATTCCCAGAAGAACAGAGGGAAACCTACGTGCGTTTATTTTTGTAAATAGTGTCCTAACAACCACCCAAGGAAAGACTGTCAAGGGAATCCTCTTGATTGCCAAAATTGTGGGAAGATGGGGCGCAAGGCTTGCGAGTGTTACCCCAACCTATTGGGAATTTTAATGGAAACAATTGCAACCAAAGTAGATCCCTTAATGGTAACCATAACATACATGGGAATGGGTATCATGGGACTCAAGGGAGAGGAAATGGTTCCACTCAGCCTCCATTAACCCAAAACACCCAACCAAATGCTAGTGGAGCAGGACCCATCGAAAATGAGGGAATAAAGGAAGTGATGGAGGAAGTCACAACTCAGGATACAACAACCAAGGCAGACTTCCCATAATGGAAAGTCGCAAGGCGGAAGCATCCGTGGAAGTCGTAACTGGTATGTTTCATATATAGTCTTCTCCTGCTAAAGGTTATGTTTGATTTGGGAGCGTTGTTGAGCCGTAATTTTGAGCGGGAAAAGTGGGCCCAAAACGCTTATACAGGGAGTAGGCACAACAAGCAGGATTGTCAATGGGTCGACAGCGGAAAATTCCAAATAAGATCGTTTAAAGACAAGGAGGAATAAAACAAGGGGGCAATAAAGTGAGTTAGTAATTGGGGATAATTAAGGAGGCGTCCGATTTTTCAAAAAAAGTCGTTTTGTCGGTAAATTTGGCCGTTTAAGATCGCCTCGAGAAGCGTGCCTTGAATACCGTCGTGTTGGTACTCGTTTTGACAGGCTTCTCGAAATTCGTTCTCATAAAGGGTGGTAGGTGGCATCTGTTTTTCAAAAAAGTCGTTTTGCTGGTGAAATCGGCCATTTATCATCGTATCGAGAAGCGTGCCCAGAATACTGCCGTATTGGTACTCGTTTAATGGGCTTCTCGAAATTCGTGCCTTTCGTGGGTCGTCGATGGCGTCCGCTTTTACAAAAAAAAGTCGTTTTGGTGGTGAAATCGACCGTTTAAGATCGCCTCAGGAAGCGTGCCCATAATACCCTCGTATTGGTACTCGTTTTAATGAGCTTCACGAAATTCACGCCCTTAAAGGATCGTAAGTGGCGTCCGTTTTTTCAAAAAAAAAGTCGTTTTGCTAGTGAAATCGGTCGTTTAAGGTCGTATCAGATAGCATGCCCAGAATATTGTCGTATTGGTACTCGTTTTGATGGGCTTCTCGAAATTCGTGCCCTTTCAGCATTGTCGGTGGCGTCCGTTTTTTCAAAAAAAGTCGTTTTACCGGTGAATTTGGCCGTTTAAGATCGCCTCGAGAAGCGTGCCTTGAATACCGTCTCATTGGTACTCGTTTTGACGGGTTTCTCGACATTCGTGCCCTTAAAGGGTCGTAGGTGGTATCCCTTTTTTCAAAAAAAGTCGTTTTGCTGGTGAAATCGGTCGTTTAAGATCGTATCGGGAAGCTTGCCTAGAATACTGTCGTATTGGTACTCGTTTTGATGGGCTTCTCGAAATACGTGCTGTTGAAGGGTCGTCGGTGGCGTCGGTTTTTACAAAAAAAAGTCGTTTTTGTGGTGAAATCGGCCGTTTAAGATCGCAGCGGGAAGCATGCCCATAATACCGTCGTATTGGTACTCGTTTTGATGGCCTTCTCGAAATCCGTGTCGTTAAATGTTCGTCGCAGGCGTCCGTTTATTCCAAAAAGTCATTTTGGCGGTGAAATCGGCCGTTTAAGCTCGCTTCGGGAAGCGTGCCCATAATACCGTCGTATTGGTACTCGTTTTAATGGGCTTCTCGAAATCCGTGCCCTTAAATGGTCGTCGGTGGTGTCCGTTTTTTTCAAAAAAAGTCGTTTTAGCTGTGAGATATAGATTTATATTTATTAAGGTTAATTAGCTAGGGTTAAGGGCATTCGGGTTGGGGGTTAGGTTAATTAGGGCATTAGGGTTAGGAGGTTAGGGTGGAGGGAGGGTTAATTAGGTTCTTTTTTTGGCAATTCAAAATTGTTATTGATAACCAAAAAAATAGGATGGGATACAAACTAGTCTAACAAAACACTAGACCAAAGTAGCCAAGTCGAGGCTACAAAGACAACTAGCAAAGACAACACTTATAAAAGTAGCAAAGCTCTTTCATTGGCTTTGCAATTACAAGCAACATGAAAAACAACATCTTTGAAAATCCAATGGGAAGGAAGACAGCAACCAGTAAACATTTTGTTGTTTCTCTGTAACCATATAGCATAGATGGCTTCAGTAAAGACCATAACAAATCTCCTACATTCTTCAGCAAAAGGAAGGTGCTTATAACTAACCCCCAGGAGGTTGAGCAGCTCTTTCCAGACTTCAGCTGCAAAAGAGCACTGAAAGAACAAATGTTGAATACTCTCTTGACCATTGTTACATAGGCAGCACACTGTATTACAGGCAGGGTTCCATTTACTTATTCTATCAGTGGTAGCAAGTCTATCATGAAGCACCATCCATGGAATAAATTTACTTTTTGGGCTAGCTTTGTTGTTACAAATTAGCCTTCTCCATTCAACTCTTTGAGCATCTCCAGAGATAATGTTGTATAATTTCTTTATGCTAAATTTGCCAGCCTGCATAACATTATTCGAGCCACCTATAATCTCCAATAATTCTCTTGTATCAATAATTTTCCTTAGAAGCCAAGAAGTGTTACTACTAATAGTAACACTAAAGATGTCTTGTCTTCTTAGGTAGTAAGCATTAATCCACTGAACCCAAAAGCTTATCTTCTTTAAAAGTAATGGCCCAAAGAAGCTTCAGAAGAGCAGCTTTGTTCCAAACTGCCATATTAACTAAACTCCATCCACCTGCAACTTTTAGGTTATAAAAGGAGGCCCAAGAAATGGGGGCTTTTCTTGAGTCCATTGTGCTGCATGTCCAAAGAAATCTTCTATAAACTGCTTCAACAACTTTGAAAAGCTTCTTAGACAAGGGAAAAATATGAGCCCAAAAGTTTTGCATACTACAAAGAATACTCCTTATGAGCTGCAATCTACCAGCATAGCTAAGCAATTTTGCAGCCCAACCATGAGCTCTGTCAGTAATTTTATCCACCATGATCTTGCACTGAGAGAAAGACAACTTCTTGGAAGATAAGGGAATACCCAAATATCTAACAGGTAAAGTACCAATAGGAAGATGAACAACATTAGCTATGAATTCAGCTTCATCAGCAGCAATTCCACCAAAATAGATGTTGCTTTTTTCAGCACTTGCTTCAAGGCCTGAAACTTTAGCGAATTTATGAAATGCAACCATGATTTTAGTCACAGAGCTAAGGTCAGCTCTTGCAAATAGCAGCAACTCATCAGCAAACATAAGATGAGTTAGCTGAATTCATTTACACTTAGGATGATAGTTAAAATCAGGAATAACATTCAATTCAGCAAGACATCTGCTAAGGTATTCCATACTCAAGGCAAATAAGAAAGAGGAGAGGGGATCCCCCTGTCTCAAGCCTTTTTTTGCCTGAAAAGGAATAGAAGGTACTCTATTCAGCAAGATGGAAAAAGAGAAACTTGTCATACATGTCATAATCCAATTGACAAACAGTTCAGGAAAACCTAGCTCCAATAAAACACTCTTCAAGTAAGGCCACTCCATAGAGTCATAAGCCTTTTTAATATCAACCTTGATAACACACCTTGGGGAAATGTGTGCTCTTGAGTATCCTCTTATAAGTTCAGTAGCCAATAATACATTGTCAGCAATGAATCTGTCAGGGATAAAGCCTGCTTTGGCAGGATGCACAACCTCATGAATCACCTGTTGCATTCTCTGAGTAAGGATTTTAGAAACAATTTTGTACAAAACTGTACAATAGGCAATAGGCCTAAAATTCTTAGGATGAATGGCTTGATCAACCTTTGGAACCAAAGTAATCACAGTAGCATTGACAGGCTTCTGAAGAAAAGACTTTTGAAAAAATTCAAAAACACCCTCATAGACATCATGTTTAATCACAGCCCAACATTTCTTAAAAAAGAAAGCATTAAAACCATCAATCCCAGGAGCTTTAGAGCCTTCAATTACAAACAAAGCTTTGTCAACTTCCTCAGTAGTGACTTTCTGAATAAGAGAATTCCTAGCATCACTACTAAGAGCATGACCAGCCCTGATAGTAGTGTAACAACCCACTCTAAATAGCAGCTTAATTAAGACTTAATAGTGCTAATTACGAAGTTAAGCTGCTAATTAAAGAGACTGTTAAGATGGACTTCCGCACCTTCCCTGCTAGGGAAAATTAGGAAATCCCATAATATCCAAGCTTATTACAAAAATAAGTTATAATAAATTAAGTATTACAATATGTTTTGAGTACTTAGATTACAAATCGAAAATACATGTTTAACTTGCTAATAATCATCATATAAATTAGATTATCTCATAGCAGCGGACTATCACATTGAACATGACTTAACATTTGCACACAGGAGCTAATATGAACATTCTCTCTAATCCTGCAAAACAGATGAATCTGCCCCCACCAAGACAGGTTCAAAGAACAAAACAGGATAGCTTACGCTGGCACACAAGTCCCACCGATTCCAAAATAATAGGGTGGCTAAAACTACTCAATCGTTTCTTATACTCAAAGCATGAACTTATGACTTTCATAAATTCATTTTTTTCTTGCTCAGATATTCATTGATGCATCGAGAAATTTTTATTCTTATTCACAAAATACGTTTGTACTTGCTCGGAAATACGTTGATTCTTTCCTTTAACGACCATAGAAATTCATTTGCATATACGAGAGAGATTTTCCAAGAATTATCTCACTATATCACATATCATTCTCAATACATAACACAAATAATAATCATAAACTCATCTCAAAACATAGCATAACTCTGGGGAAGGAACACGAATGGAGGGCTAAGCCACAACTCCAGACCTTTGAGGGACGTCTCCCCGCCTTTCTTATTTTCTGCTTGCAAGACATCTAGGTCATGACCCTATATAACGGAGCAATACTTGCTCCAGAGCAATACCCGCTCTAAACACATAATGAGCAAACCCGCTCTGTGAGTGCTGTTCATCACTGCTTATGCAACTACTTCCCCTTATAAAACAAAACTTGTACTTATACCGAAATACTTATGCTCAATACTTATACTGGAATTCTTATACTCAAACACTTTACTTAAATACTTATTCATAATCAATTACAACAACTTCTAAAGCAAACTTCACTCATGAAAACAAGTTCCAGAAAACAAGCTTGCTATGTCAAGTTCCACTATTTCGGAGAAGTGACTTAATAACAAGGTTTCGGAAACGACTTCATGGTTATCCAAAGTGGTTAATGAGGTAATCGACATTATATGGCAACCTGAATAGGTTTCACAAAGAGTTTCTTAAATATATGAAAAAGCGACGCCACACAAGTACTCGAATGATCAATTTCATGATTCGGTGTTATTATCAAAATATGGTGGTTTAGATGTGAATTTATATTGTAACTTCTATGCTTGGATAATGTTTAGGTAGGTAAACCAACAATAGATACATTTAGTTGGTGTTCAACATTTGAAGGTAATTAATGAACCAAAGAAACATGGTTAATCAACTCGAGAAAACAACTAAGCAAAAATCGAGTTTTAGGTGTTCTTTTACTCAATGAATTGAGGTTGCGTATTAAATGAGGTGAAAGAAGCAAGGTTTATTTGATAATCAAGACATGAACATTGTAAGGGTATATCATAAAAGTTTAGATGCAACAAGTTCTTCAATCAAAACAAAATCGAGATAATAGCAAGGGTTAATAAGTGTTTGAGGAAACTTGTTATCACTAGAGGAAAAAAAGCCATTTACTGTTGTAAAAGGGCTGCGGTTGTGTAGAAAACACAAATAATAAAGGGCTGCGGTTTTGGGCCTGACCGCAGCCCTTAAAGGAAGGGCTGCGATTTTCTACACAACCGCAGCCCTTTATTTTATTTTTTCCCCCCAAACTAATCGCGCTCTCATTAATTTCTTCCCTCCACCCAATTTTCATTCACGATCTCCTCTCCACGCAGCAGCGAAACCCCATCCCCTGAGCCCTAGCCTTGCGAATTGAACCACCCCCTGAGCCCTAGCCTTGCGAATTGAACCACCCCCTAAGCTCCACCCTCCTGTGCGCGCCACCCTCCTATGCGCCATCCCCAGCGCACCACGCAGCAACGTTCTTGCATTGTCGAAAACCACCTGAGCGCCACCCTCCGTTGCGCACCAACCACCTGAGCGCCTGCCACCGGTGCGCCACTCACCTGCGCGCCACCCACCCCCTCTCACGCAGTTGGTCAAGAAATTAAAGGTTGCCTTTTTAATTATTTTGATTTTTATTTGCTAATATGTTTATATTCGTTTGGGAGAAGAGAATGTGTTGAGCGTTTGAGTGGGACTGAAATTGCAGAAAAGTTATACAAAAAGGTTGTGCTTCGGAACCCGAAAATATGTTAATTGAATTATTTGATTAGCTACATTAGCTATTAACTTAGTTTAATGCAAACAAATTTCATTTATAATTTGTTAATAGTTTAAATGAGAAAAGTTAGTTGTAATGTGTTTCAATGTGGGTAAGATATGATAATTTATATATATGAATGTATTTCTTATAATAATATGCAATTTGCATTTACTATATGCTAACAATTTTTTCGGTTTTATGTGTCTTAGATATTAGCATATTGGAAGCTGCAAATCAACTAGGAGATAGTGCAGAGTATATATAGAGATCGATCTCCATATTAGTTGTTATTGGTATGTATTTATGATAAAGACAATTCATTATATATCTTCATTTATTGTGTATATATGTACATTCAATCTATGTGTATGTATATTTCTTGATATGAGATTGGATGAAAACAATTTAATTAAGCTATGAAATGTATAAGTTATATGAATCATCATCATCAATCATATGCCTAGATACCCGTTCAAGACTTACTCATTAGGAGTAAGTCTTGAATAGTCCCCTGTTTGGGACTGTCCTTGGACGTTTGATCTCACTTAGGTGGTGAATGTATGTCTTCTTTTCAATTCTAAGGAAAGTCTTGGCTTGTCGTTTCTCTACATTGTTCTCTGTGTACATATGTAGATAATCAATTATCTACATTGTGTACTTGGAGAACTGTAGGGAAATGCTGCCGAATTTTCCTTAGAATTGAAAAGTTGGCATATATTCACTAGTGAGATTAAACGTCCAAGGATGGGTTAGGTTGGAGTGATAAGGACCTTCGGATGCATGCATACATTTGCACATGTGACTCACTTAGCCTCCATTTGTATGTGCATGTTTTCAATATGTGATTGTCTTGCATGTGAATGTGCTTAAATGATTGATACTTATAATTGGTTGTGTTTAATTAGAGGTTTTCATGAATGAGATGCATCGTACTTGGATGTATGGTAGCCGTGAATCGATTGAGTTTGTGAATGGGGTCTCAGAATTTTGTAAATCTGCATTAGAATACCAAGCATCTTCTGGAGCAGTCGACTTTTATTGTCCTTGTTTAGATTGTGGAAATGTGAGCAAGGTTAGTAGTATTCATTTGCTTAGGGAGCATGTCTTTCGTCGTAGGTTTAGGCCTCAATACCACGTATGGGTTTGGCATGTTGAGGAGGGGGGATATGCAAGAAGCTGTAGGATAATGAACGATGTATGTGAAGAGGAGAAGGATAAATTAGGTGATGATTACGAGGATGGTGAGTATGGGGATGATGAATATGGGGATGATGATAGAGATCGGGTAGACGAGATGATACAAGAGGTTGAAGATCAGTCTTGCAAACGACCTCGTATGTTTGAGTCCCGTGTCTCGAGGCCGCTGAAAGGCCATTGTATCCAGGTTGTACGAAGTACACCAAACTTTCCGCTGTGATAACACTCTTCAATATTAAGTCGAAAGCAGGTTGGACGGATTGCAGTTTCACGTCGTTGCTGGAAGTTTTAGCTGATATGCTCCCTGATGGAAATGATCCGCCAAAGTCGAACTATTATGCTAAGAAACTCATGTGTCCTTTCGGTTTAGAGTACCAGAGGATACATGCTTGTCCAAACGATTGTGTGCTTTATCGTAATGAGTATGAGCATTTAGATGAGTGTCCACGTTGTGGATTATCAAGGTACAGGCGTGAAGGGGCTGGGGGTAGTGAAGGATTATCAAGGTTCATTTTTTCATACAATATGCAGCAAAGTGCTACAACCGTCGACACTCGATGACTTGCAGGCTAGAATAGTTGAAACTTTATGCAAATTTGAGATGATTTTCCCCCTGCATTCTTTGACATTATGGTGCATCTCATTGTCCATCTAGTTCGAGAAATTAAGTTTTGTGGTCCAGTGTTTTTGAGGTGGTGCTATCCTTTTGAGAGATATATGGGTACTTTGAAGGATAAAGTTCGAAATCTTGCACAACCAGAAGGTAGCATTATTCAAGGGATTGTGGCTGAAGAGGTCAGTAATTTTGTGGCAGAGTATGTTGCTGGTGTTGATCCTATTGGCGTTCCGATATCTCGACACGTGGGAAGACTCGAGGGCAAGGGTACGATTGGCTCAAAATTGATCTCACCTTCTGTCGACAAGCGTACACAAGCTCACTTATTTGTGTTGCATCACGAAGCAGCTGTCCATCCTTATATAAATGAGCATATGGAGGAATTACGTGTTAGCAACCCTGGAAAAGGAATAAGGGCATTGACGCAAATGCATAATAAGACGTTCATTGATTGGTTTCATCATCGAGTAGTGGATGATTTAGATGAATATGTTTCTGAAACAGTCAAGTGGTTAGCATTTGGTCCCCGTAAATCTGTACACTCTTATGAGGGTTATGATATTAACGGGTATACATTTTGGACTGAACGTCAAGATCTTAAGTCAACATCGCGACAGAATAGTGGTGTTTAACTTGTGGCGTCATCTACACAATACGCAAGCTCGAAAGATAAGTCTCCCGTTCTTGCTGCCACCAACTATTATGGGCGAATTCAAGAAATATGGGGGCTTGACTACTCAAGTTTTCATATTTGCCTCTTTTGTTGCAATTGGGTTGATGATAATCGACGTTGCGTAAAAAAATTTGATATTAACACTTCAACTATGCATAAAGTAAGTGGTGTGTGTTAGTTTTGCTCCTATATGTAACATGTAGCTAGTTTTGGGAAGTGAAATAGCTCAAATTCACAAAAATCGTCCCCGAAACGAACCTAAAAATTGAACTTCTAATCTTTTGCACCTAAATATGACATTAACACTTCAAGTATGCAAAAAGTAAGTGGTGTGTGTTAGTTTTGCTCCTATATGTAACATGTAGCTAGTATTGGGAAGTGAAATAGCTCAAATTCACAAAAATCGACCACGAAACGAACCTAAAAATTGAACTTCTAATCTCTTGCACCTAAATATGACATTAACACTTCAACTATGCATAAAGTAAGTGGTGTGTGTTAGTTTTGCTCCTATATGTAACATGTAGCTAGTTTTGGGAAGTGAAATAGCTCAAATTCAAAAAAATCGACCCCGAAACGAACCTAAAAATTGAACTTCTAATCTTTTGCACCTAAATATGACATTAACACTTCATGTATGCATAAAGTAAGTGGTGTGTGTTAGTTTTGCTCCTATATGTAACATGTAGCTAGTTTTGGGAAGTGAAATAGCTCAAATTCACAAAAATCATCCCCGAAACGAACCTAAAAATTGAACTTCTATTCTTTTGCACCTAAATATGACATTAACACTTCAAGTATGCATAAATTAAGTGGTGTGTGTTAGTTTTGCTCCTATATGTAACATGTAGCTAGTTTTGGGAAGTGAAATAGCTCAAATTCACAAAAATCGTCCCCGAAACGAACCTAAAAATTGAACTTCTAATCTTTTGCACCTAAATATGACATTAACACTTCAAGTATGCAAAAAGTAAGTGGTGTGTGTTAGTTTTGCTCCTATATGTAACATGTAGCTAGTATTGGGAAGTGAAATAGCTCAAATTCACAAAAATCGACCACGAAACGAACCTAAAAATTGAACTTCTAATCTCTTGCACCTAAATATGACATTAACACTTCAACTATGCATAAAGTAAGTGGTGTGTGTTAGTTTTGCTCCTATATGTAACATGTAGCTAGTTTTGGGAAGTGAAATAGCTCAAATTCAAAAAAATCGACCCCGAAACGAACCTAAAAATTGAACTTCTAATCTTTTGCACCTAAATATGACATTAACACTTCATGTATGCATAAAGTAAGTGGTGTGTGTTAGTTTTGCTCCTATATGTAACATGTAGCTAGTTTTGGGAAGTGAAATAGCTCAAATTCACAAAAATCATCCCTGAAACGAACCTAAAAATTGAACTTCTATTCTTTTGCACCTAAATATGACATTAACACTTCAAGTATGCATAAATTAAGTGGTGTGTGTTAGTTTTGCTCCTATATGTAACATGTAGCTAGTTTTGGGAAGTGAAATAGCTCAAATTCACAAAAATCGTCCCCGAAACGAACCTAAAAATTGAACTTCTAATCTTTTGCACCTAAATATGACATTAACACTTCAAGTATGCAAAAAGTAAGTGGTGTGTGTTAGTTTTGCTCCTATATGTAACATGTAGCTAGTATTGGGAAGTGAAATAGCTCAAATTCACAAAAATCGACCACGAAACGAACCTAAAAATTGAACTTCTAATCTCTTGCACCTAAATATGACATTAACACTTCAACTATGCATAAAGTAAGTGGTGTGTGTTAGTTTTGCTCCTATATGTAACATGTAGCTAGTTTTGGGAAGTGAAATAGCTCAAATTCAAAAAAATCGACCCCGAAACGAACCTAAAAATTGAACTTCTAATCTTTTGCACCTAAATATGACATTAACACTTCATGTATGCATAAAGTAAGTGGTGTGTGTTAGTTTTGCTCCTATATGTAACATGTAGCTAGTTTTGGGAAGTGAAATAGCTCAAATTCACAAAAATCATCCCTGAAACGAACCGAAAAATTGAACTTCTATTCTTTTGCACCTAAATATGACATTAACACTTCAAGTATGCATAAATTAAGTGGTGTGTGTTAGTTTTGCTCCTATATGTAACATGTAGCTAGTTTTGGGAAGTGAAATAGCTCAAATTCACAAAAACCGACCCCGAAACGAACCTAAAAATTGAACTTCTAATCTTTTGCACCTAAATATGACATTAAGACTTCAAGTATGCATAAAGTAAGTTGTGTGTGTTAGTTTTGCTCCTATATGTAACATGTAGCTAGTTTTGGGAAGTGAAATAGCTCAAATTCACAAAAATCGACCCCGAACCTAAAAATTGAACTTCTAATCTTTTGCACCTAAATTTGATATTAACATTTCAACTATGCATAAAGTAAGTGGTGTGTGTTAGTTTTGCTCCTATATGTAACATGTAGCTAGTTTTGGGAAGTGAAATAGCTCAAATTCACAAAAATCGTCCCCGAAACGAACCTAAAAATTGAACTTCTAATCTTTTGCACCTAAATATGACATTAACACTTCAAGTATGCATAAAGTAAGTGGTGTGTGTTAGTTTTGCTCCTATATGTAACATGTAGCTAGTTTTGGGAAGTGAAATAGCTCAAATTCACAAAAATCGACTCCGAAACGAACCTAAAAATTGAACTTCTAATCTTTTGCACCTAAATATGACATTAACACTTCAACTATGCATAAAGTAAGTGGTGTGTGTTAGTTTTGCTCCTATATGTAACATGTAGCTAGTTTTGGGAAGTGAAATAGCTCAAATTCACAAAAATCATCCCTGAAACGAACCTAAAAATTGAACTTCTATTCTTTTGCACCTAAATATGACATTAACACTTCAAGTATGCATAAAGTAAGTGGTGTGTGTTAGTTTTGCTCCTATATGTAACATGTAGCTAGTTTTGGGAAGTGAAATAGCTCAAATTCACAAAAACCGACCCCGAAACGAACCTAAAAATTGAACTTCTAATCTTTTGCACCTAAATATGACATTAACACTTCAACTATGCATTAAGTAAGTGGTGTGTGTTAGTTTTGCTTCTATATGTAACATGTAGCTAGTTTTGGGAAGTGAAATAGCTCAAATTCACAAAAATCGTCCCCGAAACAAAAACCGCAGCCCTTGGCCAAATAAGGGCTGCGGTTAATTGGGAAAACCGCAGCCCTTAATTCACCAAGGGCTGCGGTTTTCCCAATTAACCGCAGCCCTTATTTGGCCAAGGGCTGCGGTTTTCTTACGACCGCAGCCCTTATTTCTCCAAGGGCTGCGGTTCGTAACCGCAACCCTTCCTATATGTTAAGGTCTGCTACTCTAATTGCTGCGGTAAAAAAACGCAGCCCTTAGGCCACTTTTGACCGCAGTCCTTAGGCTTTTTTCCTCTAGTGTATGCATACGACAACTTCCAGACAGCATAACGTTTGATGTACAACTCCCAATGGAGTGATTTTTGGGTCTAAACTCAACAACTTTTCAAGATCTACAACTTCCAAGAGACACCATGGCGAAAAAATGAATGGAAAAGGAAGATATTTGGCAGGGAAAGTCACGGCAGCATAGCTCAAGAGAAATGGATCGATAATCATTTTCATACTCAGTTACTCAGGGAGTCTTAGGGAAGTTGACATGCAAGATGATTTTAACACAATATCTTCCATAATAAAACACATTAAAATCAGTTTTTATACACATTCAAACATTATCCAAGTATTCACAATTCCACAAACAAATTCCATGATCAAAGCTAGAAACAAAGTTTAGGTGGTGGAGCTTGTGTACCTTAATCCGATGTTTAGGAACTAAATATCCTTTACCCATACTTAGATATCCTCCAGCAACTCCTTATACCATAAACACAACATGCATGGCTTAAAATTCAGTAATTAATCCAAAATAATCAAGTTTATAAGCTAAATACCTCATAGTTGCAATAATTCAACCACATCTTACGTTCCTTGATTTTCCTTGATGCTAATAATCTCAAACCTCAAATTTGATAATTCCCCAGTAGGGAGCACATCTTGGGGAGTCTTGAACAAGAATTGCATGCAAGATTCAGAGCAAAATTCCACAATAAATCTGTTGCCAAAATATGGTGTGACTCACGCCAGAATCACGAGAGAAAGAGAGGATGATGATGAGATATGTTTTTGAGGTTTTGTGAAATGAGAATTAGTTGAAATGTTTTGGGAACCTTGGGTCCATATATATAGATGATGGGCAATGGAAATATTGTAGTTTCAGCTTAGTAATGAGGGCAAAATTGTCTTTTTATTCCCTTAGGAACAATCCAGAAATTTGTTGCTTCTAATGCCTTAACTATCTTCTTAATCTCTTCCCAATCTTAATTTCTCTTAACTGTATCCCAAAAATATAATTTTTTACTTTAATGAAAGTATTTTGTCTTAATTATCCCATAACCTTAAATTTCAAGGTAACTTATATCCAATACCGATAATAACTCCATATCTCAAAACTCCGGAGCGATACTCAATGTTCCTAGCATAATTCACAAATGAATTATCTTCATTCACAATTCACATAGCTCAACACATAATAAGACATAATATTCATCTTACAAGCAAAAGTTCACATAAAAAGCTATTCGCAAAATTTTGATTCCAGCGAAAATTATAACAGATTACATACTGATTAGTACGTTAATAGTGTTAATAATCCTTATTTATCAAAATAATCTTAGCTTAAAAAGCGGGGCTATTACACTCTACCCCCCTTAAAGAAGTTTCGTCCAGAAACATTAAAAGACACATATCATAACAACTAGGAGTAATACAACACATACATTAGAGCAATTAAGGGTAATACTTTCCCAAATTAATCGCATTTGCTCCATAGTTTCATGGAATAACTTAGGCGTTACTGGAACTCCTGTTCCCGTCATCCCCACGATTAAATGTTTGACAATTACATCCTTACAGAGCTTGAGACAGAACCATACTCAATTGGTAGCTATCGGTATAGAAGAATTTTGTCCATGCTCATTTATCCTTCCTTGAACCCTTAAACTTCAATACACAAGGTTGAAACATATATCTTCCAACATTATATTTGAATAAAACACTTTGTTTGCGCATGCAACTTCTCTCAGTAATGCGAGTATCTCGATCAGAATAATAGTCGTTGGAACTTCGTGCAATCATACAATTCCTGTAGTATATGCATTAGCTAACTGCTCCTTACTTCATGCTATCCATGAAAATATATCAAGTTGTTCTTGTCAACTTATTCTTAACTACTCGAATAGATTCATTGCCTCTTCTTGAATTGGTAATTCTAAGTACTAAATCCATTGAGATTAGCCCCATTTATATTCTGGTACTAGCAATAGTTGCCACAACCCCGATATCTTCCCCCGCTCAATCTTTACTTCCTGGCAGATTAAACATTTTATAATATATTGCGATACATCTCACTTTAACCTTTCCAACAGAAGTATTTCTTGATATCCCGAATTATTTTATCTCTTCTAGAATAAACCGAGTACGCACCTTTATGTGCTTTTCTCGAAACATTTGTTTATTATTATTTAGCTCCGAATTGTCGGAAACAAACGACCGCCCATTTATTTATATGCTTCAACTAACATATACTTGAAAATCCGTTGGCTCATTTTTTTTTTATCTTTAACCTCAGTTCCTTGATAACTTAGCTTGAACTTATTTAGCTCAAATTTCCTCAAAAGGTATATTTCAATCACAAACATTAATCCGTCCTTGCAAATCTCTTTTCTTAATCACATTCAACTCAGTTGCCTTAGTTACTTATATAACTCTTCTGGTATTGAAATGATGGGATCAACATTCTGACGAGGTCTCTCGTTCACATCATCTACTACCTCATCTGCCTTTCCCAGGCGGTACTAAATGTCTACATTATAATCCTTGAGAAATTCCAGCCACCTTCGCTGTTTCACATTTATCTCTTTCTAAGTAAAAATATACCTTAAGCTTTTATGATCAGTATAAACCATACAAATTACTTAATTTAATAAGGCCTCCACAATTTTAAGGCAAATGTCTTAACTTCCACTCTATATCATGCCCAACATAATTTCTCTTATGAGCGTTAGCTGCCTAGAAGAATTCACTGATGGTACATCAATACACGTCCAAAACCTTCCTGAGAAACATCACTATATACTTCAAATCCTTTATTTATCCCCAAAGGCAAAGCTATAGCTCGGGTATTAGTTAGCCATTTCTACAACTTGTAGAAAGCTTTCTTGAAATTTTCCATCGACTAAAACTTCGTTCCTTCCTCAAAATTCCTAATACTTCTTTAACATGTGCTTCCTGATTCTTTGAACATACCGAAATATCATCTACAAGAATTGTCATAATTTAGTCTAATAAGATTTACAATATCACTACATCATATTTACGAACGTTACTGGTGCATTACTAAGTTCGATCGGTGCTTTCACACACTCATAGTGACCATAACTCATTCTAAATGTCATATTCGAAATATTTTCCCTTGCTGCGTGCATCTAGTTATATCCCTAATCTTAGATCTACTTTCAACATTCCAACTAATTTTAATTGATCGAATGAATCATATATTCGAGATTACGAAATCCTGTTCCTAAATGTAATCTTATTAGTCTACTGATGATCTTTAAATAATTTCATTAATTCATCTCCCCGTTTGAAACGTTGGTGGAATATAATCTTTTTGCACTATTCTTCTAACGACGTCATTAAGTCGGCCATGTTAGCTTTAAAAGTAGGCGTGGTCCCTGCCACCATCATATATAAAAATCGATCACCTTATGTAATCGCAATGCTCGCAAATTATCGGATAATACATTTGGGGACTTACCAACTACCGGGGTTCCTTCCATCCTCCATTACTTCTTTATGATTCTATACTATTTGAGTTATGTAATCAATACCTTCCTGTAATACATCTCCATTTATCACGTTGCTTTTTTCTTCTGAGCTTGACGACACACCCTGCTATATAATACTATCCTTGCTTGGTGATTTCACCTAATAACATTTGATGATCGCTTGGTTCTTGATCAGCCAAGTCATCCTCCAAAAATTATATTATAATACTTTAAATCGAGATATATTAAACCCGCCTGCAACCTTGACCCTTGCTATCTTAATTACACAATCTCTAAATAATCATTTACAACAACTCGACCCTCTATGAGACATGTAAGTTGTCAAAATGAAGTTTAACAAAACGCGTTGGAAATACATATATGCGCAGTCCCCAAACAACAACAAATTATCTAAGCCTTTATAATGATTTTTTTCTTTTTCCTGAAACCACATCACTTGAAATCTCCTGCAACCCTGGTGTATCTTCGACTTTCCTCCCCTTGACGTTTCCATCTTCGCTTATTGATTCCCCCATTCGGAAATTTCCCACTATTCTTCCTTTTCTTCAATGTTCTTTTCTTTTTTTTAAAAAAAAAATTTCATCTACGCTTACTCTAGAGCACAATCATATGACTTCCCTAAGGTTGGGTAAGACCCAATTCTCTTGAGTTTCAGTTCCTGAAAGCAATGCCCGACTTCCACCTATTTTTTTCATGACAATATTCAACTTACAGATTTGAGGAAATCATATGCCAAATCTATTATATACAGATTCCAATCTAATAAGTAATACTTATCAAAATTTAAAATTCCAAAACGATTTCCGTACTGCAAAACATGTAAGATAAACATATATCTTATTCATATTCAAGTTTATTTCACAATCGAAACCCATAACATAGCCAACTACAACACATGTTCTTGGAGGTATACAAGTTATTTATAAAACAAATCACAAAGTACTTGTTACTGACATATAGATTCCAAAATTTTTACATGGTCAATTCCCCATCACAATCATATTGATTCTTATATTACTAGAATGATATCCATATTTTCGGAATTACTGTCCCCATACCTTCTACCTTGATAACCATATTACATCCTAACAAATTGGCTACGACAATCATTATTGTATGCTAATAAATCTTACTCCATATCTCTCTATCATACATAAATATACCAGGATTCAGCTATCTACCTGGAATTTATATTTCAATTACTTACACTCATTATCCATATCAATTTCTAATCCATAACTTACAGTAGTACTTCTCAATGTTTGAACTTAATGTACATATTACTCCTAACTCCATACTCGTTCCTTTATAAACTCATAACACTAAATTTGTAGCTCTCTGGTGGGGCGCGGATGTGTCGTTGTGCACCGCACCCGGCCAATGATAATATTTCTCCTACTCTCTTTTACACTAAACTAGTATAATGGAAGTAAGGGTCGTATCCACAGGGAAACAGGGACGAGTTATATATTTAGCGTGCGTTAATACCTAGATAAAACTAAGGGCCGAGAAACCTAATAATAAGGGGGGTTTTCAAAGAGTTGTTATTAGACTACAACTAACTAGCATATAAATAAAATGAGAAATCAATATAGGAAGATCTTGAACCCGATTAACATCCACTTCAATTCATTATCGATCATTGAACCTCCACTCTAATTATTTCCTTAATTATCTATTGTTGAGAATTAATCTCGCATTCTCCTTATTCTTAGTTGAATAGCACGATCAGCGTGACTATAAAACCCTAACTAAAGGATAACCTAGTCCGATAGCGTCTAAGTTCAATCCAATAGCAGCAATAAACACAGAGAACCAATAGACCTGCTAACGTCATACAAGCGATAAACATTCAACAGTTGATTCAATTTCCCCAAGAAATAACCAAGACGATCTGCATCTAAGTTACTCCCTAGTTTGCTACCAATTGATAAAAGAATAAAACAATCCGATTCTATTCTTAAATCTAGCATTAGATTAATTACACAATCAGACTAGTAACGTTTCTAGCATAATTATGCAAAAACCATAGAAAACAATCATAGAAATTAAACCATAATCAAAGAAACTAAATAGAGAGGAAAGATCTCACAATAATGCTTGAAGCTTCGTATTAATCTCGTTCAAGAACAGTTCAAGCTACAATCGGCATAGCATACGCCAATTCCATAATTGAAATCTACGATAACTAAACTAGAAAATAAAAACTAAAAAGAGAAGATAAGAAGAGAAGAATGGAGTGTTGGATATTCTCTCTCCTCAAGTGTGTGTGTGTTTTGGACCAAAAACAAAGTTTAGTATTTATACTAAGGCTCAAAAGTCAGCCGACAATTACACCAACCTAGGGGTCGCGAGGTGCGGTACAGGTCGCACCGTGCGATGAGCTAATGCCTTCGCAACGAGCTGAAGAGCTGGGCAAAAGCAAGAGGTCGCACCGTGCGAGGGAGCTCGCGAGGTGCGAGCAAGGCAGGTCGCGAGGTGCGACATAGCTCGCGTGGTGCGAGCTGGGCTTGCCTGCTGCCGAGCGCTGGGCGTGCCTGCTGCTGAGCGCTGGGCGAGCACTGGGCTGGCGAGGTGCGAGCACTGGGCGTGCATGCTGCTGGGCGTGGAGCGATGAGCGCTGGGCAGGCATGGGCTGTGCGATGCTTGCGTGTGCTGCTGGATGGACGAGGCTGATGGGTAGGCTTGCGGTAATGCTTGTGTGCTGGCTTGGCGATGCATGGCTTGGGCTTGCGATGATTGCAATTATGCTACGATGCTACATTTCCCGAGCACTCCAAAGACAACTTCAATCACAACATCATTCAAATGCATTTCACCTTGAAAGGTCGGAATACATGACGTTAACACAAATTATCTCGCAAAGCTCCGAACTTCCGCTAAGGGCTAAATAAGACACGAATGTTAACAATTACAATCAAACCCCTAGCAAAGTGCACCTAAAGTAACGTACATACACCGTATAACATGAGCGTATCAAATACCCCCACACTTGAACTTTACTCGACCTCGAGTAAACTCAAAATGAGGATCACCAAAAGGATCTTCACCCAAATTATCAACACCAACCTACACTCTCCATCAACTATATCATCATCATCACATCTTATCAACATCCGCTCAAAACCTAAACGTAAGGGACGATGATTCCCCCACACTTAGATTCAAGCTCACCTGAAATATAAAGACGTAACAACAACAATAACCGGCAACGCCAACAAACATCAAAATGTCAGCTCATGACACACTAAACTATCAGCTCTCCCAAACCTCCAAAAGATGATCTAAAACTACTACTACTACAACTAACTTAGAATAGCAAGCCATGGAACAAAGACAAAAAGGGATAAATTCCATGCTTACTCCCAAAAACAAACAGTTAACCAAAAGAATGTGAAAGCCAACATAAATCTTCACAAAATCAAGGATGAAATAACCAACCCAACCCGAAAACGCTTTCCACCTTATGACAACATCTCCGGCAAATGAGTTTTCAAAGTACAAAATTCTCTCTTAATCTCTCATTTCGCCTAGGAGCCCTTTCGGGTTTTCATCCTAGCTTCTCATTTTATTTTATTTTTTTTAATTTTTTTTTTCATCTCTCTTCTTTTTCCGGCTCACAAAACTCACCCGCTCAACTAGCTCTTTTTGCATAGGCCGCCCTTTCGGGTTTTCGACCTATCCGAGCCCCCAATTTTTGCCCGAGTCGCCCGCCCTTGCGGGTTTTTAACTCAGCGGGATTCTTTTCATCTTTTTTTTTTTTTTTTTTTTTCAAATTGAAAGTAATATATACAACATAGATACATGAGAATGAGAATACCCTCCCCCCTACTTAAACTACACATTGTCCTCAATGTGTCGACAATTAAAAGAAAAAGTAAATTGAAAATGGGGGGGAAATTTGAAAATCGAAGATCGAATTCTCAAAACTCATGAAAAGCAATCCGTCAAACTCAAATTTCTTAACAACACCAACTCAAATCTCACAAATCAACTCACAACCCTCTCCCTCGAATCACTCAAACAAATGACAAATTCAAATTTTGTTTAGATTTTTGAGATTTGCTCCTAGCTTAATAGATCGAAAAGATACATTAACAATCTCAACCCTCTGGTTGTACCAAATCCTAGCTATTGAAGTCCTCCCAACGGATTTTCTTTTGCGGATTTTGGTTACAAGTGAATTAAGATTGGTTGTGGATCTTTTTAGTGGTTGGACGGTGGGTGAAAGAAAATTTGTTGTGGTGGTGGAAATTTGATGAGAAATAAAGAAAAAGAAAGAAAATAAAAGGGATCTCGGGTTGCCTCCCGAGAAGCGCTGTTGTTTAAAGTCGTTAGCTCGACTTAGTACCTTGAGCTCAAAAATTGGGCTTGTGCTCCATATGTGACAATGGTGGCTCCATGTCAACCTCCAATTCGAGTACCTGCAAAACAAACTGAGAAGAACTCTTGCAATGCATCGTTAGTGGTACAGTTTCAAAACAAGGTGGTGAATCAGGAGGCTTTTTCCGCTCTTTCAACTCCGGCACCATAACCTGCATGTTAGTAGGAGATGCACAATCCTCAACCAAGACATCATCAACATTCATCGACTCATCAACCTGCTCAATATCAAGAACATCATGCAAAACAGAGTCAACAATGTTAATAGAGCAAAGAGGGTTATCATCCTTAATCAAAGGCTTAGAATCATTGATTTTAAACGCCTCTACCTTTCCCTCGAATTCCATGGTCAAAGAACCAGCGCAAACATCAATTTTAGTGCAAGATGTTTTCAAGAAAGGTCGCCCCAAAAGGATGGGGGCGGCATGCTTATCAGGTTCCATCTCCAAAACATAAAAATCAGCAGGAAATTGCAATTTCCCAACCTTAACTAACACATCCTCTAATTTACCCCTAGGATAGACATTGGATCTATCAGCTAATTGAATCACCACACCAGTTTCATGCAAATTGCCAAGTTTCAAAGACCTATACAATGAATATGGAATCACATTAATTGACGCACCTAAGTCTAACATGGCTTTAGGAAACATGGTGTCATCTATAGTACATGGGATGGTAAACATGCCTGGGTCATTGCACTTTTGAGGTAATTTCTTTTGAAAGATAGCAGAGACATGCTCGCTAGCCTTCACTTTTTGCACTCCCTTTTGTTTTTGCTTTCTTTTCGAAGTACACAATTCTTTAAGGAACTTAGCAAACCTAGGTACTTGATTTAAAGCATCAAAAAGGGGAATGTTTACCTCACATTTACGAAAGATTTCGTAAATGTCATTGTTGCGCTCTGTTTTGCGGGTTTCTCTCAATGCCTCGGGAAATGGTGGCTCTGGTTCATATGGTGGAGGAGGTGATTTTTGGACTTTCTCCTCTTGTTGAGGTGGCAATGATGTACAATCTGTTGTCAGTTCATGCTCGATCACCTCTTCCACTATCTCTTTGTCTCGAACCACCAACCTCTCTTTGCTTGCAATTTCCGCTCCACTCCTCAATGTGATAGCACTCACGTTCATCTTAGGGCTGAGTTCTATTTGGGATGGAAACCTCACCGAATCCCTAGCCTCTAACTTGGTTACAGCTCCTGCAATTTGGCTTACTTGGCTCTCCAAGTTCTTAATGCTCGAACGGGTCTCCTCCTGAAACTGAACCATATTTCCCTGCATGTTAGTAACATTTTTAGTTAAAGCATTAATCATATCCTCTGTAGACATGCTGGTACTCGGTCCCTGTGGTTGGCCTTGCGGCCGAAAATATGGAGCTCCTTGCTCCGGTGCCCTCGAATAAGGAGGTGGTGGGCGGTTATACTGCTGTGGCGGCCGCTTGGTTCCTCGATGAGTTCCCGTACCTCAAATTAGGATGATCTCGCCATCCCGGATTGTAGGTACCAGAATATGGATCATATCTTTTCTGGAAACCTTGGCCCTGAAAATCGACCGCCTTAACCTCTTCACTCGGTTCTTGTAGATGAGGGCAAAAATCAGTTGGATGATGTGAAGAGCAAATGCCACAAGCCTTCACTTGGTGAGCTTTCTCTTTCACTATGAAGTCTCGCATCACGGATGTGAGAGCTTGCACCTGATCTTCCAACTTAGAAGAACTAGAACCCTCGGAGACCACACGTCGAGTTCCAGACCTTCTACTAAACCGCCTCGAGCTTTCAAAGAAGCTCATTTAACAGGTTCCTTAGCAGCGAGTGCAGTTTTATTCACAATGGATCCACCACTTGCTGCATTAACCATCCTAGCATCCTCATCACATAAGCCATTATAAAAATATAGCACCAAATCTTCCTCTTGGTAACCGTGGTATGGACAGCTAGCACATAATTTCTTAAACCTCTCCCAATACTCGTAAAAAGACTCATCACCCCGTTGCTCAATGTTACTTATCTCCTTCTTCAATGTAGATGATTTAGAAGTGGGAAAGTATTTCTCGAGAAAGCTCTTTTTCAATTGTGCCCAAGTGGTGATGCTGCCAGCCGGAAGGTAGTACATCCAGTCCTTTGCTGCGTCTTTTAGCGAAAAGGGGAAGGCTTTAAGCTTGATTCTGTCTTCTGAAACTCCATTTGGTTTCATGCTGCTGCGTACCACATGAAACTCTGATAAATGTTTATTTGGATCTTCACCATTTAGCCCATGGAATGAGGGAAGCAAATGTATCAACCCCGACTTTAGCTCAAATGTGTCCCCCACTTCCGGTTCCGGAAATGTGATACACAAAGGCTGTTGGTCAAGGTTAGGAGCAGTGAGCTCCTTTAAAGTGCGGTGCTCAACTCTAGGAGGCATCTCTTCTTCAAATTCAAGCGAAAAAGGGAGCTTTCTAAAGTCCTCACGCAATTCTCTTCTCAACCTGAAAAGGGTTAGTTCTAGATCTCGATCGTACTGCAAAGGCTCTTGGTTAGTAGCACGAGTATTAACCATAAACAAAAACCATAAGCAATACAATCCAAAAGCATACACTAAATACAAACAAGTAACACCGTTCCCCGGCAACGGCGCCAAAATTTGGTGGGGCGCGGATGTGTCGTTGTGCACCGCACCCGGCCAAAGATAATATTTCTCCTACTCTCTTTTACACTAAACTAGTATAATGGAAGTAAGGGTCGTATCCACAGGGAAACAGGGACGAGTTATATATTTAGCGTGCGTTAATACCTAGATTAAACTAAGGGCCGAGAAACCTAATAATAAGGGGGGTTTTCAAAGAGTTGTTATTAGACTACAACTAACTAGCATATAAATAAAATGAGAAATCAATATAGGAAGATCTTGAACCCGATTAACATCCACTTCAATTCATTATCGATCATTGAACCTCCACTCTAATTATTTCCTTAATTATCTATTGTTGAGAATTAATCTCGCATTCTCCTTATTCTTAGTTGAATAGCACGATCAGCGTGACTATAAAACCCTAACTAAAGGATAACCTAGTCCGATAGCGTCTAAGTTCAATCCAATAGCAGCAATAAACACAGAGAACCAATAGACCTGCTAACGTCATACAAGCGATAAACATTCAACAATTGATTCAATTTCCCCAAGAAATAACCAAGACGATCTGCATCTAAGTTACTCCCTAGTTTGCTACCAATTGATAAAAGAATAAAACAATCCGATTCTATTCTTAAATCTAGCATTAGATTAATTACACAATCAGACTAGTAACGTTTCTAGCATAATTATGCAAAAACCATAGAAAACAATCATAGAAATTAAACCATAATCAAAGAAACTAAATAGAGAGGAAAGATCTCACAATAATGCTTGAAGCTTCGTATTAATCTCGTTCAAGAACAGTTCAAGCTACAATCGGCATAGCATACGCCAATTCCATAATTGAAATATACGATAACTAAACTAGAAAATAAAAACTAAAAAGAGAAGATAAGAAGAGAAGAATGGAGTGTTGGATATTCTCTCTCCTCAAGTGTGTGTGTGTTTTGGACCAAAAACAAAGTTTAGTATTTATACTAAGGCTCAAAAGTCAGCCGACAATAACACCGACCTAGGGGTCGCGAGGTGCGGTGCAGGTCGCACTGTGCGATGAGCTAATGCCTTCGCAACGAGCTGAAGAGCTGGGCAAAACCAAGAGGTCGCACCGTGCGAGGGAGCTCGCGAGGTGCGAGCAAGGCAGGTCGCGAGGTGCGACATAGCTCGCGTGGTGCGAGCTGGGCTTGCCTGCTGCGGAGCGCTGGGCGTGCCTGCTGCGGAGCGCTGGGCGAGCGCTAGGCTGGCGAGGTGCGAGCACTGGGCGTGCATGCTGCTGGGCGCTAAGCGATGAGCGCTGGGCAGTGAGCGCTGGGAAGGCATGGGCTGTGCGATGCTTGCGTGTGCTGCTGGATGGACGAGGCTGATGGGTAGGCTTGCGGTAATGCTTGTGTGCTGGCTTGGCGATGCATGGCTTGGGCTTGCGATGATTGTAATTATGCTACGATGCTACATTTCCCGAGCACTCCAAAGACAACTTCAATCACAACATCATTCAAATGCATTTCACCTTGAAAGCTCGGAATACATGACGTTAACACAAATTATCTCGCAAAGCTCCGAACTTCCGCTAAGGGCTAAATAAGACACGAATGTTAACAATTACAATCAAACCCCTAGCAAAGTGCACCTAAAGTAACGTACATACACCGTATAACATGAGCGTATCACTCTCAATTCACACCACTAGCTTAATGCAGAAACAAAGTTTACTAAAATAATACCAACGTAGCTAGTTTGAGTTTACATCCTCATATATACACTCTCTTTCCAATTTGTCCTCATAGTTTCACAACCAATTTGTTCATCATTACATTCATAAAAGAAATACTAACACAAAGCTTTAGCACAACCAATTATCTTCTACTCTATCTTTCTCTCCACGAGTTTTAAGTTCATACATCGTTCCATGGTGAGAATTGTCTGGTATGGCTAACCCCGACTCAGGCACTCCAGAGTGTTATTCATCTCGCCTCCGTTTCTTCCACAACATTTTCAACATTAACAAACTCTTATCCTTATTGTCCTTAATTACATCATAAACTTGAACCGCTTCAGTAGTTCTATACAATTTTAACAGTCTCTAGTAAACTTGACGAAAACTAGCCCATGGCTCACAAATCACATTGGCTTAAGTCCCGGGTCGCCTTTAGTGGCTCCTACAAGCATCCATAACCTCTTTCGATTCTCGGATTGTGACCTAGTGCCTAACTAGCATGGTCAACCACATCATTTACTATTTATCGGTAATATAATAGGTGTCGTGTCCTCCTTTAATAAGCATATTCTCACCTATGCTTTAATGGAATCTACTCAGAACTATTTATACCCAAATCTCATATCATTCACATACACGTTCATACATAAATTCACATAGCACAAACATAATCACACACACATGTTCACACATGTTTTGAAAACTTTTATATATATACGAGATTAGTTTTAATTTTCCTTTCTTAAGAAAATACTTGTGTAAACACTCTTATTGTTTTCAAAACTTGCAAAATAGGGATACATAAATTTGGATTTCGAAAACCTTTGCTTTCATACCACTTGTAACAGCCCACTCCAAATAGCAGCTTAATTAAGACTTAATAGTGCTAATTACGAAGTTAAGCTGCTAATTAAAGAGACTGTTAAGGTGGACTTCCGCACCTTCCCTGCTAGGGAAAATTAGGAAATCCCATAGTATCCAAGCTGATTACAAAAATAAGTTGTAATAAATTAGGTATTACAATATGTTTTGAGTACTTAGATTACAAATCGAAAATACATGTTTAACTTACTAAGAATCATCATATAAATTAGATTATCTCATAGCAGCGGACTAACACATTGATCATGACTTCACATTTGCACACAGGAGCTAATATGAAAATTCTCTCTAATCCTGCAAAATAGATGAATATGCCCCCACCAAGACAGGTTCAAAAAACAAAACAGGTCAGCTTACACTGTTACACAAGTCCCACCGATTCCAAAATAATAGGGTGGCTAAAATTACTCAATTGTTTCTTATACTCAAAGCATGAACTTATAACTTTCATAACTTCATTTTTCTCTTGCTCAGAAATTCATTGATGCATCGAGAAATTTTTATTCTTATTCAAAAAATACGTTCATACTTGCTTGGAAATACGTTGATTCTTTCCTTTAACTTCCATAGAAATACATTTGCATATACGAGAGAGATTTTCCAAGAATTATCTCACGATATCACATATCATTCTCAATACATAACACAAATAATAATCATAAACTCATCTCAAAACATAGCATAACTCTAGGGAAGGAACACCAATGGAGGGCTAAGCCACAACTCCAAACTTTTGAGAGACGCCTCCCCACCTTTCGTATTTCCTGCTTGCAAGACTTCTAGGTCATGACCCTACATATCGGAGCAATACCCGCTCTGGAGCAATACCCGCTCTAAACTCATAATGATCAAACCCACTCTGTGAGTGTTGTTCATCACTGCTTACGCAACTACTTACCCTTATAAAACAAAACTTGTACTTATACCGAAATACTTATGCTCAATACTTATACTGAAATTCTCATACTCAAATACTTTACTTAAATACTTATTCGTAATCAATTACAACAACTTCTAAAGCGAACTTCACTCATGAAAACAAGTTTCGGAAAACAAGCTTGCTATGTCAAGTTCCACTATTTCGGAGAAGTGACTTAATAACAAGGTTTCGGAAACGACGTCATGGTTATCCAAAGTGGTTAATGAGGTGATCGACATGATATGGCAGCCTGAATAGGTTTCACAAAGAGTTTCTTAAATATATGAAAAAGCGGCGCCACACAAGTACTCGAATGATCAATTTCATGGTTCGGTGTTATTATCAAAATATGGTGGTTTCGATGTGAATTTATATTGTAACTTCTATGCTTGGCTAAGGTTTAGGTAGGTAAACCAATAAGTAGATACATTCAGTAGGTGTTCAACATTTGAAGGTAATTAATGAACCAAAGAAACATGGTTAATCAACTCGAGAAAACAACTAAGCAAAAATCGAGTTTTAGGTGTTCTTTTACTCAATGAATTGAGGTTGCGTGTTAAATGAGGTGAAAGAAGCAAGGTTTATTTGATAATCAAGACATGAACGTTGCAAGGGAATATCATGAAAGTTTAGATGCAACAAGTTCTACGATTAAAACAAAATCGAGATAATAGCAAGGGTTAATAAGTGTTTGAGGAAACTTGTTATGCATACGACAAATTCCAGACAGCATACTTTTGATGTACAACTCCAAATAGAGTGATTTTTGGGTCTAAATTCAACAACTTTTCAAGATCTACAACTTCCAAGAGACACCAAGGAGAAAAACAGAATGGAAAAGGAATATATTTGGCAGGGAAAGTCACGGCAGCATAGCTCAAGAGAAATGGATCGATAATCATTTTCTTACTCAGTTATTCAGGGATTCTTGGGGACCTTGACATGCAAGAGGATTTTAACACAATATCTTCCATAATAAAATACATGCAAATCATTTTTTATACACATTCAAACATAATCCAAGTATTCACAATTCCACAAACAAATTCCATGATCAAAGCTAGAAACAAAGTTTCGGTGGTAGAGCTTGTGTACCTTAATCCGATGTTTAGGAACTAAATATCCTTTACCCATACTTAGATATCCTCCAGCAACTCATTATACCATAAACACAACATGCATGGCTTAAAATTCAGTAATTAATCCAAAATAATCAAGTTTATAAGCTAAAGACCTTATAGTTGCAATAATTCAACCACATCTTACCTTCCTTGATTTTCCTTGATGCTAATGATCTAAAACCTCAAATTTGATACTTGCCCAGTAAGAAGCACATCTTGGGGAGTCTTGAACAAGAATTGCATGCAAGATACATAGTAAAATTCCACAAGAAATCAGCTGCCAAAATCTGGTGTGACTCACGCCAGAATCACGAGAGAAAGAGAGGATGATAATGAGATATATTTTTGTGGTTTTGTGAAATGAAAATTAGCTGAAATGTTTTGGGAACCTTGGGTCCATATATATAGATGATGGGCAATGGCAATCTTGTAGTTTCGGTTTAGTAATGAGGGCAAAATCGTCTTTTTATTCCCTTTGGAGCAATGCAGAATTTTGTTGCTTCTAATGCCTTAACTATCTTCTTAATCTCTTCCCAATCCTTAATTTCTCTTAACTGTATCCCAAAAATATATTTTTTTTTACTCTAATGAAAGTATTTTGTCTTAATTATCCCATAACCTTAATTTTCAAGGTAACTTACATCCAATACCAATAATAACTCCATATCTCAAAACTCCGGAACGATACTCAACGTTCCTAGCATAATTCACAATTGAATTATCTTCATTCACAATTCACATAGCTCAACACATCATAAGACATAATATTCATCTTACAAGCAAAAGTTCACATAAAAAGTTATTCGCAAAATTTTGATTCGAGCGAAAGTCATAACAGATTACATACTGATTAGTACGTTAATAATGTTAATAATCCTTATTTATCAAAATAATCTTAGCTTAAAAAGTGGGGCTATTACAAGTAGCCAAGTCAATTGCAGGAAGAGAATGTGCACATTCTCCTCAAAGTCGCTTGTAGAAGTCAACCATGACCTTCTAGATCTCCTCAGGCTCTTGAACTAAGATTCCTTGGGTTTCCTGAATTACAGATATTCTGTTTCTAGCCTATCTTATCTTCACAGCATTGAAGAAAAAATCAGTGTTTGCATCCCTTTGGGATAACCAGTTAACTCTGGACTTCTGCCTCAATATACTCTCCTCAACTCTAGAGCAATATCGAAGCTTATCATTAAGCTCACTCTCCCTGAGTTGAAAATCTTCACTAATAGCAATGTTGTGATCAGCTTGAATGGAAGCAAGCTGATGCCTACAGTCTTCCACCTTCAAATGAGCTTGAGAATAGTTAGTAGAGTGCAGCTGTTTCATAGCAGCTTTCACAGCCATAAGTCTAACCCAAACTCTTTTCATTTTGAAAGGAACATCAACTGAGTTCCAAGCTTCATTAACAGCCTCAAGAAATCTAGGATCCTCAACCAGGATTATGGAACTTAAAAGGTCTTCCTCTAGCAGAAGGCACATGTTCAAGTTTAACAATTAAAGCAGTGTGATCTGACATGCCACCAGGAAGATATTGAACCATAATGTCGGGAAAAAAGAGATAACATCACATTATTGATAAAGGCCTTATCAATTCTACTTGAAATTCTCAAATCACCTAAGCTCTTGTTTGTCTATGAGTAATACAATCCAGTATAAGGGGCTTCAATAACAGTAGACTCCATGATAAAATTTGAAAAATCATGAGTCTCAAAGTCATTTATATCAGCTCCATTTAGTCTATCATTAGCTTGATTGACTGAGTTAAAATCACCAATGACAATGAAAGGGAGATCAATGCTCTCTACAATATGCAGTAGTTGTAATAGCTCATATTTTTAAGCAGGTTTAATTAGACATTAATTATCTATCTTAACTTAAATATAATATTTGAGCATAGTTTGATAGATCTTGTTAATAAAGTTTATGGTTTCATGAAAAAAAGAGAACTCTATTTTCTATTCTAAAATGACATTTTCTTATATGATTTTAGGATTAGTATTTTGATTTTAGAAAAAAAAAAGAGAAAACAATTGTATATTTGTTGAGGTGTTAAGTGTTATAAGACTTTCAAACTCTCGTTTCTTCTCCTCTCTCATTCGTGTCCAGTGTAGATGAAGACAACCAAAAAGAAAGTTAATCCCTTTAGCTGTAAACAAATTCCAATGCTTCATCAGATTTTCTAGATACAAATTCTCAATTTCTTCTTATTCATCACCAAGAATTGAAGAAACCCAAGTTGAAAACAAACCCCAAAATTTTATCTTTTCTCTCACCTCTGTTCTGTCCGTCTGTTCCAAGCAACATGCAGTTAGTTTTGTCTCTATTTGTTGCATCAAGGTTGTAGATCTCAAAAAGTTAATGAATTTAGGCCCAAAAATCGCTCAATTCGGAGTTCGGAGCTATGAGTTATGGCCTTTGCAAGTTTGGTGTTGCTGCTGCCATTTTTATTTGTTCTTCGAGTTCTGTTGTTGTGTACAGCAACCTTGCTGCTACTTTGCTCATTTATCTGGGAAAGCCATCGATGGTGCTGCTCCTTATTCGCTGCTACTGTAAGTAGTTGTTGTCGTTGTTGTTGAGCTTTGCCTAATTCTGAATTTCTTTGGGAAGATATAAATCTATAGTTAAGTCTTACTCTTATTACATCAATTGAAATCTGATTTATATATGTTTAATTATCTATTGACTCACTAGTATTTTAGTTCTAAATCTTGTCATTAATTCGCAAAATCAGTTTAGAAGAAAGTTTGATAAACCTAAAGATTAAATCTTCACCTCTTTTTCTAATAGATTGAAGTTTAGAATATGTATTGATGATCCTTAAGTCAGTTATAAAATCTGATTTTATAAATTATGTTGTTTGATCATATTCTCTATAAATTAGACTTGGGGCTAATTAGAGCTATCATGTAAGATTGATTTTGTGAGTTGGATTAGTGGAATGATTGTTATATAAGGATTTGTAGTGGTTCATGGAAGAGTTTAGAGGGTATGAGCAAGTCAATTTATTTATCTGAATTATGGTAGGGGTGAATGTTAATTGTTGTTATTGTTGTGAGTTGATTATCGGAGAATTGCTATGGTTATATAAATAATTCAAGCTAAGATGGTGATCAAGTTATGATTCTTGGAGGCCGCGTATAAATGTTCTTAGATGTATTTTGAAGAGTATCTTATTGAGGTAACCTTTATGTCCAACAAAATGTGTTTATATGCTCGTGTGTGTTGTGTTCTTAATTTCATATATCGTTTATAGTCATGACCATGGTTATAGATGCAGTTACATGTGTTGAGTTATGAAATTATATTGATTGATATAAAGTATGTTTGGTTTAGTTATTTGGAATTGTTCGAAAATATTTATGCTTCTTGGAATATGATTTGAGTATGATAATGAGAAAAAGATTTCATAATGTTTTAGCTGGCTTAGCTTATGAACTGAGATGAATAGTCCGCAAGGTACAGGTGGAGGGAAATGATTCAGATATGAGTTAAGACCAGATATGGTCGAATTGTGTTATGTTATATTATGTTAAGTTTCTGCCTATACTTGCCAGCGATTTCTGTTACATGATTAAGCTATGCCAGCGATAAATTTTAAAGGATGAATTCTCTTCCGAACAATTACCAAGTTGGTTTATGATATGAAAAGCATTTGCGAACCAAAACCCTTTTGACGGGCTGAAGTAAAGTTACTGAGCTTTCCGCTCATTTTTGTTTTTCTTTTGTTTTGTATTTTCCCTCTGTTATTTGTAGGTTTGAGTTTGAGTTGGAAGGTCAGAGTGGATCAAAGCGAAAATTTGGTTGTTGAGTAGTAAATAGATTAGTGATTCAGAAATTTGTAATTGGAAGTATTCAAGTGCTATATGAATAAAATATTCTGTTGTTTTGGGAATCGAGTAAAGTACTCTGTAATCAAATATTGGTTTTGAAGTTGTTTGTTGTGGGACCATAACCCAGAGGTCTAGGATCGTTTTATAAGTGTTTGTTTCCGCTGCGAGTAAATGTAAATTCGAGGTTATTAAGTATTAAATGAGGTCTATGAATGTTAAGTAAAATTAGCTAGCAGCTCGGAAGTGCGGGTTGTTATAGTAGTTCACTCCATAAACTTTTTCTGTCAGCAATGGTATGAAAACTATAGACTGCAATGACCATGAAAGTATAAGAATCAGCCAAGTGTTCAATTTGAACACTGATCACCTGCTCAGACTTGCTGCAAACATTCACCTTAATGTCACCTAGCTTCCAACCAAACCAGATCCTGCCCCGAGGAGAGTAATCATAGTTACTTTCCCACATCCATAAATTCCCAAACTTCTGATGCACCTTACTAATCTTGAAAGCCCTCACTCGAGTTTAAAAAAGAGCACAAAAAGAGACATTATGTTGCTGTAAGAAAAATTTCTCTTTTTAATCTTTAGAGGGTCATTCAACCCTCTAACATTCCATGTTAAGAAAAACATTAGGATAAATAGGGATTTAGTCCCATAGCACCCCCAGGATTACCTGAGATATGAGCATCATTAGTCAAGTGATAACTGCCACTCTTAGCAGATTGAAAGGCCACATTCTTCCCTTTTTTCCTTGTAACAAGCTTCCAAGGTTCCTATATCACAACAGGTTGCTGAGTGATAGTTGTACTAACTGGAGTGACTTCATTGCTTAGCTCTATTGCTATGCTACGATCACCCACACTACTAGAAGGAATAGCAGTGCTAGGATCTACTAACACAGTAGGAGCACCAGTAGGTAAAGTCACTTGTTCTTTCTCTGGCTCAGCAGCAACAGGAATGATTTCAACAAAGTTTTGGCTTAGGAACCCACTTCTGAATAATCTTACTTTGAGGCTTAGGAATTTTAGCATCATAATTATGGCCAATAATTTGACACTTCTGACAAAATGGTGGCAACCAATCATATTCCAATTTCTGCATAAAACTTCTACCACTAGGATCTTCCACTCTAACTTAAGCACTTCTTTTGTTACATCCATTTCCACTAATAAAAATACGAGCAAAAGAAACCATCAAGACCTTAGTGGTGCACTCATCCGCATATATTGGTACCCCCAATAGGCTCCCAATTCTACTTAAAAATAATAAACACTCCAACAATTGAGAGGTAAGTTAGGTAGTTTAACCCATATGGCAATCACCTTAAGCATCTGACTATGAAAATCAAATTGAGGAGTCCATTGCTGAACAATCATAGCTTTATTGAAAAATAAATGTGGTCCTGAGTGTAACACTTCATCTCTATCAGCTCTAGACATCATATTTATCATAAAAAAAACCTGCATCATGCTTAAACACCTGAGCATCTGCAGATAATCCCATTGTGCTTTGATATAAGCATTCATGGCATTCATAGTAGGAACTTGTCCCACAACATAAACAATCAACACATTCTCCCATTTTGAATTAATTTTTCAATTTCAGACTTATCAAGGCAAGCAGTAGGATTACCTTCCAAAATAGATGGAGCAACAAGATTCAGGCCCATACCTTTATCAGAAAATCGATTCTAACCTGTAAAACCCTGCCATTTCTGTGTCGATGCTTCAGCATGAGTAGGTTGGGGGGAAATCTCCATCGTCTTTCCTCCTTGTTCAACCATTTGGCGAGGTTACTGTTCCATTAGTAATCGGCTGATTAGGTTCACTTGCATTCACTAAAGATACCCGAGGATTCTCCTTTGAAGTTCCTGGTGACGTAGAGCTACTCGCCGCACCAGAATTCTTCCTTCGACGACCCATTTAAACTAGAAGGTGCACGATAGCGAAGACCCTTATCATGCGCCTAGAGAGGGTTTCCCAATTAGGTCAATCACTAGGGTTAATTAGGTTAATAATGACAAAGTTGTAAATAATGCAAATGGCAACTTAACGTCTATTAGGAAAAAGGGTAATTGGTGCACATTTTTAAAAACTCAGGGGTATATGGTGAATTTATGAAACATTGGGGGTATATGGTGAATCTTCCAATTTGTCAGGGGTATATTGTGAAAAAACCGAAAATAAAATGTCTTAAACCCAAAAGCATTTTCTTACTCTTTTTATTAACTCATTTCCGAAAACCTTTTTCATAAATAGATTTACCAAGTCCACTTTCTAAAACGTTTTAAAATAACTTTTTAAAAAAGCCCATCTTTGAGAACCTTTTAAAAATAATTTTTATGAAAGCCCAATTTCTAAAACCCCTTTTCTTGCCCAATTTATTTATAGAATTAACTAATTATATTAATTAGTTTTTATTAATAAATATATATTTTTATAAAATAATATCTTCCCCAAAGCGTTTTTAAATATTTTTTATCTAACTCTTTTCTAAAATCCTTTTAATAAAAATCTTTTAGAGACCTACTAGGTTTCGGTAACCTATTGCTTCCCAACCAACCTAAACCTATATAATATCTTCTAACCTCACAAATTCACTCCGCATCTCCTAATACATCCCACGGCACAACTAATCCTTACAATTGTCTCATCTCACACGGCCTTCTCCCTCAAACAATACATCTCACATCATAGCTCTCCCTCCTCGCCATCTAATATCTCTCGCCTGATACATCACACCATCTGATCATCCTTCCTTCAATACATCACCAACCATCACGTCATCGCAAGAAGATACCAAAACTCTAACTTACTGCAACCATATTTACGAGACAAACAATCAAACAACATACTCTAAATACTATACCACTTGATCTTTATCATACACGCACGCAGCAAGTTACCATATATGTTTTCTTAACTATTGCCTAATATCAAACGCCTAATATCAAACGCAACAAACAAGTGTTTTTTCAAGCCTTGTTCCGACATTCAATTTTTTGAGATCCCTCGAAATCAACGACCCCATAGAGTGGTATAATTTCTGAGGGTCAAATAAATTAACAAACTTTATTTATTTTATTTTATTTTCTTTGTTTCATTTCTTATTTTGTTTTTTTATTGAAGTTACTAACTGTTATTCATGATGTAGATTGTTAGCGTGTTCCTGCGACTGTAAGTATTGTATATTATACTAACTCGCCACAATATATTTATTTATTTGTCATGAATATTATTTTTCCTGTCTGATTGCAATATATCTATCACGTTGTATATTATCGCTAAACAAAGACCTAAAGAATTGTTCTAACTAATTCAGATAATTTGGACAGCCTGGTAGGAACCTTGTAATATTATTGCTTAATAACTTGTCACTAAAAAGTACTCCCTCTATTTTTTTTTTATCTTTCTCACTTGAAATCCTGACACTATTCATACTGAGTGAGAATCTTCTCATTTTTTTCTCATTTTATAAGAAAAAATATAGTCATGTTGGCTCTTGTTTGATTCGTTTTAATTAGTACATTATTAATATTCAATCGTTATAATTTTTACTAATATATAATGATAGATATTTAAGTTCAAAGATGTGTAATGGGAGACGTGCACAGGAAAGTGAGAAAGATAAAAAAAAGGATTATTTGATTTTAATAATGCAACCTTTTGGCCATTCACAACGAATAAGCTGACCTTTGGATTATTCCCTAATAATGCAACATTTATAGTCAAATTTCCTACAATTGAGTACAACCTAAATTATGTTTAGTTAAACATATTAGAAAAATAAGAAGAAAAAAAAAGAAAAAAGGGAACGAAATCACACTCCCTCCATTTCACGCTTTCTTTCTCTTCCACTCCCTCCGTTTAACGTTTTCTCTCTCTTCCACCATTGCTGCAATTCGTTGTAGTTCTCATTAATTCGTTGCAATAAGGTCTGCAAGCAACAAACTCATGGCAATTCTCTCTCTTCTCGCAATTCTCTCTTCAAGCAATTCATAGAACCCTAAAATCTTCAATTGGAGGAGACAATAATTTGGCCATAAATCCGAGAAATTAGAGGTTATTTCGTAAAACCCTAAGCTTTTTGTAGTTTAAACTTTAATATCCCTAATTGAGTTTAGTTTACTGATTTATGTATGAGTATTAAATCAAATTTCATTCTTTGAGTGAATTTTTTTTGAGTGAATTTGAAGAAGAACAAATTTTTGGGTGAATTTCTTAGGTAATTTTTTTTGTGGGTGCTGATCAGGACGGGGAGATGCGGCGGTCGATGGTGGAGACGGTGGTGGAGGAGAATTGTTATGGGAGAAGAGGAGAAGGGAAGCTCCGAAAGAGAAGGAAACAGAGGTGGACTGGTGGGCGGTGCAGCTGCGGTGTCAGGTTGGTGTGACAAAGAATTCAGGTGGTGTGGCTTGCTAATGAAGTACACGGCATGGCCATGGTAACCATTGCCTGCTGCTATGTAATTTTTTTTTTTTTTTTGTGGTTTTGGTGAAGAAGATATGAAGGAAGGAGTAGGAAGGACTATGGAGGAAGGAAAGTGGGTAAATAGGAGATGGTGGTGAATTAAATAGGGGAAGGTGGGTGAATTAACCCCCAACAATCATATAGTTATTATATGCTACGTCACCTACATTACCTGCTACAACAAGTCACTTACCTGTTCTACTCATTGTAGGAACTTTGACTATAAAGGTTGCATTATTAGGGAATAACCAAAGGTTAGCTTATTCGTTGCGAATGGCTAAAAGGTTACATTATTAAAATCAAATAATCCTAAAAAAAACAGAGGGAGTATTCTTTCATGTGTTTCCCGAACCAACCTAGACTAATATTTTTAGGGTGTATAAAAACGTTATATGGTTATTCTTTTGCATAAAACTATGATATGAATCAATATTTAGTAAAGGCCAGCAATAGGCGAACTTGGTTCATTATGACCATATTCGTACCATCACCCCCGAACTCAATCTTTGGTTTATTTTGACCATCTATGGAGTCCGGACGGGGAAATCTACATTGGATAAGTCCCTAAGATGTCCCTACAGTTTTCAATATCCAATTAGGTTTATAAGATTTCCTTTAAAAGACTTGTTGGCGACTTCAAAATGAATTTCAATAAAACCTTAACAATGGGGTTGTCAAATACACGCTCACACCGCGGTAGGCAAAAATAAAATCACGCCTACAATTTGGCGACTCCACTGGGTAGGATTTTTAAAAAAAAAAAAATTTCTTTAAATGAGTGGGTGAAACTTGAACAATACGATTCATTATTTTTTTATGCCTTAGAATAACATCTTTTTTTGCATATGCATGGCTATTGTTCAGCCACCATAAGGACAATCTACCTTGCCTCATTAGCACATGTTCTATGCGTGAGGTCACCCCCAGGGGGTTTGCGCTTTGTCCTTCCAAAATGCTTCCCAAGCGATAGTGTTGGATCTTAGTTATAAGCAAACCTACCCAACTATGACATTGTTATCTTGAACCTGACTTGAGAACTGGAGTGCATCTTACACGTGGCCACCTTTTTAAGCAAAGGTACGAAGCGTGGGATCAATCTGTTAGCCATGGACCCTTTTCAGCCTTAACCTAAACCTGACCATAGTTGAAACATAGAACTTGACTTTAGGTTGGAACTTTGCATATTATTATCCTACTTGTGCATATTTGCTTGTGCGTGCCTTTAATTGTTTTCAAGATTGGCAATTGGGTGATGCGACGAACTTTTGGCAAAGAATCGACATGAAAGTTTATTCCTCACTGGGAATGTCCATAAAGCATAGTCAAAGTCGTTGGTCAAGGTGCTTATAGGTTGGAAGACGTTGAAGGTCGACTTATACATAGAGCTGGGAACATCATCAACCTCAAGCAATATAATTTTTAAGGTAACGTCAAGTGACGCCCTGTATGGAAATAAAATTAATGTTTGGCAAGTTTATCAATATAAGCAAGATGTTCTTTTAATCAACTGTGCAATCTTCTTTACATAATAGTACCTTGTTATCACATAAAGGGTGACATAAAACGTCATGTGTCGCAACACTACAAGTATGGTGGAAACTTTGCATCTGTATAAACATATTGCAAAACTTTTTCATGCATGCAAATTGTACAAAAGCTTGGCCATGTACAAACAGTGAACATACAACAGATTAAACAATAGATCACCCTTTTCAGGGAAAGATCTCAAACACACAGCATAGATAATTCAGAAGTCTCATGCAAACACTGTCTAAACACAAAGCAAACTATAAATTGTCCTTACGTTAAAACTTCCTTATGGAATGCTACCAAAGGGGAAACCTAGAAGTTGGTTTAAACTATCAAGTTTAAACAGATGAAATGTTATAGCATCAAACTACAGTAGTCTTCTTCCCATCACCCTTGTCTTCTGGCTTTTCCATGACGTCCAGTTCCTCAAAGGTAAAGCCATCTTCAGCGCTAGGGGGAGACATAGTGATGAAGTCCTCTTCCTAGATTTTGATGTCTTCATTAGGGTTCCAATTGGAAGCATTCCCAGCCTGGAATTCCCTCATCATATCACTCCTAGTCTTGAAAGTGTAGTAGCCAGCAGCATCCAACACTTTTGTTTTCTTCTTCTTCCTATAGAGGGCAAAATTCAAGTTCTTTTCCTTAAGCTTGGAAATCACAGTGGCGTCCATAGCCATCTTCTCCTTCAGCTTCTTTTCCTGCTACCTGGAAATGTCCAACTGCTTCTCAATAGCAGTAACATGATTCTTGACGACCATCATGCCTTGGATACTCTGAAAAAGGCAAGTGCGTGCGAATGATAAGTAGAAGGGGGCGACCATTGATGACACAGAACGACTGTAGACACATAATCATGTCTCCTTATTTAGTACCCTATGATGACTAATACTCCGCTCTAATTGGTCCGGATAGAGGAAAGAATAAAGAACGGTCGATTTCGCCACCAAAACGACTTTTTTCGAAAAAACGATTCGTGCCTTTGAATGGTTGTAGGTGCCGTCCATTTTAAAAAAAAATTGTTTTCCCGGTGAAATCGATCTTTTAAGATCGCCTCGGGAAGCGTGCCCAGAATACCGTCGTATTCGTACTCGTTTTTATGGGCTTCCCGAAATTCATGCCCTTAAAGGATCGTAAGTGGCGTCCGTTTTTCCAAAAAAAGTCGTTTTGCTAGTGAAATCGGCCGTTTAAGAAGGTATCGGATAGCGTGCCTAGAGTATTGTCGTATTGGTACTCGTTTTGATGGGCTTCTCGAAATTCTTGCCCTGAGAGGGTCGTCGGAGGCGTCCATTTTTTCAAAAAATATCGTTTTGCCAGTGAATTTGGCCGTTTAAGATCGCCTCGAGAAGTGTGCCTTGAATACTGTGGTATTGGTACTCGTTTTGACGGGCTTCTCGAAATTTGTGCCCTTATAGGATCGTAGGTGGCATCCGTTTTTTCAAAAAAAGTCGTTTTGCTAGTGAAATCGACCGTTAAGATCGTACCGGGAAGCATGCCCAGAATAATGTCATATTTGTACTCGTTTTGATGGGCTTCTCGAAATTTGTGCCTTTGAAGGGTCGTTGGTGGCGTCCGTTTTTACAAAAAAAAGTCATTTTGGCGGTGAAATTGACTGTTTAAGATCGCCTCGGGAAGCGTGGCCATAATACCGTCGTATTGGTATTCGTTTTGATGGGCTTCACGAAATTCATGCCCGGAAAGGATTGTAAGTGGCGTCTGATTTTTCCAAAAAAGTCGTTTTGCTAGTGAAATCGGCAGTTTAAGATCATATCGGATAGCGTGCCCAGAATATTGTCGTATTAGTACTCGTTTTGATGGGCTTCTCGAAATTCGTGCTTTTAGAGGGTCGTCGGTGGCAGTAAATTCGGTCGTTTAAGATCGCCTCGGGAAGCGTGGCCATAATAATGTAGTATTGGTACTCGTTTTGATGGGCTTCTCGAAATTCGTGCCCTTAAAGGGTCGTCGGTGGCGTTCGATTTTCAAAAAAAGTCGTTTTAACGGTGAGATATAAAGTTATATTTATTAAGGATAATTAGCTAGGGTTAAGGGCATTGGGGTTTGGGGGTTAGGTTAATTAGGGCATTAAAGATAGGAGGTTAGGGTGGAGGGGGGGTTAATTAGGTTAATAATGGCAAAGTTGTAAATAATGAAAACGCCAACTTAACGTCCGTTAGGAAAAAGGGTAGTTGGTGCACATTTTTTAAAACTGAGGGGTATATGGGGAATATCTGAAACATTGGGGGTATATTGCGAAAAAACCGAAAACAAAATGTCTTAAACCCAAAACCATTTCTAACTCTTTTTATTAACTCATTTCCGAAAACCTTTTTTATAAATAGTTTTGCCAAGTCCACCTTCTAAAACGTTTTAAAATAACTTTTTAAAAAAGCCCATCTTCGAGAACCTTTTAAAAATAGTTTTTATGAAAGCCCAATTTCTAAAACGCCTTTTCTAGCCCGATTAAATTATAGAATTAACTAATTATATCGATTAGTTTTATTAATAAAAATATATTTTTATAAAATAATATGTTTCCCCGAATTGTTTTTAAATATTTTTTATCTAACTCTTTTCTAAAATCCTTTTAATAAAAATCTTTTAAGGACCCACTAGGTTTCGGTAACCTATTGTTTCCCAACCACCCTAAACCTCTATAATACCTTCTAACCTCACAAATTTACTCGGCATCTCCTAATACATCCCAGGCACAACTAATCCTCACAATTGTCTCATCTCACACGACCTTCTCTCTCAAACAATACATGTCTCACATCATAACTCTCCCTCCTCGCCATCTAATATCTCTCGCCTGATACATCACACCATCTGATCATCCTTCCTTTAATACATCACCAACCATCACGTCATCGCAAGAAGATACCAAAACTTCCTTCAATACATCACCAACCATCACGCCATCGAAAGAAGATACCAAAACTCTAACTTATTGCAACCATATTTACGAGACAAACTATGAAACAACATACTCTAAATACTATACCACTTGATCTTTATCATGCACGCACGCAACAAGTTACCATATATATTTTCTTAACTATCGCCGAATATCAAACGCAACAAACAAGTGTTTTTTCAAGGCTTGTTTTGACATTCAATTTTTCGAGATCCCTAAAAATCAACGACCCCATATGGTGGTATAATTTCTTAGGGTCAAATAAATTAACAAAATTTATTTATTTTATTTTCTTTATTTCATTTCTTATTAGATTTTTTTTTATTGAAGTTACAAACCGTGTATTCATGATGTACATTGTTAGCGTATTCCTGGGACTGTAAGTATTGTATATTATACTCACACCGCACAATATATTTATTTGTCATGAGTATTATTTTTCCTGTCTGATTGCAATATATTTATCATCTTGTATATTATTGCTAATTAAAGACTTAAAGAATTGTTCTAACTAATTCAGATAATTTGGACAACCTGGTAGGAACCTTGTAATATTATTGCTTAATAACTTGTCACTAAAAAGTACTTACTCTGTTTTTTTTTTTAATCTTTTTTCACTTGGAATCTTGACACTATTCATACTTAGAGAGAATCTTCTCATTTTTTTTCAATTTATAAGAGAAAATATAGTCATGTAGGGTCTTTTTTGATTCGTCTCAATTAGTACTTTATTAATATTCAATCGTTATAATTTTTACTATTATATAATGATAGATATTAAAATTCAAAGATATGTAGTGGGAGACGTGCATAGGAAAGTGACAAAGATAAAAAAAAAACAGAGGGAGTAGTCTTTTATGTGTTTCCCGAACCAACCTAAACTAATATTTTTAGGGTGTATATAAATGTTATATGGTTAATCTTTTGCATAAAACTATGATATGAATCTACATTTAGTAAAGGCCAACAATGGGCGAACTTGGTTCATTATGACCATATTCGTACCATCACCCCCGAACACAATCTTTGGTTAACTTTGACCATCTATGGAGTCCGGACGGGTAAATCTACATTGGATAAGTCACTAAGATGTCCCTACAGTTTTCAATATCCAATTAGGTTTATAAGTTTTCTTTATAAGAATTGTTGGCGACATCAAAACGAATTTCAATAAAACCTTAACAACGGGGTTGTCAAATACACGCTCACACCGCGGTAGGCGAAAATAAAATCACGCCTACAATTTGGCGACTCCACTGGGTAGGATTTAAAAAAAAAAAATTAAATGAGTGGGTGAAACTTGAAAAATACGATTAATTATTTTTTTATGCCTTAGAATAACATATTGTTTTGCATAAGCATGGCTATTATTCAGCCACCAGAAGGACAATCTACCATACGTCATTAGCACATAATCTATGTGTGAGGTCACCCCGGGGGGTTTGCGCCTTGTCCTTCTAAAAAGCTTCATGAGCGATAGTATTGGATCTTAGTTATAAGCAAACCTACCCAACCATGGCATTGTTCTCTTGTTCCTGACTTGAGAACTGGAGTGCATCTTACACGTGGCCACCTTTTTAAGCAAAGGTACGAAGCTTGGGATCAATCTCTTAGTCATGGACCCTTTTCAGCCTTAACCTAAACATGACCATAGTTGAAGCATAGAACTTGACTTTAGGTTGGAACTTTGCATATTATTATCCTACTTGTGCATATTTGCTTGTGCGTGCCTTTAGTTATTTTTGTGTTACGCGAGTTTCGAGTTGAATGTCGAACGAATCAATGTGGCGAAGACGAGGAAAGCATTGGCATTAGTAGCTGCGTGCTGCGCGCCGAGCTGCTCGCCGCACATCTTCTTTACGTCTCACACTGTATCCCGCGCCCAGCGCAATTCCTTCCTCGCATTCTATACTTCATGTCGGCGTCTAGCGTTATGGCCTACGTGTAGTGCACCCTAGTTGCGTGAAGCGCAGATTTGTCGTCTTTGTCGCGTCCCTTACTTTGCATAGTTTCCTTGGCTTGAGCACATCTTTCGCCTTTCTTAAAAAAACATAGGATAAATAGATTTTTTTTCCTATAATCTTCTTTCATAAAAAAAAAAGGAAAAATCTCCATCATTTTTCTTTATTTTAAAAAAAATCCATCTCAAAAAAATCTTTTCAATCTCTAATCTCCTATCTATTTCGAAAATTCTATCCCCATCTTTTATCAAACTTTATCTCCCATCTTATTTTTTTCGAAAAATGATATCCCATATCCTTTTAAAAAAATTCATCCTTTCATGTGCACATCATCTAGGATCCCTTTTAGTGTCCATCTTGTTGTAAAAGTCTCATTCACCTAAGAATTCTAACTCCATTGGAAGTCCATCCAGCTCAATTGTTTAGCTTCATCCAGTTTCACTCCATTTTGAGTTCTCAACCCCGTCTAACTCTATGCATAATAGGAGTCTTAATTAGCTTGAGTTTCATCCAGCTTAGAAGTCTATAATCCATAGAAAGTCCATGCATAATAGGAGTCTAAAACCATTAGAATTCCATCCATTTTAGGAGTCTAAATCCGTTAGAATTACGTTCATCTTATGAGTCTCGAATCCATTAGAGTTCCGCCCATATTAGGAGTCTAAATCCATTTGAATTCCATTCATTTTAGGAGTCTACGTCCACTAGAGTCTCGTGCATATTAGGGGTCTAGCATCCTTACAAATTCACCAAGTCTAAAATTCTAAAGTCTTTAAAAGTATATCAAGTTTAGGATTATGAAGTCATTAGAATTTCATATCTATTAGGACAACATTCATACTAGAATCCTTTCGCACTGCATAATCCATCATTCATACACTTCATGCATAACTAGAGTCCATAGGAGTTTCATTGCATCCAAACTCTCACTAGAGGAAAAAAGCCCAAAGGCTGCGGTCAAAAGGGACCCAAGGGCTGCGTTTTTTGACCGCAGCCCGTGGACTAGCAACCCTTGGCATTTAGGAATGTAGCTAATAAATTACAAGGCCGCCATTATTTGTTTTTCAATAAATAAAAGGGTGCACTTGTATTCAATTGCTTGTAGGCTGAGTGAATTTTTTTTACCTCAACTGAATTGGTTACTGCATCAATTACAACAGCACCCGGTTTCAACCAATTGCCTCGAACCATGTTTGGTACACCTGCGTCTGTGATGATTATATCTGCCTCACGAGTTAGATCTTGTGGGTTCTTGGTGAATGAACGCACAACACTCACAGTAGCGTGGTGCCTCTATCAAACAAACAAATTTAGCATTACTCGAGGAAAATTTTCTATCTACACAAAAGGTACTTCAGATGTGCAGTCACATGGGATAAGTACCTGCAGCAACAATGAAACAGCCAATCCAACTAGCTTGCTTTGCCTTATCACGACCGCATTCTTTCCCACAATTTCAACACGAGATCTCAGCAGCAAATCAATACAACCTTTGGCTGCACAAGGAACAAAAAAGGGCTCTCTTCCCTTCATCGCAAGACAGCCCATATTCAAGGGGTGAAAACCATCAACATCCTTCCCAGGATTAACAACATTCAGAATCATCTCCTGTATATAGCAGCAATGTATTTTTCAGTTAATTTAGGTATTGATGCCATTAAACATGGGTGGGTCGAGTATATACAACAACCTGCTCTTCCTGCAAGCATACCCTACGTGCTTTTGTATTTCAACATTGTTCTCACCCCTAGTGGCTTGATGACTGCATTTTTGACACAACGTGGTATGGTTTGGATCCACTAATACAAGCTTCTATGCAATCGTTTTCTTTCATGCAAACTTGATGATATTGCCTGTATATAGCAGCAATGTAAATATTGAATGTCTAGTATGACGTGTGAACAATGAAATATATCATAATTACTTTTTGTAAAATTATTTCCTATCTTTTGGCCAAATTTATTAGAAAGAAGAAAAGTTGCATAGTCATGAAGGCAACCCAGTAAAGATACCTCTTGCACACCAACACCATTTCGTAACGAGCCAAACCATTGTGATAGTCTATTTTTTAATCAAGTTGTGATCTGTGAACTACTAGTTAGTGGAACTTCCTGTCATTTTACTCACTTTCAAACAATAGCCTTGTGCCAACTCCCCTGGATTTTTTTTGTTGCCGAGAAAAAGAAGGTTGTAGCTTAAGTAATTAACACGAGTTGATAATGTTGATTAATTTCTATCCAATTAAGAACAATCACTTTTACTACAATATGGGCAGCTTGAGAATGGAAATTGCAGACGTAGTTGTTAACTTGCTATTTTTCCCAGTCATTCTTTGTCATGTGGTAGATATACCATATACTTGTAACATTCTTTTCTTCCCCCCCCCCCCTTATCTAAAGCTTACATCTACTCAGATGATGAAGCTCATAAGTCTCATATGGGATTATGATTCTGAACAATAAATGATACCAACTTTGCAAGTTGCATAGATATAGTGTTAAAAAGAGATGACCTGATGTATTTGCATTCATGCTTTGGGCGTGGAGGTGCTTGACTTGTGAACTGTGGTTATTTGTTTCTGCTGCATCAGATTACCCATCCTTCCTTATGTACTCATATACTTCACATTAGAAGTTTATGTGCAATGTATAATTTTCGACTTCACGACAGGTCTTAATTCCTCCCTCATCGGTGCATTTAGTGGAGTATGTGCATTTATGGGCGTCGCAGCAACATTTGTATCTGCTGGACTCATCAGACAGCTTGGTATCTTAAAGGTTGGTGCTGTTGCCAACTCTCTTTCATTAATTTGGGAACGAGGGAGTGATTAATTGCTAGTTTAAATGTATTAGTATTATGTGCCTATTGTATTATGCACACAGAGATGCATGAAAAGGATCAAGAACATTCTCTTTTGTTAATGCTATCTTGATTCTTTTCAGAAATCCTAAATCTCCCAATTACATATTCTTCTCTCATCAACTGTTCTTTACTTTTTCCTACGTACCAATATAAAAAGATTTATAAGCCTTCATTGATTTCTCTTTTTGAAATTAAGGAAAAGAGCTAGTGAAGATAGTGAGAAAGAACTATTATGTTTAAAGAGGACAACAAGCAGTTCAAAACATAGCGATACAAGCGAAGATCACATTGATGGCAAAAAATTTAAAACAAAGAAGCATGTTTCACACATGTTTTCATGTGTATTTCAGCAAAGAGGCAGAAAAAAAAACCAAACTACTTATTTCATAATTAGAAATTGCATCAATAACAACAAATAACAAGTGAAGATAGGCAACAGTACTATCTGGCTACTTGGTGGAATAGGATCTTCAAGCTTCTCAATTCTACAATTCACCAATAAAGCCCTACAAAATTAAACAAATTAAGAACAAAAAAGAAATTCAAAGAGTAAAAAAGTAAGCAAGAACAATCCTTCATGATTAGGAGGGAAAACTGAAGCAGAGTTGAGGAGAACAAGGAGAGAACCAATAGCAAATTAGCAATCCAACTTCATGACACAATCACAGCACACAAACCACAAAATAATGCAAACAAATAACAAACATCACTAAACAATCAAATTAAAAAAAGAAAGCTAGAAACTCACAGTGCTCCCCCAATGATCCTTAGTGTCGACCTTGGCGACGCGGTCGCGCAATAATCCAACAACATCAGCAAGACCTTGACAAGAAGCAACATGAAGCGGAGTTCTAGAATCAATATCCTTAAAATTAACATCAATTCCAAAATCCAAAACCTCATAAATCCCTTCCAAATCCCCCTCATTCGCAAAAAACATTAACCTCACTCCTTTCTTAATCTTCTCAGGATCAAACTCCAACACCTCATAGTCCTCATTCGCAATCGAACAATCAACCTCACATTCCGGCGCCATTGATGACTGCCTTCCAAAGTTAAACTTCCCATGCGACTTCGACTCCATTGTTGTTGTTGCTCCAAAACATCAAACCCTAAACTTCACTACAGGAACATACTTCTGAAAACCCTAATTTCACAAGAATAAACACCAATTTCAGAAGAACAAACACCAATTAGTACCAACTTCTGAAAATTCGTAATGGAAATACATGAAATTTCTAGATCCAGATAACCAAAAGTTAGGGGTTAGGGTTTGGGGATTTCTACTCAAATCAGAGCGAAGAGTGTTACCTTAGAATCTTGAGAACGGCGCCGGAGAAGAGTGAGGGAAGGAGGAGAACACCAGCGATGAGGCGGCATACAATCACTGCAGCACCGATGCTCGAGTGCCGAAAACAAAAGGAGGAGAACAACAAACAAGGCGGCGACCATAGCCGAGGTCGGAGAGAGAAGGGCAGAGGTGTGACCGCGTGAGTGAGTGAGAGGGGGAGGGATGTGAATGAGAGAGAGAGAGAGGGCGGGGATTCAGCAGTTAGGGTGTGGTATGAGTGCGGGAATTCCAAGCGAGGGAAGTTTTAACTTTTAAGGGGGAAATGAAAGGTGAAGGGTTGCGGTTGTTTAAAAACCGCAGCCCTTCGTAATGAAGGGATGTAGTTTTTGGACTAACTGCAGCCCTTTGTAATGAAGGGCTGCGTTTTTCCGATAATCGCAACCTTTGCACCGCAGCCCTTGGTCTTTTTTCCCCTAGTGTCTCCATTTCATTTCATGCATTCCGCATTTAGTAGTCCTGAACTACAAGCGATCTGATTACTTCTTTTGGGATATGTAGACAGGCTTTACATGTTCGAACGCATAGATTGAGTAATTCATACATGCATTAGGGTCTAAGTGCATCCAAAAATGTCATGCATACATGCATTAGGTCTAGGTGCATAAAAAAAATCCAAAAAAACACCATCATGCATTCAAATTCGTTCCTAGAAGCTCGACTTTTAAATGGAAATTCTTTTCAAACATATATTTCTTCATTCCATTTCTCGCTCTCCATCATCATTCTATCTCTAAATCTCCATTGATGATCCATGCAAAAGTCAAGAGACATTGAAATGGGCAGCCGATCGATTGCTGAGCAACAATTCGCTGAAATGGCTAGAGCCTTAGCCAAGTTGTCTAGTATGATAGGAAGAAATAGCTATAATACTTGAGAAAGTCGAGTCTGGTGAATCTCCTGGATTCAACAAGAAAATGGAGAATGTCGTTCATAGGGTAACCAATGCAAATTCCTATTTTGAGCCTATTGATAATACTAAATTACTAAAGGGGAAACTTCCTGAAAAGTTTTGTGCTAATGACATTCCTAATTTCAAACCAATTGATAATCCAAAGTATCGTTTAAGGAACTTTCTTGCAACCATGATCATCAAATCATTTGACCCTGAACTTTACCCAATGGTATTCCCAATGTCCTTGGATCCAATTTGCCAAAATTGGTTCTATTCCTTGAACCCCAGGCAAATTGAAACTTGGGAAGGCATTACTATTGCTTTCATGAAACAATACAAATCGAACGCACAACTGCAAACCTCCCTTAGAGAGCTTGAGGCTCTTAAACAAGGTGAAAATGAAGGCTTCACCACCTACCTGAACAGATGGGGGGAGAAATCAACCCACATGATATCAAGGCCTACTGAAAACGACTTGCTACGAATACTCATTTCTAACCTCCTCCCTAAATACAAAAACCACCTCAAATGCTTGGGTCTTGATAGTTTCGCAAGAGTATATGATGTGGATATCCAGATTGAGGATGATTTATTGAAAAAAGCCGAAGATAATGACCTCAATGTCATAGAAATAGACATATAAGCCCGATCGCTCATTAAAGCATTTGGACTTGCTTAGGTCCCATCAGCACAAAAAAATACACTTCTTCTCTTTTTTCAGTTAGAAAGAGACCTCCTGAAGATCAAACCAACAAAGTTGTCTCGTCACGTGACGTAGGAGTCTAGACTTAGGATTCTATTTTCTATTTCATCTTTCTTGTTTTGCCCATTCTAATATAGGATTTTCCCTCTTATTGCATGTACTCATAATTTTTATTTAATAAATGAGTATTTATATATTTTCTAACCTTGCATTAATGAGCATCAATGAAAATCACGATTGTCGTCTTAAAAGAAATGAAGTTATAAATCTCATGACTATTCTAATAAAGGCAATGAACAATTGGCATATATAAAAGAGGCATTCCTCCCTTTCCCCGCAACTATTTCTTCAATCCTTATCATTCATAATCCCCTTCTCCCTTTAACCTACCTCATGGGAAGTACACTTGAAATCAATTCAATGTAAAGGGCAAGCCAAAAAAAGAGAGCAACAAGAAAAACAATCAAAGCGAAAAAAAGAAAAAGGCAAAAGCTTTCTTTTCAAAACCTTCAGCCTTCGATTCTAAACCTCCAACATCAAATCTCTATTAACAACCATGCATATCGCATTCCAATAAGCCACGAAAGACAAACCAAAGCCCGCTAGGTCGAAAACCCATAAGGGCAACTTAAGCAAAAGTCGGGGCATCTTCTTATTCATCAGCCTGAACTACGAATGGTCTGATTCTGCTAAAGATACGTAGGAAACCTCACCTTGAGGTCCGACCACTTTAAACCAAATCAAACCTTCATCGTTATCCACCCTTACCAAAGACCTCTTGTAAATCAATGCCTAATTCATCGCAAATGGCTTCAAAGCAAAATGCTCGGGCACCAATTATAACGCTAAGAGCTATGACTGGCCTGATTCCATCATGGATATGTAGGCAACCTCTTATGAGGCCCGACCATTTTAATTCAAAAGAAACATTTTTTTTAGGCTCGCCTAGGCCCATGAGAAAAGTGCGATCGCCCAAAAATCATGAATTCTCAATGCTCATCCCTACCCTCAAAACTAGACTGGGATTTGAACCTGCATCATTAGCCAACCTTATTGCGTGAGTCAAATCATTATGACTCCGCCTTTTTCTTATTCTTATCGATCCCTTGTCGTTTTCTCAGCTACATTATCGCTTCTAAGCCAACCTTAGCATAACCTTTCAACACTCAGCGCAATGACGTCGCCTCATCCTTTGAGTGTTCCTTTACTTGGCCTTTCTTGTCTTTTTCACCTTAGGAACCCTATATGGAATCTTTGATCGAAACTTCCAATAAGCGTGATGAGATGTCTTCAAAATCAAGGAATAAAGTTGGGTACTTTATCAACTCCATCTTGCTGAGGGCTTCATCACTAATCCACACATAAAATCATAGGCTCCAAGTCCAAGCCTATTGTGATAAGGACTTCATTACGAGTCCATACATGACATCTTGGGTTTTAAAACCCACACTGATACAAGATCGAACCTACTTTATGGGCTCACTTAGGCCCCTGGCATACAAAACTCGAAACATATACAACTTATGCGCTTCAAAAGCTCGTTCTATAACGTATTTCAAACCCAACATAGTCTATTAACTAAATAGCATCCTTGGGCTCCATGTTGACCTTGATAAGGACTTCATTATGAGTCGATACCAAAAATTGTGGGCTCCATACCCATACGAGATCCTAACTGTTATGGGCCCACTTAGGCCCGTAACAATTACAACACGTTTTTGGAATCAAGCATAACTTACGTGGATCATCCCTGAGGGCTTCCCCGTTTCTTCTCTTTCGAAAACAATTTTTTAAACCAAAATTTGAGCTTCTAAAAGAACAATAAAAGCATCATATCGCTGCATTAGCATTAAAGCATATCATCTGCATTAGTATCACACCTCTTCATTTGCATTGCATATCTGCATCATCCAGAAATTATGTTAAGCATTGCATCCTTCGTCCTTAGCCATAGGATTCTAGCGCAAGTCATGGAGTTGCACACACACACGCGCACACAAGTATGCAGACACGACAACACCTTTAAGTCAAGCCAAGTCATGTCATGTCCTATCCATAAACTAGCACTCACATCACGGGACACATGCATGTCCCCTAGTTGTTTGCCTGTATATCTGCGTATTCTTTGTATTTACAGGTACCCAACATTGAACAACTTTATACGAGTTATATACTGATAAGTGCATATATATCTATATTTCTAGTCCCTAAAATTAGTCTTATAAGTTGTCTTTATGTGTTATTTTATAATTTATATTGACTTTTATTAGTTGTAAATTATTTATGCCCTTTATTATATTTTATAGCATGAATAATTAGCTTAAATAGTGTGTGGTTGTCATTACAAGTACTTTACAAGTTCAGACTGGTAAAGAAAGACAACAAAAACAAAAAAGGAAAAAATAAAAGAGAAGAAGAACAGTCCTTTAGTGATTTTCACTGCCTATCCTACCATGGAGCTCTATGTGAATTGGGTATATATTCCCAAGCATCTATCTTATTTGAAAGGAAGCTGGGAGGATTTTTTCCTAAAAATAAAGGGAGTTTGAGAGTGAAATTTTGGGGCAAAGATTTAGGGTTTGAAGTGGAGGAAGAACAGTCCATCGCCGTCCAGCTACTCCGCAGCGAGGAAGAGTGAGAGTCGGGGTCGTCGGAGGTGTCGAAACCGAAGTCGAGCAGCGATGTTCCGGGGATTAATTTTAAGTTCTTCTCTCTCCTTCAATCTCTTTAGTTTTATCTAGAAATTTATATTCACAAATTATGATCTGGTACTTAGATTACTTAATTTTTCAATTGTGTTTTTTGGTCTTTGAATTCTGTAATTTACATTGTTAGTTTCAAATCTGATATGATATTCAAATTATATTTGTTCTTGATAGTAAATATTACATTTTTATGCTTAATTGCTATCTTTTAAGTATATAATGTATTCTTATGCTAATTACATAATTTGTCCTAGTACAAATTACGTAATCCGGGTAGTAACTAGTTTAAATTGGGATTTGCGATATAATACCAGTTTAAAGTAGAGTATAATTTGATCGAGTTAATTAATACATCTATGTGTTTTGATTGATTGGGTTGATAGTTCTTAATGCTAATAATCTGAATTTTTGCTAGTTGCGAATTTCTAGTGATGGTAGGATTGTTAAGAGTAAACTTTGGCCTAGTTTAAAGTTAGCTATTGCCACTCATAATTTAGTCATAGTGGGTAGCGTTAATTTCGCTTGGCTAGATTGGAGAAGAGGGATAAGGGGAAATTTTGCTACCAAAATTCCTAATATTTATCTATCATATTATGTTTGCAACTAATCGTGTGTGACCCAGATTCACTATTAAAAGGTTGAATATTTTTAAGTTATGTGCTTAATGGGTAGCTTGTCATCACTTGTAGATAGTAGATTAGTCTTATTTTTACTTAGTTCTAGTGGTTAGTATCAAACCCCCCAAACCTATGTAAATAAGTAAATACTTGTATAATCTCGCTTGTGTTGTGTGAATAGTATTTGTCTTTGTTAAACTTTGAGTTTAGGAAATCTAGTAGTCTCTCCGTGGGATCGACCATTTCTTACCCTTTTACTACTTGTTAATATTTTTGAAGGACTAAGATAGGTTTTAATTTAATACGGTAAACGACACGTATTAAATTTTGGCGCCGTTGCCGGGAGATTTATGATACTCTTTCCATATTCAAAGTTCAACTGAGTTACTAACTTTTCTTTTGTAATTTATGAGCTAATTAATACTTGTGGTCTTGGGTAGTCTAAAGAATGATTGATTAGGTTGAAATTTCTTAGCTTATAGTATGTTTCTTAACATTTGTTTTGCGTACTGTGTGCTTAGTTATTTCTTTCTTATTGATTCTTGTTTGGATTAATCAAGGTGGCTGGGATAACTTCTAACATTCTCATTAGTAGCTTTGGTTGATTTTATAATATTGATATATATATAATATAGTAATGTCAATAAGGTTCCACCAAATTTTTTCCTTATTAAAGAAGGTTAGAAACATATAACCTCTGCTTTTACTATTATAGCTCTCTGTTTATGTTTATAACTTTAATATATATTTATGGATTTTAAGACTCTATATGGACTGGGTTGATTGCTTTGATTTAGATCATAAATTGTAAGATCTTAATGCTTGGATTAGGATTCTAACAACCATTACTCAAAGTCTTGAACGAAAGTTGAGCTTTGAACATACCATTGCTACTTTAACCTGAATATGATTAAGCTATGGTATGAAGATTGCTCGCTGTTAATTTTCACTTCTTGAAACTTACTGTACATCTTATTATGTGCACTCAATGCTTACATGTTAGCTCAAGTTCTTGTTATCTTTCACCTGCAGAGGTTTTAAGGAACTTTAATTTTGAATGTGTTAGGTAAATGTAAAGTATGATTACTTAATAAGAAAGTAGTTTAAGTGCATAGTTTTTCATTTTTGGATTGAAACTTTGGTTGACTACTGGTTTTAAGATAGTACATATTTTTTTTTTATTAATATTATCTCACAATCGTAGAATTTATATAAAAGCATGATAAGGAGTAGCTCAAAGAAGGAAGTGTGTGTGGTCAAATCTGAAATAATAATTTGAAAAAGATTGATTGTTGTAATGGAAATTTATCTAGTTACGATGATGCATAATCTGTTTTACAGCTCTATAATTAGAGACTGAGTTCAGATATAGCTAAAAGTATGATTCATAATCTGAACCATATCCTGTAATGTCTCCACAATCAGAGTTTAAGTTTATCTGCATATATATAAATATCTGATTTTTTTTCTTTAATGGATTATGCGTAGAATAGAACAATATAATCATGGACATGAGTGCTTATGGTCCTATGGACCACTTTCATTATATGATGGCTAACTGAAATGTAGATGCTAATGGTTTAGTTACTTATAACATTTTAATCTGATTTCCACTGAACTGTTAAACCCGGCGTGAACTATAATTTGTGTAAACGCTCTATAATGGACTCAAGTATAGTTAATGAGTAAAATTACATCCATGTTTTTTTTTTGTAGTTTCAGACCATTAGAAAGTAATTCTAAAACCAACTGAACTTCAGAACCTAATATGTGCTTAAGATGTGAACGATGGAATTACTTTTGACAATGAACCTTTATTGAAAATTATTGATTTCCAAGAAAGAGATGGCTAAAAAACATATGATGAGTTGTCTGATTGAGATTTCATTATAAAAAAATATATATAACAGCTTGATGGTACCATAGATTTGTGTTCTCAGTTATCACGCGAAGAATGACTAATATGATAAAAAGTAATATGGTGTGACATTTTATACACTTACACATCTCATGGGATGAAGTAGATTAGTTAGAACCATCTTCTTATAGACAGTTTCTAACACTTCATGTTAGAGTTTCTATGCTAAGTTATTGTTTATAAATTTCTTTGTTCTGTGTTACAAGAATGGTTCTACACTTTTAGGTTCTTGAGATGTTTCAATTGTCAGATTCTTGGTTAGCACTCTTAAAATTGCAAAAAGGTTTGGAATTCATGTGTGAGAGGAGTGATCAACTTCTTACAATTCTATTTTATGCTAAGATAGCTTGAGTTTTTGTCAAATCATGACTAAAAAGAACAAGCTGATTATTATGAGATGTCAATTTTGGAAAGATGAAATATACCTAAGTGAGTCTCAGTGAAGAAAACATACATGTCTTGCCTACTTATACACTACTTGAATTTTGAGCTTCATCTTGGATGGTTTTTATAGCTAAAGTAGTTTTTAAGTGACTGCTCTTATGCTTTATTTGAGAAATTGAATGATTGAGATGATTTTATTTGAAAAGTAGGAAAAATCCACTCTTGCTAAGAAAAAGAAGAATCATTTAATGTTTGGATTATTTTTATTTGCAACTGTGTTTTCATATTCTATAATCAAGCTAAGATATTGCAGGTTAAAGATTATATTATGAGGAGCTACATGAATTTTGATCTAGAAGTGGAAATGTCGAGCCAACGACATAAATAAAGGCGCTGCTTGGGAGGCAACCTAAGCATCAGATTTGATTGCTTAAACTTTTTCTTTAGTTTGTTTTACTGTGTGTGTTTCAATTGAATTGTTGTTGAGAATTTTCATGATATCTTCCACAATATAAATGTTACATTGAGGACAATGTAAGGTTTAAGTGTAGGGGGAGAGTTAATACTTTTGTTGTTTGATGTGACAAAAAAATCAAAATTTTTAAACTACAATCTAAAGTGTTGCCGGTTTTCCTATAGACTTTTATTTAGTCAATAAAAATAAAAACAAAAAAAAAAAAAAAAAAAAGAAAAATGAAACAAAAAAAATATTTATGTGCATGTGTTTGCATTAGTTTTAGGATTGTTGCATTTAAGTTAGGATTTCCACCTCTTAATTTCCTAAGGAATGACTATTAGTAAGTTGATAAGAAACTCTAATCTAACTTGTTTTTGAAATAAAATAAAATTTTTCTAAATAAAAGATTTTGGGAATGCAATAGTCGAACTTGAGAAATTCATAATATAATTGAAGAAAAAAAACTATCTTGCTTCTCTTAAATAGGCTGGTTAGATAAATAGACCAAACCTTGTGAGCTTCTGAGCCTATTAGACTGACACATTTGCATCAGTCTCATTATTTCTTGTGTGATAGGTTCTCAATGAAGTGTGGCTATTGAACTTGACTTGGTACTCTTTGAGACTTTTGTGACAAATGTTATGAAGAAATGATTTAGGCATCCTTTTCATTTTTCTTAGCCTTAGAGATTTTCTTTCATATACTATTTCACTTTGTTAAGCCCTTTTGAGCCTTAAAATTCGTGTTTATTTGCTTACCATACATTACAAACCTACGGCCTCCTACATATTATACCCAAGCCTGGCTAAGGGGAGTTATTATATTGAGTTTGTATTGTAAATTTGCTTTATAGTGGAGACATATTGATTAAAAAAAAAAGAGAGAAAAGAAGGGTTATGAAATTGAAGAAAATTATTGGAGAAGGAAATTATTGGAAAAAAAAAGTCCAAGAAAACAAATGTTTGAAAGACATAGAGAGGTGAAAATGCTATGAAATTTCCATATAAGTGTTGTTATTGCATTACTTGTGAACGATATGGTGGATGATATGAAAAAAAAAGAAAAAGTTGGAGTATGATGTTCAATGTATAAACGGAGTTTGTTGTGACTGAAACATCTTAAGTTATGTATTTTTGCTCCCTTTAGCTTGGCTTCTAATTAACTCCACATTCCTAAATATTATCCCAACCCTTTAGCTTTAGCCACATTACAACCATTTAAAGACCTTTTGATCTTTATGCATTTTGTCATACTCGAAGTGGAGAATTGAGACGATAGTCAACTTTAAAGAAATATACTTTATTTTGAGTCAGCTTGGTTATAGGTTTGAGTGAATATTATTTAACCCCAAATACATGAGAGTTGAGTGTTTCATTAATACCTGTGAGGGTCTATTTATTGAACGTGATACGCAGACAAGTGTGGATTCATGCTAGATATTTTTGAGTTGTAAAGATAAAAATGTGTTCATGAAGTATTATGAGTTTTGATAGTCCGATTGTTTAAACACTAAGAGTATGGCATCTCCACTAACATTTTCTCAATGTTTTTCTGACTAACTTAAAATGTTTAGTTTCTTGTAGTGTGCTTATCTGATTAAGTTATTTCCGACAAAGAAAATTGAGGTGGTATATTAGGTCTTGCATTTAGTCTCTTTATTAATGTCATTATGATAACCATGTTTGCTAATTGGTTTGAAAACCTATGCTAATAAGGCTTTGTGGGTATGCCATCTGAAAATCCACAAGAGACATTACTCGTCCACTAGGGTAGCCTAGGGGTTTAAAGGGCTTGTTACACATGCTAAGTGCAATCGTGATTCCTACGACAGTGAGTTAGGTTCATTGTTTTCCTGGTATAGTTTTTTATTTTTATTTTAGTAGTGTTTTGATCGAAAGCGACCAAAAGCTAAGTGTGGGGGAATTTGATAAGTGCATATATTTCTATATTTCTAATCCCTAAAATTAGTCTTATAAGTTATCTTTATATGTTATTTTATAATTTTTATTGACTTTTATTAGTTGTAGGTTATTTATGCCTTTTATTATATTTTATTGAATAATTAGCTTAAATAGTGTGTGGTTCTTATTACAGGTACTTTACAAGTTCAGACTGGTAAAGAAAGACAACAAAAAGGAAAAATAAAAGAGAAGAAGAAATCCAAGTTCCACGCCTAAGTCTTCGGCCAAGCAAGCATTAGAGTTGGACTAAAAATGAACTTATGAGAAAACAAAAGAGCAACATTACAAAACCCAATACACATGAATCATGCAACAACAAAGGAGAAGTCAACTACATTAGTTTCTCCTCCATTCTACAGTAGCAAACCAACAGCAGTAGACCAAGAATAAGAAAATTTCCTATTCTTGCTTTCACACACAACCCAATAAGAAAAGGAAAAATAATCTCCTCAATTCCAAAATTCTATCTTCATCATCTATGATAATTAATGCCAGCAAATTGAAGAAGAGTTTGTGTAATATATGGAGTCACAAAAGATGAAGTTTATCTGGAAGGTAATTTTATCCTTTAGTGTGATTTTCCCTGCCTATCCTACCACAGAGCTCTATGTGGATTGGGAATATATTCCCAAGCATCTATCTTATTTGCAAGGAAGCTGGGTAGATTTTTTATTAAAAATAAAGGGAGTTTGAGAGTGCAATTTCGGGGCAAAGATGAAGGAATTGTGTCCTTGACTCTAATGCAATTACTAAATATAACATGGATCATATTATGGAGATAATAAATTCATTAAATTGGGTCATCTATACGTCTTGCTAGAGGATGCTATAGAACTTCAGGTTTAGTAAATAATAAACCCGAAGCCCAATTAGATGAATCCTACAAGGTCACACTTACACAATCTGGATCAATAAAAGAATGACCTAGAGTCCATAGAATGACCTAGAGTCCATGAAGGACTCTAGGGGTGGCCAGCCAAGGAGAAAGAAAAGGGGAGGACTCCTAACCTAATTAGTTTCTATAATTAGGTGTGGGGTGAGAAAATAAGGCAGTTAGTTTTTCTATCATTATTTTCTCTCTCCTCTTTTCTCTCTCTTTCAAAGCTACGTAATATTGCTCCAAGAAATAGAAGAGTCCCTCTTCCTTCTAACTAGCATGGGTGGAGCGTTGATCTGGATTCGTGGACCTAGTAGAGGAATCTCAATTGCGGTTCCGGATCTCGAAGAGCTTTGTGGAAATCACGCGTCAAAGGTTAATTCTTAACTATTATGTGATCCTTGAATGTATATGCATGAGATCCTGTTTTAAGTGCTTATGAATGTGATTCATGAAATTCCGCTTATAGTACTTATAATCCTACAGTTGTATCAGTTTTAGCCTCTTGCATATAGGTTTTTGGTCATAATAATTAGATTTATTTTGATGTGTTGATGACTATTTTTTATTTGATTAAGGGGAGGAATTGAATTATGGAATGACTAATTAATTGGAATTGATTAAATGGAGATTTAATTGCTTAATTTTTCAATATAAAGTGGTCGAAAATTCAACCCTAATTTTCGAAACTTAAATTCAGATTTTAGATCTTTAAATTTCGAATATTAAGTTCATATTATTAATCTGATTTTCATGTTTAAAGTTGTTTATGTATGAAAATTAATTCATGTAAAAAGCGTTTTATTTGAATTAGAGATTAATTTATGTGAATAACCCTAAAGTTAATTAAAATGGAGATTTTAATTTAATTTTCTGAATTAGGCATAAAAGAGTTTATGTTTAATTTAATTAAGATCACTAAATTAATTTTGCAAAAGGTTTTAATTTTAATTTCCTTCAAATAATTAAAAAAAATGAGGAGGAAGAGGAGCAGCACCAGCTGGTGGCTGCTCCAGTGGTCTGCCGGCTGCAAGTCGGCGAGGGATAGCTAGACTACCGACTGGGCAGTTGGCGTGGGAAGGCGGTGGTGGTAGCCACGCGGGCGACGTCGGCCATTCGGCGAGCGATAGCACGCTGCTGCTGGCTGGCACTGGCAATTTGTTGCCGGCGTCGGCTCGCGTAGGAGTTACCGACGATATTCCGGTGGAGATGGCCTGAAGGGGTGGCCGGATTTTGTGCAGTGCTGGCGTGTAGACTGCAGTGTAGTGCTGCCGTGAAGACTGGCAGCGTTTGTGCTGCTGGTCGTGGTCTTCACGGCTTTTTCAAATGATTTTTTTTTAAAGTTTTTTGGTGATAAAAAACGTGGAGGACTACTAACTGCAGGCGTAAAATCTGGATGTGTTTTTGGGTTTTGAAATTTTGTAAATCTTTTTTGACTAGGTCATAAATTAATTCCATAACTTAATCTAATTAAAATTAGTAGGCTAGATTTTCTAGGATAGAATCTTTAGGTGGTTAGGAATTGCTTAAATATTTTATCTAATTGCTATAATTAAGAATATTTGATATTTTGATTGATGGCAAGAATAATATGTGATATTATGATGTGGCATTTTATATTTGATATAATTGTTATGAATGACTAAAAAATACGATCTGCGTATCGTGATGTATTCTTGTAATTTAAATACGATCTGCGTATCGTTAAGTATTTTTGTAATTTATTTAATTTAGATATTATTTAAATTATTTTGATACTTATGTAATCCAAAGACGAGCCCATCAAGAGAAGCCCCATGGCTAAGATGGATGGAGATCTATGAAGAGTCCAAGGAGGAGCCCATGATGCTTAGTTCTTAGGATTAGGGGCCATACTAGATCATATCTATTTTTTTTGCATTTTATTATTATTTAAAATGCTTATAAGTTTATTGTATGTTGTTTATCAATACGCTAGAGTTAATCATAACAACATAATAAACTTAGGTCCCGCAAATATTAAGATTAGCTTTTCCAAAAATAAAGTGCTTATTAACCCTTAATTAATAGTAATAGTCATGCCTCCGCAGGGTATTATCATTAATTTTGGGAGATAAGGTAAAATTGCAAATTTTACTACTTAGTTTGGTTATCCTTAACAAAATCATCAAAAGCGTTTTGGGTTTTGAAACAAGAGATAGTTAAGCATGCGATGTTCACCAATCTAAACAATAATTATAAAGTGTTATAATTAGTAAAGGAGTTTACTTACCTTGAGAATGTAACGTTAAGATAAGGCCTCCGTCTGCTTAGTGTTGCATGTTGATAGGATCTTGTATTCACTTATTCAAATGGGACAATAAAATTGAATAGGTGATCAACCTTGAAATCTTTGCATGTTTTAGGTTGTTTTATAAACATAATATTGAACTTTGCTTTATTCTGTCTGTAGATACTATGTCTAACAACAACCACAACAACTATGTTTTCAACATTCGTCCTTTCCTTGAAAAGGACAGGCTGAATGGTGAAAATTTCATCAACTGGGAAAGTACCCTAAGACTTGTATTGAGGTCTGAGGGTCGAGAGGATGTCTTAGAAACCCCACTTCCTATGATTACTGATGAGTCGACTGAAGCCGACAAATGTCGTGCTATGTAGGCTAATGATAGGTCTGTACTGATCACTTGCTTGATGATAGCAGCCATGGAGCCGGACCTCCAAAAGAGGTTCGAAACCAAGGATGCTTATACCATCATGCAAGAGTTGCGGGCTATGTTTCAAACACAAGCCCGAGTTGAGCGGTATGAGACCAATATGGAGATACTAGAATGTCACATGAAGCCGGATCAAGCTGTCGGCCCCCATGTTTTCGCTATGATGGGTCTTTTCGAAAACATGGAACGACTTGGATTCCCTTACAGGGTTGAGTTTGCTACTGACATTATTCTCCACTCATTGCCAGACAACTTCAATCAGTTCGAGATGACCTTCAACATGAATGAGTCTGAAAAGACTTTGCAAGAGCTGCACGGGTTGTTGGTCAATGTTGAGAGGAATATCCCTAAAGGACCAAAGAAAGAGGTTCTGATGGTTCAGAAGGGAAAGAGTTTTAAAAAGAAATGGGCAGGAAAGAAGGACAAAGGCAAGCAAGTTGTTGTTGTTGCTGAAAAACCTAAGCTAACCGCCAAGCCAAAGGTGGTCGCGGAAAGCAAGTGCTTCCATTGTCACAAGATAGGACACTGGAAGAGGAACTGCCTTCTATACTTAAAGGAAAAGAAGTCTGGGGCTTCCACTTCAGGTATATTTGTTATAGAAATCAATTTAACTTCTACTTCTTTATGGGTATTGGATACCGGCTGTGGTTCTCACATTGTTAATGATGTGCAGGGACTAAAAAGAAGTAGGAGGCTGGCAAAGGGTGAGGTAGAGCTTCGCGTTGGAAATGGAGCACGGGTTGTTGCACTTGCCATACGAAGCTATAGTCTGCATTTGCCATCTGGCTTTGTTTTAGAATTAAATAATTGTTATTTTGTTCCTTCGATAACTAAGAACATAATTTATGTTTCTGTTTTAGATTCTGAAGGGTTTTGTTTTGAAATTAAGAACAAATGTTGTTCCATTTCTTACAATAATATGTTCTATGCTAGTGCTAAATTGATAAATGGCTTATATGTGCTTGATAGGTCATTACAAGTCTATAACATAGATAGCAAGAAACAAAAATCAAATGAATCAAACCTAACCTACATTTCGCATTGTCGAATGGTCATATAAACCAAAAGAGCATCCAAAAGTTACAACAGGATGGCATTCTTCCATCGTTTGATTTTGAATCATTTGATATATGTGAATCATGCCTGATGGGAAAAATGACAAAGTCACCGTTTACTGCAAAGGGTGAAAAGGCCAGCGATCTCTTGGGCCTCATACATACAGATGTTTATGGTCCTATGAGCACAAAGGCAAGTGGAGGGTTTAATTACTTCATTACCTTCACAGATGATTTGAGTAGATATGGATATGTCTACTTAATGAAACATAAGTCGGAATCTTTTGCTAAATTCAAAGAGTTCCAGAATGAAGTACAAAATCAACTTGGTAAGACAATTAAAGCGCTGCGATCCGATCGTGGTGGCGAGTATTTGAGCCAAGAGTTTGATGATCATTTGAAGGATTGTGGAATTCTTTCACAACTAACTCCACCAGGAACACCGCAGTTAAATGGTGTATCTGAAAGGAGGAATCAGACCTTATTGGATATGGTTCGATCAATGATAAGTCTTACTAATCTTCCGATTTCTTTTTGGGGATATGCTCTCGAAACCGCTGTACACACACTAAACAAGAGCCCTTCAAAGGCTGTAGAAAAGACTCCATATGAGTTATGGAATCGAAAAACTCCAAACTTTTCTTTTCTTAAGATCTGGGGATGTGAGGTCTATGTAAAACGTTTACTTTCAGACAAACTTACACCCAAGTCAGATAAATGTCTCTTTGTGGGAAACCCAAAAGAGACAAGGGGTTATTACTTCTATAACCGTCAAGAGAACAAGTGTTTGTTGCTCGTGATGATGTCTTTCTTGAAAAGGAATTTGTTTCTAGAAAGACAAGTGGGAGTAAAATAATTCTCGAAGAAATTCGAGATGAGCAACAACTGGACGTGGCTCACACCATGTCAAAGACGGCCCGACAAGACGAAAGTCTAGTTCAGGAGATGAAGTATTCAACGCGTGAACCTCTTACCGTCCCACTTGAATCTAATTCAAGCGAAGATCTTCAAGAAGTTGAAGAGAACATTTCTCTTGATGCTCAGGCCCCGCGTAGGTCTAGTAGAGAAAGAATTCCAAACAAGAGGTTGGTTGATTTCATGTTAACTGAAAACTATGAACTTATGATTTTGAAGAATTCAGAACCTACTACCTACAAACAAGCTTTGACGAGTCCAGACTCTGAGAAATGGCTTAAGGCTATGAAATCCGAGTTAGACTCACTAGTACAGAATCGACGATTTGCGTCGGACATGGGTCCGACGGCACAAGTCTCGTCGCAGATGAGAGAGACAGGATCTGTGTCAGACAAGCACACGACGCAGTTGATGATCTATTTGCGTCGGACTCCGCTCAACGTGCTACGCAAATGGTCTATCATCTGCATCGCACATTGATCAACATGCGACGCAGATGGAGACATCAGTCGAGCAAGCCAGACTCTTTCGCGTCGCACGTTAGGCAACGTTTGACGCAAATTTAGTATTTTTTATTTTGAAAAAGCCCATTTGTGTCGGACTTTGTCTTACATCCGACGTAAAAGGGTGATTTTTGTAAAAAAAAAATTAAATTTACGAAATTAAACCTAAAATACAAGGATGACAACGCATACACAATTCTAAATTCACTGATCGAAGGCAACGCATAGCAGCGAAATTTTGAACCATAATCAAACAAGTATTCAAAATCAACAAAAGGAAGATTAAAAACTCCAATAATACACAATACACAGCTTAATACGTCAAAATTGAATCAACTTCACTTCACTAAAAATGAAATTTAACAAAACTAACATAAAAACAGCAAAACACATCAATCTCTCCTAATCAACCTCTACCATTTTCTGTCGTTTTGTCGAACACTTCACTAAACAATTCCGAAATTAAAAAATATTGAACCATAATCTGTACAAAATCAAAAAATTAAAAAACGAAATTAAAAACTTAAATATTCAGATCTAACACGCAAAAAATGAAATTAAAAAACTGAACCTAAAAAAAACAAAATTAGATCTAACATACAAGAATGAAATTGCACTAAATATATTTAAAAAAAAAAACCTAAATCGCCAAAATCAGATCGAACTTCTTCGCGTTCTTCTTCAATTCTCGTTCTTGAATTTGAGAAGATAGTAGCGAGAACATGTTCTTCGTGAATTCGATCAAATCAAGAACTCGCAGCATTCGATCAAATGGAATTCACAGGACTCGTCAGGGGAAACGTGCATGAAGTGGTTGATGATGAAGTGGTTGTTGGTGTTGATGAAATTGCATTCGTGAATTGTGAAGGAAGACAAAGGAGAAGAACTGGTTGTATGATAGAGGGAGAGAGAGAGAAGAACGGCTGCAGGAAGAACTGGTGGTATGCGTTAATTTGTTAGGGTTTGAAATATAAGGGAAGCGGGCATGCTTATCTGCGTCGCACATATAGCCCATGCGACGCAGATAAGCCCAAATCATTAATTCTGTATTTTTGCATCGCACTAAATGCGAACGCACATTTGGGCTTAACTACAATGGGATTTCATCTGCGTGGCACCCTATTTAACATCTAACGCAGAGGACTGTTTGCGTCACACGTGGGCTTCATTCGACGCGCATAGCTTCTGTTATGTGCGTCACACCCTAATTAACATCCGACGCAGATGACTATTTGCATCGCACGCTAGTTAAATACAACGCACATAGGTCATCTTTTGCGTCGATCCCCTGTTGCATGCGACGCAAATGAGTCTTCTGCGATGTTTGTCCTGTTGTGCGACGCAGATGGTGAGACGCAAATCGTCGTTTTTCTACTAGTGACTCCATGTCTGAGGATAAAGTTTGGACCCTAGTCGACTTGCCTGATGGGGTTAACCCTATTGGATGCAAATGGGTGTTCAAATTTAAATGTCTATGTCTATAAAGGAAGACTGGTTGCAAAAGGATTCAGACAAATTCATGGTATAGACTATGATGAGACCTTTTCTCCAATAGCAATGCTTAAGTCAATTCAGATACTTTTAGCGATTGCTGCATTTTATGATTATGAGATTTGGCAGATGGATGTCAAACCCGCATTCTTGAATAGGTTCTTGAATGAGGATGTGCAAGCTTCAGAGATCCATTTATGGATTGAAGCAGGCATCTCCTAGTTGGAATCTTCGATTTGATGAGGCAATCAAGAAATTTGGTTTCCTCAAAAGCGAAGAAGAATCTTGTGTCTACAAGAAGTTTAGTGGGAGAAGTTTAGTCTTCTTGGTATTGTATGTAGATGACATATTGTACGTAGATGACATACTACTCATGGGAAATGACATACCAATGCTTGAGTCGGTCAAGGAATGGTTGAAAAGTTTTTTCTCCATGAAGGACCTTGGAGAAGCTGAGTACATACTGGGAATTAAAACCCATAGAGATAGGTCTCGAAGGATGATTGGACTAAGTCAAGAAACTTATGTTGATAAAGTTCTTGCAAGGTTCAACATGGAAAACTCGAAGAGAGAATTCATTCACATGTCACATGGCATATCGATTAGCAAGAGTCAGTGCCCGACAGAGCCTGATGAGTTGAAGCGAATGAGTAGCATACCTTATGCTTCGGCTATAGGGACTATAAAGGCTGCGTTCAGGTTATGCTAAAAGTTGAGTGGGAGTTTTGGTTGCCACAAGATTGAAAAGTCCTCCTATATGAGATAGGATGGGTTTCCTGGCCCCTTAGAGAGTGAAAATTGAAAAATGCATGGCCGTGCTCAAATGGATTATATGATGATCATTTGTTTGTCAATTCGAACTCGGATTTCAAGGATTAATTTGAAGACTAGTATGGATGATATAGTAATATGGGCATACTATCAAATTGGACACTAATAGACTTAATGAATTTGAAGATTGCACACTCGTCTCGGACAAGTGGGAGATTGAAGGAATTGTGTCCTTGAATCTAATGCAATTACTAAATATAACATGAATCATATTATGGAGATAATAAATTCATTAAATTGGGTCGTCTATACGTCTTGCTAGAGGATGCTATAGAACTTCAGGTTTAGTAAATAATAAACCCGAAGCCCAATTAGATGGATCCTACAAGGTCACACTTACACAATCTGGATCAATAAAAGAATGACCTATAGCCCATGAAGGACTCTAGGGGTGGCCGGCCAAGGAGAAAGAAAAGGGGAGGACTCCTAATCTAATTAATTCTTATAATTAGATGTGAGGTGAGAAAATAAGGCAGTTAGTTTTTCTGTCATTATTTTCTCTCTCCTCTTTTATCTCTCTTTCAAAGCTACGTAATATTGCTCCAAGAAATAGAAGAGTCCCTCTTCCTTCCAACTAGCATTGGTGGAGCGTTGATCTGGATTCGTGGACCTAGTAGAGGAATCTCAATTGTGGTTCTATCTCCGGATCTCGAAGAGCTTTGTGGAAATCACGCGTCAAAGGTTAATTCTTAACTATTATGTGATCCTTGAATGTATATGCATGAGATCCTGTTTTAAGTGCTTATGAATGTGATTCATGAAATTCCGCTTATAGTACTTATAATCCTACAAAAGATTGAGGGTTTGAAGTGAAGCTAGAACAGTCCATCACCATCCAAATACTGTGCAGCGAGGAAGAGTGAGAGTCGGGGTCGTCGGAGGTGTCGAAACCTAAGTTGAGTAGCAATTTTTCGGGGATTAATTATAAGTTCTTCTCTCTCCTTCAATCTCTTTAGTTTTATCTAGAAATTTATATTCACAAATTATGATCTTGTACTTGGATTATTTAATTTTTCAATTGTGTTTTTGGGTCTTTAAATTCTGTAATTTACATTGTTAGTTTCAAATCTGATATGATATTCAAATTATATTTGTTCTTGATAGTAAAAATTACATTTTTATGCTTAATTGCTATCTTTTGAGTATATAATGTATTCTTGTGCTAATTACATAATTTGTCCTAGTACAGGTTACGCAATTCGGGTAGTAACTAGTTTAAAATGGGATTTGCGATATAATACCACTTTAAAGTAGAGTAAAATTTGATCAAGTTAATTAATACATCTATGTGTTTTAATTGATTAGGTTGATAGTTCTTAATGCTAATAATCTGAATTTTTGCTAGTTGCGAATTACTAGTGATGGTAGGATTGTTAAGAGTTAACTTTGGCGTAGTTTAAAGTTAGCTATTGCCACTCTTAATTTAGTCATAGTGGGATGCGTTTATTTCGCTTGGCTAGATTGGAGAAGAGGGATAAGGGGAAATTTTGCTACAAAAATTCCTAACATTAATCTGTCATATTATGTTTGCAACTATTCGTGTGTGACCCAGATTCACTATTAAAAGGTTGAATATTTTTAAGTTATGTACTTAATGGGTGGCTTGTCATCACTTGTAGATAGTAGATTAGTCTTATTTTTACTTAGTTCTAGCAGTTAGTATTATCTTAAACCCCCCAAACCTATGTAAATAAGTAAATACTTGTATAATCTCGCTTGTGTTTGTGAATAGTATTTGTCTTTGTTAAACTTTGAGTTTAGGAAATCTAGTAGTCTCTCCGTGGGATCGACCCTTTCTTACCCTTTTACTACTTGTTAATATTTTTGAAGGACTAAGATAGGTTTTAACAAAATACGGTAAACGACACGTATTAAATTTTGGCGCCGTTGCCGGGGAGATTTATGATACTATTTCCATATTCAAAGTTCAACTGAGGTACTAACTTTTCTGTTGTAATTTATGAGCTAATTAATACTTGTGGTCTTGAGTAGTCTAAAGAATGATTGATTAGGTTGAAATTTCTTAGCTTATAGTATGTTTCTTAACATTTTTTTGCGTATTGTGTGCTTAGTTATTTCTTTCTTATTGATTCTTGTTTGGATTAATCAAGGTGGCTGGGATAACTTCCGTTAACCGATCAATCATTCTTTAAACCATCATCAATCAAAAAGGCGACAAACAAATCGTTAGGTCTGTGGACCATCATCAATCAAAAAGGCGACAAACAAACTGTAAGGACTGTAGACCATCATCAATCTAAAAGGCGACAAACAAACCGTCAGGTCTGCGGACCATCATCAATCGAAAAGGCAACAGACCATCGCCAGGTCTACAGACCATTATCAATCGAGACAACATAACTCCGATATGAGCTGGCTTATGGCCCCTTCTTTCACACACTATCTCATTTTTACATATTTACAAAAATGTTTCACATATGCCTGAAACCTTTGCTTGTTTTGTAGGTACCGGCGTAAAAGAGTGATTTTGGATTGCAGATTATCTAGAATCATTCTCCATCCCGACACGTATACTTTGACTTTCGGTTTTACAAACCTCAGTCAAAGTGGGGGCTTCTGTAAACACATAATTGTATCTCCCCATTTATAACTAATACCCCGCTCTAATTGGTCCGGATCGAGGAAAGAATAAAGAACGAGTCTGAAATAAAATGTTTTAAGCCCAAAACCGTTTTCTAACTCTTTTTATTAACTCATTTCCTAAAACCTTTTTTATAAATAGTTTTATTAAGCCCACTATCTAAAACATTTTAAAATAACTTTTTAAAAAAGCCCATATTCGAGAAGCTTTTAAAAAACGTTATATGGTTATTCTTTTGCATAAAACTATGATATGAATCGATATTTAGTAAAGGCCAGCAATGGGCGAACTTGGTTCATTATGACCATATTCGTACCCTTACCCCCGAACTCAATCTTTGGTTCATTTTGACCATCTATGGAGTCAGGACGGGGAAATCTACATTGGATAAGTCCCTAAGATTTCCTTAGTTTTCAATATCCAATTAGGTTTATAAGTTTTCCTTTAAAAAACTTGTTGCCAACTTCAAAACGAATTTCAATAAAACCTTAACGATGGGGTAGTCAAATACACGTTCACACCGCGGTAGGCGAAAATATAAAAAAAAGGATTATTTTTAAGCTAAGATTATTTTGAGAAATAAGGATTATTAACATTATTAACGTACTAATCAGTATGTAATACGTTATGACTTTCACTGGAATCAAAATTTTGCGAATAGCTTTTTATGTGAACTTTTGCTTGTATGTAATACGTCTTATTATGTGTTGAGCTATGTGAATTGTGAATGAAGATAATTCATTTGTGAATTATACTAGGAACGTTAAGTATCGTTCTGGAGTTTTGAGATATGGAGTTATTATAAGTATTGGATGTAAGTTAACTTGAAAATTAAGGTTAAGGGATAATTAAGACAATATACTTTCATTAGAATAAAAATATATATTTTTGGAATACAGTTAATAGAAATTAAGGATTAGGAAGAGATTAAGAAGATAGTCAAGGCATTAGAAGCAACAAAATTCTGGATTGTTCCTAAGGGATTAAAAAGGAGATTTTGCCCTCATTACTAACCCGAAACTACAAGATTGCCATTGCCTATCTTCTATATATATGGACCCAAGGTTCCCAAAGCATTTCAGCTAATTCTCATTTCAAAAAACCACAAAAACATATCTCATTATCATCCTCCCTTTCTCTCGTGATTCTGGCGTGAGTCACACCAGATTTTGTCAGCTGATTTCTTGTGGAATTTTGCTCTGAATCCTGCATGCAATTCATGTTCAAGACTCCCAAAGATGTCCTCCTTACTGGGCAAGTATCAAATTTGAGGTTTTAGATCACTAGCATCAAGGAAAATCAAGGAAGGTAAGATGTGGTTGAATAATTGCAACTATGAGGTCTTTAGCTTATAAACTTGATTATTTTGGATTGATTACTAAATTTTAAGCCATACATGTTGTGTTTATTATATTAGGAGTTGCTGGAGGAGATCTAAGTATGGGTAAAGGATATTTTGTTCCTAAACATCGGATTAAGGTACACAAGCTCCACCACCTAAACTTTGTTTCTAGCTTTTATCATGGAATTTGTTTGTGGAATTGTGAATACTTGGATTATGTTTGAATGTGTATAAAAACTGATTTTCATGTGTTTTATTATGGAAGATATTGTTTTAAAATTGTCTTGCATGTCAAGTTCCCTAAAACTCCCTGAATAACTGAGTAAGAAAGTGATTATCGATCCATTTCTCTTGAGCTATGCTGCCGTGACTTTCCCTGCCAAATATCTTCCTTTTCCATTCTATTTTTCACCTTTGTGTCGAAGTTGTAGATCTTGAAAAGTTGTTGAATTTAGACCAAAAAATCACTCCATTTGTAGTTGTACATCAAAAGTTATGTTGTCTAGAAGTTGTCGTATGCATAACAAGTTTCCTCAAACACTTATTAACCCTTGCTATTATCTCGATTTCGTTTTGATTGAAGAACTTGTTGTAGCTAAACTTTCATGATATTCCCATGCAACGTTCATGTCTTTATTATCAAATAAACGTTGCTTCATTCACCACATTTAACGCGCAACCTCAATTCATTGAGTAAAAGAACACCTAAAACTCGATTTTTGCTTAGTTGTTTTCTCGAGTTGATTAACCATGTTTCTTTGGTTCATTAATTACCTTTAAATGTTGAATACCTACTGAATGTATCTACTTATTGGTTTACCTACCTAAACATTAGCCAAGCATAGAAGTTACGATATAAATTCACATCTAAACCACCATAATTTAATAATAACACCGAACCATGAAATTGATCATTCGAGTACTTGCGTGGTGTCGATTTTTCATATATTTAAGAAACTCTTTGTGAAACCTATTCAGGCTGTCATATCATGTCGATCACCTCTTTAGCCACTTTGGATAACCATGACGTCGTTTCTGAAACCTTGTTATTAAGTCACTTCTCCGAAATAGTGGAACTTGACATAGCAAGCTTGTTTTCCGGAACTTGTTTTCATGAGTTAAGTTTGCTTTAGAAGTTGTTGTAATTGATTACGAATAAGAATTTAAGTAAAGTATTTGAGTATGAGAATTTCAGTATTAGTATTAAGCATAAGTATTTCGGTATAAGTACAAGTTTTGTTTTATAAGGGGAAGTAGCTGCGTAAGCAGTGATGAACAACACTCACAGAGCGGGTTTGCTCATTATGAGTTTAGAGCGGGTATTGCTCAGGAGCGGGTATTGCTCCGTTATGTAGGGTCCGGAGCGGCAAGGAAGAAATAAGAAAGGTGGGAAGACGTCCCTCAAAAGTCTGAAGTTGTGGCTTCGCCCTCCATTCGTGTTCCCTCCCTAGAGTTATGCTATGTTTTGAGATGAGTTTATGCTTATTATTTGTGTTATGTATTGGGAATGATATGTGATATCGTGAAATAATTCCTGGAATATCTCTCCCGTATATGCAAATGTATTTCTATGGAAGTTAAAGGAAAGAATTAACGTATATCCGAGCAAGTATACACGTTTTTTCTGAATAAGAATAAAAATTTCTCGGTGCATCAATGAATTTTTGAGCAAGAGAAAAATGAAGTTACGAAAGTTATAAGTTCATGCTTTGAGTATAAGAAACGATTGAGTAATTTTAGCCGCTCTATTATTTTGGAATCGGTAGGACTTGTGTAACAGCGTAAGCTGACCTGTTTTGTTCTTTGAACCTGTCTTGGTAGGGGCAGATTCATCTGTTTTGCAGGATTAGAGAGAATGTTCAGATTAACTCCTGTGTGCAAATCTGAAGTCAAGATCAATGTGTTAGTCCGCTGCTAAAAGATAATCTAATTTATATGATGATTCCTAACAAGTTAAACATGTATTTTCGATTTTTAATCTAACTACTCAAAATATATTGTAATACCTAATTTATTATAATTTATTTTTGTAATAAGCTTGGAGACTATGGGATTTTCTAATTTTCGCTAGCTAGGAAGGTGCGGAAGTCCACCTTAACAGTCTCTTTAATTAGCAGCTTAACTTCGTAATTAGCACTATTAAATCTTAATTAAGCTGCTATTTGGAGTGGGCTGTTACAAGTGGTATCAGAGCATAGGTTTTCGAATTCCAAATTTAAGTATTCCTATTTTGCAAGTTTTGAAAACAATAAGAGTGTTTACACAAGTATTTTCTTAAGAAAGGAAAATTAAAACTAATTTCAAATATATATAAAAAACTTCATAACATGTGTGAACATGTGTGTGTGATTATGTTTGTGCTATGTGAATATATGTATGAATGTGTGTGTGAATGATATGAGATTTGGGTATAAATGATTCTGAGTAGCTAGATTCCATTAAAGCATAAGTGAGAATATGCTTATTAAAGGAGGACTCTACACCTTTTATATATTATCGATAAATAGTAAATGATGTAGTTGACCATGCTAGTTAGGTACTAGGTCACAATCCGAGAATTGAAAGAGGTTATGGATGCTTGTAGGAGCCACTAAAGGCGACCCGGGACTTAAGCCAATGTGATTTGTGAGTCATGGGCTAGTTTTCGTCAAGTCTACTAGAGACTGTTAAAATTGTATAGGACTACTGAAGCGGTTCAAGTTTATGATGTAATTAAGGACAATAAGGATAAGAGTTTGTTAAGGTTTAAAATGTTGTGGAAGAAACGAAGGCGAGATGAATAATACTCTGGAGTGCCATAGTCGGGGTTAGCCATACCACACAATTCTCACCATGGAACTATGTATGAATGTATAACTCGTGGAGAGAAAGACAGAATGGAAGATAATTGGTTGTGCTAAAGCTTTGTGTTAGTATTTCTTTTATTAATGTAATGATGAACAAATTGGTTGTGAAACTATGAGGACAAATTGGAAAGAGAGTGTATATATGAGGATGTAAACTCAAACTAGCTACATTGGTATTATTTAAGTAAACTTTGTTTCTGCATTAAGCTAGTGGTGTAAATGGAGAGCTAGGAATTTAGTGTTACGAGTTTATAAAGGAACGGGTATGGAGTTAGGAGTAATATGGACATTAAGTTCAAACATTGAGAAGTACTACTGTAAGTTATGGATTAGAGATTGATATGGATAATTAGTGTAAGTAATTGAAATATAAATTTCAGGTAGATAGCTGAATCCAGGTATATTTATGTATGATAGGGTGATATGGAGTAAGATTTATTAGCATACAATAATGATTATCGTAGACAATTTGTTAGGATGTACTATGGTTATCTAGGTAGAAGGTATGGGGACAGTAATTCCGAAAATATGGATATCATTCTGGTAATATAAGAATCAAGATGATTGTGATGGGGAATTGACTAGGTTAAAGTTTTGGATATATGTCAGTTACAAGTACTTTGTGATTTGTTTTATAAATAACTTGTATACCTCCAAGAACATGTGTTGTAGTTGGCTATGTTATGGGTTTCGATTGTGAAATGAACTTGAATATGAATAAGTTATATGTTTCGGTTACATGTTTTGCAGTACAGAAATCGTTTTGAAATTTGAAATTTTGATATTTCTTATTAGATTGGAATCTGTATATAATGGATTTGGTATATGATTTCCTCAAATAAGTAAGTTGAATATTGTCATGAAAAAAAATAGGTGGAAGTCGGGCATTGCTTTGAGGAACTAAGACTCAAGAGAATTGGGTCTTACCCGACCTTACGAAAGTCATATGATTGTGCTCTAGAGTAAGCGCAGATGAAATTTTTTTTTTAAAAAAAAGAAAAGAACATTGAAGAAAAGGAAGAATAGTGGGAAATTTGCGAACGGGGGAATCAAGAAGCGAAGATGGAAACGTCAAGGGGAGGAAAGTCGAAAATACACCAGAGTTGCAGGAGATTTCAAGTGATGTGGTTTCAGGAAAAAGAAAAAAACCATTATAAAGGCTTAGTTAATTTGTTGTTGGTTGGGAACTGCGCATTTATGTATCTCCATCGCGTTTTGTTAAACTTCATTATGACAACTTATATGTCTCATAGAGGATCGAGTTGTTGCAAATGATTATTTAGAGATTGTGTGATTAAGTTAGCAAGGGTCAAGGGTGCAGGCGGGTTTAATATTTCTCGATTTAGAGTATTATAATATTATTTTTTGAGGATGTCTTGGCTGATGAAGAAGCAAGCGATCATCAAATGTTATTAGGTGAAATCATCAAGCAAGGATAGTATTATGTAGAAGGGTGTGTCGTCAAGCTCAGAAGAAAAGAGCAAGGTGATAAATGGAGATGTGTTACAGGATGGTATTGATTACATAACTCAAATAGTAGAGAATCATAAGGAAGTAATGGAGGATGGAAGGAACTCCGGTAGTTGATAAGTCCCTAGATGTATTATCCGATAATTTGCGATTATATAAGGTGATCGATTTTCATATATGATAGGTGGCAGGGACCACGCCTACTTTTAAAACTAAGATGGTCGAGTTAATGACGTCGTTAGAAGAAGAATGCAAAAAGATTATATTCGACCAATGTTTCAAACGGGGAGATTAATTAATGAAATTATTTAAAGATCATCAGTAGACTAATAAGATTACATTTAGGAACAGGAATTCGTAATCTCGAATATATGATTCATTCGATCAATTAAAATTAGTTGGAATGTTGAAACTAGATCTAAGATAAGGGATATTACTAAACATGCACGCAGCAATGGTAAATATTTCGAATATGACATTTAGAATGAGTTATGGTCACTATGAGTGTGTGAAAACACCAATCGAACTTAGTAATACACCAGTAACGTTCGTAAATACGATGCAGTGATATTGTAAATCTTATTAGACTAAATTATGACAATTCTTGTAGATGATATTTTGGTATGTTCAAAGAATCAGGAAGCACATCTTAAAGAAGTATTAGGAATTTTGAGGAAGGAACGAAGTTTTAGTCGATGAAAAATTTCAAGAAAGCTTTCTACAAGTTGTAGAAAAAGTTAACTAATACCCCAGCTATAGCTTTGCCTTCTGGGATAAATAAAGGATTTGAAGTATATGGTGATGTTTCTCAGGATGGTTTTGGACGTATATTGATGTAGCATCAGTGAATTCTTCTAGGCAGCTAATGCTCATTAGAGAAATTATGTTGGGCATGATATAGAGTGGAAGTTGAGACATTTGCTTTAAAATTGTGGAGGCCTTATTAGATTAAGTAATTTGTATGGTTTACACTGATCATAAAAGCTTAAGGTATATTTTTACTTAAAAAAAGATAAATGTGAAACAGCGAAGGTGGCTAGAATTGCTCAAGGATTATAATGTAGAAATTTAGTACCGCCTGGGAAAGGCAGATGAGGTAGTAGATGATGTGAACGGGAGACCTCGTCAGAATGTTGATCCCATCATTTCAATACCAGAAGAGTTATATAAGTAACTAAGGCAACTGAGTTGAATGTGATTAAGAAAAGAGATTTGCAAGGACGGATTAATGTTTGTGATCAAAATATTCCTTTTGAGGAAATTTGAGCTAAATAAGTTCAAGATAAGTTATCAAGGAACTGAGGTTAAAGATCGAAAAAAATGAGCCAACGGATTTTCAAGTATATGTTAGTGGAAGCATACGAATAAATGGGTGGTCTTTTGTTTCCGACAATTCGGAGCTAAATAAAATAAACAAAATTTTCGAGGAAAGCAGATAAAGGTGCGTACTCGGTTTATCCTAGAAGAGATTTAATAATTCGGGATATCAAGAAATACTTCTGGTGGAAAGTTGAAGTGAGATGTATCACAATATGTTATAAAATGTTTAATCTGCCAGGAAGTAAAGATTGAGCGGGGGAAGATACCGAGATTGTGGCAACTATTGCCAGTACCAGAATATAAATGGGGCTAATCTCAATGGATTTAGTACTTAGAATGCCCAATTCAAGAAGAGGCAATGTATCTATTCGAGTAGTTGAGAATAAGTTGACAAGAACAACTTGATATATTTTCATGGATAGCATGAAGTAAGGAGCAGTTAGCTTATGCATATACTACAGGAATTGTATGATTGCACGGAGTTCCAACGACTATTATTCTGATCGGGATACTCGCATTATTGAGAGAAGTTGCATGCGCAAACAAAGTGTTTTATTCATATATAATGTTGGAAGATATATGTTTCAACCTTGTGTATTGAAATTTAAGGGTTCAAGGAAGGATAAATTAGCATGGACAAAATTCTTCTATACCGATAGCTACCAATTGAGTATGGTTATGTCTCAAGCTCTATACGGATGTAATTGTCAAACACTTAATCGTGGGGATGACGGGAACAGGAGTTCCAGTAACGCCTAAGTTATTCCATTAAACTATGGAGCAAATGCAATTAATTTGGGAAAGTATTACCCTAAATTGTTCTAATGTATGTGTTGTATTACTACTAGTTGTTATGATATGTGTCTTTTAAAGTTTCGGGACGAAACTTCTTTAAGGAGGGTAGAGTGTAATATCCCCAATTTTTAAGCCAAGATTATTTTTATAAATAAGGATTATGAACATTATTAACGTACTAATCAGTACGTAATCTGTTATGACTTTCGCTGGAATCAAAATTTTGCGAATAGCTTTTTATGTGGACTTTTGCTTGTAAGATGAATATTATGTCTTATTATGTGTTGAGCTATGTGAATTGTGAATGAAGATAATTCATTTGTGAATTATGCTAGGAACGTTGAGTATCGTTCCGGAGTTTTGAGATATGGAGTTATTATCGGCATTGGATGTAAGTTACCTTGAAAATTAAGGTTAAGGGATAATTAAGACAAAATACTTTCATTAGAGTAAAAAAATATATTTTTGGGATACAGTTAAGAGAAATTAAGGACTAGGAATAGATTAAGAAGATAGTTAAGGCATTAGAAGCAACAAAATTCTGGATTGTTCCTAAGGGAATAAAAAGGCGATTTTGCCCTCATTACTAACCCGGAACTACAAGATTGCCAATACCCATCCTCTATATGGGCATTACTATTTACCGCCCGTATTTACCAAAAATCTCCCGTATTTTTTTCAAGATTTTCCTAAACTACCCCTATGTATACTCACTCCTCACCTCACCCCAACCACCACCCACCCACCAAAGCAACCACCAACACCGCAACCACCACCACACTGCGACCACCACCACCGCAACCACCACCACATCCGTTACCATGGCATTTTCCAAAAATTTTTTTTTTTTTTTTTTTGGAAAAAGCCATGGTAACGGATGAAAATTCCGTTACCACCATGGAGGTCACGCAATTTTCATCCGTTACCACCATGGAGGTAACGGAATTTTCATCGATTTTCGTGCACTAGTGGTGGATTTTTTTTTTTTAAACTATCCACATTCCATTCGGTGTGGTTGACGGTTCTTCGTGGTGCTCCGGTGGTGGCAGTCAGGTGGTGGTGGTGGTCAGGTGGTGGTGGTGGTGGTGGTGGTGGTCAGGTGGTGGTGGTGGTGGTCAGGTGGTGGTTGTGGTGGTGGTGGTGGTCGGGTGGTGGTAGTGTGAGAGGTGAGAGAGTAATAGTGGGGTAAACAGGGAGGGGTATGGGGGAATTTTAAGGAAAAATTACGGGCGATTTTTAGTAAATACGGGCGGTAAATAGCGATTGGGCTCTATATATATGGACCCAAGGTTCCCAAAATATTTCAGCTAATTCTCATTTCACAAAACCACAAAAACATATCTCATTATTATCCTCTCTTTCTCTCGTGATTCTGGCGTGAGTCACACCAGATTTTGGCAGCTGATTGCTTGTGGAATTTTGCTCTGAATCTTGCATGTAATTCTTGTTCAAGACTCCCCAAGATGTCCTCCTTACTGGGCAAGTATCAAATTTGAGGTTTTAGATCATTAGCATCAAGGAAAATCAAGGAAGGTAAGACGTGGTTGAATTATTGCAACTATGAGGTCTTTAGCTTATAAATTTGATTATTTTGGATTAATTACTGAATTTTAAGCCATGCATGTTGTGTTTCTGGTATTAGGAGTTGCTGGAGGAGATCTAAGTATGGGTAAAGGATATTTAGATCCTAAACATCGGATTAACGTACACAAGCTCCACCACCTAAACTTTGTTTCTAGCTTTGATCATGGAATTTGTTTGTGGAATTGTGAATACTTGGATTATGTTTGAATGTTTATAAAAACTGATTTGCATGTGTTTTATTATGGAAGATATTGTGTTAAAATCCTCTTGCATGTCAAGTTCCCTAAGACTCCTTGAATAACTGAGTATAAAACTGATTATCGATCCATTTCTCTTGAGCTACACTGCCGTGACTTTCCCTGCCAAATATCTTCCTCTTTCATTATGTTTTTCACCTTGGTGTCTCTTGGAAGTTGTAGATCTTGAAAAGATGTTGAATTTAGACCCAAGGATCACTCCATTTGGAGTTGTACATCAAAAGTAATGCTGTCTGGAAGTTGTCGTATGCATAACATGTTTTCTCAAACACTTATTAACCCTTGCTATTATCTCGATTTTGTTTTGATTGAAGAACTTCTTGTACCTAACCTTTCATGATATTCCCTTGCAACGTTCATGTCTTGATTATCAAATAAACCTTGCTTCATTCACCTCATATAACACACAACCTCAATTCATTGAGTAAAAGAACATCTAAAACTCGATTTTTGCTTAGTTGTTTTCTCGAGTTGATTAACGATGTTTCTTTTGTTCATTAATTACCTTTAAATGTTGAATACCTATTGAATATATCTATTTATTGGTTTACCTACCTAAACATTATCCAAGCATAGAAGTTACGATATAGATTCACATCTAAAGCACCATATTTTGATAATAACACTGAACCATGAAATTGATCATTCGAGTACTTGCGTGGCGTCGCTATTTCATATATTTAAGAAACTCTTTGTGAAACCTATTCAGGCTGCCATATGATGTCGATCACCTCATTAACCACTTTGGATGACCATGACGTCGTTTCCGAAACCTTGTTATTGAGTCACTTCTTCGAAATAGTGGAACTTGACATAGCAAGCTTGTTTTCCGGAACTTGTTTTCATGAGTTAAGTTTGCTTCAGAAGTTGTTGTAATTGATTACGAATAAGTATTTAAGTAAATTATTTGAGTATGATAATTTCAGTATAATTATTGAGCATAAGTATTTCGGTATAAGTACAAGTTTTGTTTTATAAGGGAAGTAGCTGCGTAAGCAGTGATGAACAACACTCGCAGAGCGGGTTTGCTCATTGTGAGTTTAGAGCGGGTATTACTCCGGAGCGGGTAGTGCTCCGTTATGTAGGATCATGACCTAGAAGCCTTGCAAGCAAGCAATAAGAAAGGTGGGGAGACGTCCCTCAAAAGTCTAAAGTTATGGCTTAGCCCTCCATTCGTGTTCCTTCCCTAGAGTTATGCTATGTTTTGAGATGAGTTTATGATTATTATTTGTGTTATGTATTGAGAATGATATGTGATATCGTGAGATAATTCTTGGAAAATCTCTCCCGTATATGCAAATGTATTTCTATGGAAGTTAAAGGAAAGAATCAACGTATTTCCGAGCAAGTATAAACGTATTTTTTGAATAAGAATAATAATTTCTCGATGCATCAATGAATTTCTGAGCAAGAGAAAAATGAAGTTATGAAAGTTATAAGTTCATGCTTTGAGTATAAGAAACGATTGAGTAATTTTAGCCACCCTATTATTTTGGAATCGGTGGCACTTGTGTACTAGTGTAAGCTGACCTGTTTTGTTCTTTGAACCTGTCTTAGTGGGGGCAGATTCATCTGTTTTGCAGGAATAGAGAGGATGTTCATATTAGCTCCTGTGTGCAAATATGAAGTCTTGATCAATGTGTTAGTCCGCTGCTAGGAGATAATCTAATTTATATTATGATTCTTAGCAAGTTAAACATGTGTTTTCGATTTGTAATCTAAGTACTCAAAACATATTGTAATACCTAATTTATTATAACTTATTTTTGTAATAAGCTTGGATACTATGGGATTTCCTAATTTTCCCTAGCAAGAAAGGTGCGGAAGTCCACCTTAACAGTCTCTTTAATTAGCAGCTTAACTTCGTAATTAGCACTATTAAGTCTTAATTAAGCAGCTATTTGGAGTGGGTTGTTACAGCCAAAGGCGTTCATGCCATCCGTACATAATCCAAGCCAGAGATTTATTTTGTCATCACTAAATGCCTTATACAGCCTGTTGATACTCTTCCACGCAGGCGAATCAGCCGGATGCTTGAGCATACCATCTTTCTTCCTACGATCTGCATGCCACCTCAAATTCTTCGCATCTCTTTTTATTAAGAACATGCGCTTAAATCTAGATATTATAACGAGATATTACAACACCTTAGCTGGTGGCCTTTCATTAACCCCCAGCCCCTTTACGCATGTACGTCGACAATCCACAACGTGGAAACTCAACCAAATCCTCATCTTCATTACGACAAAGTAAGCACACAATAGTTCAGACAAGCATGTATTCTCTTGTACTCTAAATTAAAAGGACACATGAGTTCGTTAGCATAGTAGTTCGACTTCAACAGTTCATTTACATCAGGAAGCATATCAGTTAAAGCTTCCATCAACGAAGTGAAACCACAGTCTGTCCAACCTCCTTCTGAATTAATGTTGAAAAGTGTTGTCACGGCGGAAAGTTTGGTGTACTTTGTACAATCTAGATACAATGGCTCTTGAGCAGCGTTAGACATAGACTTGAGAATACGAGGTCGTTTGAAAAACTGATCTTCAACACTTCTATCATCTCGTCTCTTCGATCCATATCTTCATCCCCGTACTTATCCTCCCCATTCTCATCCCCTTACTCATCAACAACCTCTAACTCGTTTTCTTCTTCACATACATCGTTCATTATTCTTGAGCTTCTTCGATATTCTTCCTCCTCACCATGCCAAACCTATACATGGTATTGAGGCCTAAACCCACGACGAAAGACATGCTCCCTAAACAACTGAATACTACTAACCTTTCTCACATTTCCACAATCAACATAAGGAAAATAAAAGTCGTCGGTTCTAGAGGATGCTTGATATTCTAACTCAGATTTACAGAATTTCGAGACCCCATTCATAAATTCAATCGTGTCACAGCTACCATATATCCCAGTACGATCGATACCATTCAAGAAGACCTCTAATTAAACGCAACCAATTATAATGTGTCAATCATTTAAGCGTACACATGCAAGAGAGTCATATATTCAAAAGTATGCATGCTTTCTAAAGGTCCTTATCACTCTAACCTAACCCATCCTAGGACGTCTAATCTCAGTAGTGAATATATGCCAACTTTTTTATTCTAAAGAAAATCCGGCAGCATTTCCCTACAGTTTTCCAAGCACACAATGTAGATAATTGCTTATCTACATATACCTAGAGGACAATATAGAGAAATGACAAGACAATATGTAACACCCCAGAAATTCAAAAGCAGAAAAGAAAAAGAATTAATATATTTAATAGGACGACGGCGGAAACATCATCTTCTGGGAATGTCACTACTACAAGAATAGTGTTTAAATAACTAAGTGATAAAAACAAACTTAAATAAATATTATAAATAAATTAATTACTTAGATTAAAATCGAAATGAGAAAACTATCTCAAACTAAAAAGAAGTCTAGAACTAAAAGACCTAATAGATTATTTCTCGCATCTCAACCCGAGCCCAAAATCAAAGAAAATCCCCATCAACAAAACCTGCAAAATATACAACAAATATCCACAATCAGTGGGGAGTAACTAACAGCTCTCCCAGCCCAATATAGGATTCAAATAGCAATTTTAAGTAAAGTTAAAATAAATGTTACTACACAGCAACATGCTTCTAATAACAATAAGTAAGTCAACAATAATGAACTTAAGATAATCATACAAGATCCATAACATAAGCCTCCAAATAATTAAACAAAATAATATAATAGGTTTTGAGAAAGAGCATAACGCCAGTGGATCGCAACACACTTCCTAAGGTTTGTCAGATCGAAGTCTCCAGACAGCCTATGGGCTTACGTTCCCTACTGCCTGTGTCTAAGAATGGCCAAACTCCCGATGCATGATAGTACCCAGCTCAGTACTTTCCAACCTCTCGGACGACAACAATTAACCCAGGTAATACCCCTCAATCGCAACCTAGGTGGTTGGCATGTTCTTCACCGGGGACTACATCTATCCCACCGGATATCTTAATCTAAATAAAACAGTTCTACAAATAAATACAATAATTTATTCATCCATTAATCCTCAAATATAAATATTAAGGATGCCCTTAAGGCCTTACACCCAAAATCAACGGAAACTAGGATCGCAATCCAAAAGTCTCAATTCAACAATATTTATCTTCCCAAAGTAATAGTAATAATAATACTAATAAAATCATTTCACCAAACTAAAAAGAATAGGCCTTCATTAAAACATAATTATACACCAAAATACAGTATAATCAAATACTCTAACTACTACAATGTCGTTGTCTGAGCGTGGGTACAAGGTTAATTACAACGTTAGTTATAATACCCCCGGTACATAACTCTTGGCGAAACGGTACTAAAGACAGTATTATTCTCTCTCGAGTACAGTAACGTCGACAACTTAGATATTGATTAATGAAACTACAACATTATTATCATCATAAAATTAATAGGACACTCACAATATAACTATAAGTAAATATATCGTTCAACTTAATAATAAAAATACATAAATAAAACATGCAGCAATTCTTCAAAAGACTCCATATATAAAGATTTCACCTCAAAACAAGTCTTAACATGCTTCAACAGAACAAGGTACGCCTTTTGAAATGGTTTTTAAACATAAGCAGCAACTTCAAATAGACATAACTTTCATACTACACCGTTTTTTTATGAAATTCTAAATGCATTTTAAAGCTTATCTCAATAGCTTTTCAACAAGTGGTCATAAGCTTAATTCCGAGGTAAAACGACTGAGATATGACACTTTGAACATACACTGTCCAAACTGGCCGCGAGTCGTGAAATAGCTCGCGGGCCGCGAAAGGCCTTATGTTTCTTTTCCTCGTGCACAACCATAGGTATGCTATTTCACGCAAATTTTCACCACATATACTCATACATCAAAATGAAACATACCCAAGCCAATATATGATTACACCATAGAAATTAACTAGTTTAACATGAGGAGTAACATGTAACATAAATTACATAGCCCCAAACATGATAATTCAACATATATTAACTATTCTAACATGATTAATCACAAAATACATGAATCATAGCCCAAAATAAATAATTTCCAGATCACTAAAACCACAAGAATTCATCCAAAACCACACCCAACCTTAAACAACAATCAACATATATGCTTAAATATAACCCTAACATCATGCTACTAATTTTTCACCAATTCCTAATACTTTCATGATAATAATATATATATAACATCACAAGCATAACATTAGGCATGAAGAATAACATTTTATACAATCCTAACGTGACACTAACATGAATAAAAATAGCAAAGAACAATTCTAATAACACCCTAGCATACTTCTAAGCCTAATAACACAAATTCTAACTAACTAACATAAATCCTAACAAAACCAAAATCACTACTCTAATCCTAACGTGCTAGAAGAGATGCTAGTTACCTGGATTTTAGGTGGAAAATAATACTAGAATGGCAAAGAAAGAAAAGAATAACATTGCTCCCAAAAACTCCAAGAATACAGGATGAGTCGTCTGTTTGATATAGAAACTGCAGATTCGTCATTCACTTTCTTCAAAAACAAATTATACCAGGAGCAAGATCTTTCCTAGTAGATGAATTTTGACTACTCACACTTCCAATTCCGATAAGAGACGAAGGAGATATGATGCAAACAAGTTAGGTGTGCAAAAATGGACGAAAAATCCGAGAAGAGAGAAGAACTCTTTCTCTTCCTCTCTAAGGCTGGCGTGAAGGGAGGTTTTTGGGTGCAGCAAAATAATGTGATTATTCATATCATTAAGCAAAGGTTTAATTACCTAAAGATGGGTTAATGGGGGAATGGCTCTTCACCTTTTGGTGGTTACATAGAGGGTTAGAAGATGCTAATACTATGCTTAATACTCCTCTAAATTTCGAACAGCATAAGAAGGAAATGGGGTTGCAAAATTCATTACGTTGGTCGGTCCAAAATATATTTAACGCTTAAGATAAAATCACACGTTACTTAAATTTATAAAATAAAAATTACTAACTATATGATAAAATAAATACGCACATTATATATAATTAATGAAATTACTAAATAACTATATATACACTTTATATTAATAATCACAACAACATAATACAATAATTAAATAATTATACACTTTCAAAGTAGTTTTTAACAATAAATTATTTTATTTTAAGGGAAAATATCATTTTAATGTAAACAACGCCAAAAATAAAGAGTAAAAATTACGGGGTGTTACACAATGCTTTCCTTAGAATTGAAAAGAATACATATATTCACCACCTAAGTGAGATAAAACGTCCAAGAACAGTCCCAAATCGGGCACTATTCAAGCCTTACTCCTAATGAGTAAGTCTTAAATGGGTATCTAGGTATATGATGATGATGATTACTATAACTTTATACATTTCATAGCTTAATTAGATCATTTTCATCCAATCTCATTTCAAGATACACATAAATTGAATATATATATACTAAATAAAGGAAGCTATAAGGAATTGTCTCTATCATAAATACATACCAATATCAACTAATATGGAGATCGATCTCTATATATACTTTGCACTAGCTCCTGGTTGATTTATCTCATCCAATACGCTAATATCTAAGACATATAAAACCAAAAAAAAAACATGTTAGCATATCGTAATCAAATTGCAACACACTATAAGAAATACATACATATATAAATTATCATATCATACCCACATTGAAACACATTGCAACTTTTCTCATTAATTTAAACTTTTAACAAATTACAATAAACAAATTATGTTGACATTAAACTAAGTTACTAGCTAATCTAACTCGAATAATCAAACAATCATAAAATTCCCAAATTCACAACAATTCACTAGTGTTAAATACAATGATCCAATAATTTAACCTCTTACCTCCATTTCGACCTCCTAGCTCAATTTTAACCTTCTAACAAGTTAATAATTTAATCTCCTAAATCACCATAGTCCAACAAAAAACCAGAAAATTAAACTAATTACCTATTAACACGAATGAGGAGCAATGGGAAGACAATAGAAAGTTGAAACTCTGGCTTTTCCTAGCCGCTTATTCCTATAATTAACAAATCCCACATGCGAATAATCACATAACTCAATTAAGAAAATCAAAGATAACTAAAAAACTAAGATTAATTTATAAACTAAGCAAAACGCACGAGGAAGAAAGAGGCAGTGGTGGTGGTGGTGGTGGAGGTCGCTAGTGAAGTGTGCCTTGTGGTGGAGGGAGGTGTGGTGGAGTGCGTTGTGTGGTAGAGGAATCCTACAAAGAAGACCCACGAGGAAGCACCACGAAGAAGGTGCATTGTGGAGAATAGTGGAGTGAAGAAAGGTGGTGACTGTGTCTGCGGTGGTAATGGTGGCATGCGGCTGCGTCTCTGGTAGCGGTGGTGGTGCTGCTTGCGTTTGAAGTGGTGGTGCTCTGTGTGTGCCAAGGGGAGTTCAGGTGTTAAGGCAGTAGACGTAGTGAGTGCGAAGGTGAAAACTGAAGAGCGAGAAAAAAGAATGTATGTGTGAGCGGTTTTGCTGGTGGAATGAAAAAAAGGACCTCGATTTTTAGGTAAATCGGAGGCCTTGAATTATTGGCTCAAGTTAGCCCAAAAATCGCAGCCTCTTAATGGTAAAGGACTCCGGTTTTTGGGCTAACCGGAGCCAAAAGTTCACAGCTTTTTTTAAATACAATGGTGGATTAAGGGGCTCGTTTTTAAGATAATTGGAGCCCTTTTTAAGTAGCCATTGGCCTTTTTTCCTCAAATTATAATATTTTTATTTGTCAAGATATGTTAAAGCAGTACAAAAGGAAGAAACAACCTCCCAGTTGCACAATGAAGGTGGATTTGAGGAAAGCTTATGATTCACTAAGTTGGGAATATATCAAGGAGCTGCTGCAGGGTCATAATTTTCCTTCGAGATTGGTTGAGTGGATTTTGGTGTGTGTTACAACTCCCTATTTTTCGCTGAGTATAAATGGAAGTTTGTGTGAGTTTTTTAGGGGAAAAAAAGCGCTGAGGCAAAGGGATCCCATCTCCACTTTATTGTTGGGTAGGTTTCAGTAAAAAGGAAAAAAAGACGAGTATAAGGGGAAGGGTAGGTTTCAGTATCATTACAGGTGTGCTTCACTCAAGCTTACTCACCTAATATTTGCATATGATTGAATGTTGTTTAGTAAGGGTGATGTGTAATATGTTGTGCTGTTAAAGAGATCTTTAAAAGCTTTTGCTGCTGTAACACCCCGTATTTTCGCTCCGAGTTTTTCACGTTTATTTTCTCCTAAATAGTATTTCATGTACTTTTAGTATTTAAATTATTTATTATATTATTTTTTACCGTGTGAAATTTATTTTCGAAAATTATAAACTTAGTTTGTAATATTTAAATTTAAGTTATGTTACTTATATATAGGATTATTATTCAGATTTTATCATTATTTTGGACGCGTTTTGGACTGCTTGCGTAACGAACCTTAGAAAGTTGAGTGACCCTTGGGTTGGCAGAAGAATTGGCCAGTTATGGAGGGCTTGTGAAAAATTTTGAGAGCTCTTTTAGTGAGGTTTTTCAATTTGTAACCTCCCTACTTATTGCATCATTAAACCACCTCAGCTAATGATTTCTTTTGAGCTTCTTAACCTTCCGAAAATTTGATTTATAATCAGAATTTTGCTACACTCTTTTCCCCATTGTTACACGCCATTTTCGAATCAAAGAAGAAGAAAAAGTTGGTGTTATTCTTCACAAAAAATTCAAACACTTGTTTACTTCTTTTCTTCATCACCTTGGAAGCTTTAACCTTTAGTTCTTGGAAATCCTAGGAAGCGAGTTGGAGGACGATAACCCCACGCACACGCCTAGCCTTATTGAGTTTTTGCACACCACCCGACATTCCAGGTAACTAGCAATTGTTCAAGAACGCTAGATATTACGATAGATTTTAGGATAAGGATTGGTAGTTAGGAAATGTTTAGGATTCTTGTTATACGATGAATTTCAAATTTTTATGTATATTGTTTCTGCATATGTGTGCGCCATGTGTGTGTTTATGTTGAAGGAAGAAAGTTTTATGTTAAAATCATTGTTATATGTTGACCTTGACGAGTATTCACATTTTATACTTGTGGTGGTTGTTTAAAAATGCTTGTTTTACTCTCATGCCTATTATGAATATTTTATTTTGATTATGATGGAAATGCTTATTACACTTTATTTACTCTCATGCGTATTATGAATATTTTATTTTGATTATGATGGAAATCCTTATTACACTTTATAACATATTTTGAGTGTGGTTTTGATGCTATAATGAAACCTGTATCATTCGTTTGGAGTTATTTTTCGTGAATTTGGATAACTCTTGGCTACTGCCTGTCTGGTGAAATTTCATGAGCTACGTCAGGCGCACAGTGGTTGTGTCAAGTTCACGTTGATGCGTTAAACGCATGGGTCTTGCGCCAACCGCACGTTCCTTCGCGGAGTACACGCACGTCAGTTGCTAAACCAGCTCTGCCATAATTTTTGCTTAGCTTGCAAACGTCAAATTTTAATTATTCATGTAGTTTTGTGTTGATTGTTGAGTTTGGAATCTAATGCTGTTGTATGTGACCATGTTTTAAGTTAATTAACTATATTTGATATAAGTTATATATGATTACAAGAATATGAGGATATATATATGTACTAGTATTGTTGTTGTTACTGTTGTATTGTTTGTGGTGATTACGCTATGTTTATGAAAGTTTGTTATTTATAGATTTCATATTCTATAATCATTTGTGGAACTTGGTTATATCTTGAAATTTTGATGCTATTATTCCTATGATGAGAAGAATATGAGATTTTATAATGAATTGAATTACTTGGGATGCTATCCTAGTATTTCTGCATATTTGGGTATAAGGTTGTATGGGCTTCTCTATTATTATTTTGATTTGAAAAATTATTTTAGTTTGAGATGTAAGATATCCGGGGGGATAGATGTAGTCCCAAGTGAACAACATGCGAACCACCTAGTTTGCGATTTGGGAGTATTACCTGGGTTAATTATTGTCGGGAAGTACTAAGTTGGGTACTATCCTGCATTGGTAGTTTGGTCATTCTTAGAAACAGGCGGTAGGGAACTAAGCCCAAAGGTTGTCTGGAGGTTGCGATCTGACAAAGCTTAGGAAATAGGTTGTGATTCATTGGCGTTTTGTTCTGTCTCAAATTTGCTTTATTATGCCGGTTTTGAATAAATTTTGAATTATTAATATTTTAATTCGAAGGTTATTTTCTATCAAACTATGTATCTCCATGTTTAATACTTTGATCTTTTGTTTGTGAGTTGGATTGGATTGGTGATAATTTGTTTTATGTGTTTTATTAATTTAATTGAAGTGTGGGTTTCCTGACTATTATTTGTAATGCTATCTTGATTGTATCTGTTCTGGAAGAACTGCTAGTTACTCCCTACTAATTGTGGAGTATTTTTTGTTATATATATATACTCTTTCAGATGGAGTTGAAAGCTAAACTGATCATTGTATGGGCCCGGGAAGTGAGAATATATAGGAAGATTTACTAAGTTCCTTGTTCTGGTTTTAGTAGATGATATTTATGATGGATTTAGGAGGTTTTTTAGCCTCATAGGTGTTAAGTAGTTTTGTTGGTTTTGGTGGTTCTTTTGCCACGTGGAGTTTGGATATTACTTTTCGATGTTTGGGATTTTGGACGTTTCTTTGCCTCTGTAGTTGACTTTGGACTATTATGACTTAGAAATTTTTCTTTTGATAATAATGATAACCTTTTTGAACCTTCTAGAGTGACATACATATCCATCTTGACGATATTTCTCGTACCGTCTATTTATTATTTATGATTGTCTATTTTTTCATTTCTTTTATGTATAGGGATGACGTGTTACAATTGTTGTTTCTGGTTGAATGCTAGTCGTGAGAAGACTGCAGTTTACTTTGGAATGCTTCTGACGAAGTTCAAAGTGATATTCTCCAATTGATAGGGTTTCAAAAGGGTGAATGCCCTTTTAGGTACCTTGGTGTACCAATCACTTATAAAAGGATTGCAAAATCTAATTGTGACAATCTTGTGGATAAAATTCTAAAGAGAATTGTTTGTTGGAGTTCAAGACACTTACCTTATGCTGCTAAAGTTGTTTTCATCAACTTTATGTTACTTAGTCTTCACACATACTGGGCACAAGTCATCCTGTTGAATAGGGGTGTGATGTAGAATATTATACAGATATGTAGAGCTTTTTGTGGGAAGGAAAAGTGTTTCTCCGCAGGCCTTTCCCTATTATCTAGAGTTGGGTTTGTAAGCCAAAACCAATGGGTGGCTTTGGTGTGAGAGATTGTTTGTCATGGAATACCACAGGAATAGGAAAGTATGTCTGGCAAGTTCTTACAAGGAGGATGTTCTTTGGATCAAGTGAGTACATAATGTATACATTAAAGAGGGTATGGGAGTATGAAGCTCATGCATCTTCTAGCTTGGTGTGGGAGAGTATTTGTAAAGTGAAGAATGTTTTCAAGTCTGCATATACACAACACAAAAACAAGTGGTTAAGTGAGGAGAAAAGTGACTCTGCTAATGAAGGTTGTAAATAGCTCATAGGGCAACAAGAAAGAGTGAATGATATCATTGGGTGTGGAACAGTGATACAAGGGACGCGGGATGGAGCCACGTTTCCCGATCTGGGTCGTTCGTTCCCTATCGCGAAACAAACGCGACCCAGATCGCCTCTGTTCGCGAATCAGATCGCCTAAGGCGACGTCCCTGATTTCAGCACAAGAAACCCTTTTTTCTGTGTTTAATTTTAATTTGTGGTTTGTTTTTCGCAATTTCAAGCTTTGGAGTTTAGAAGCTGAAGGTTTGATAATGGAGGTTATGTTGATGAAGGGGAAGAAGAAGTTCTGAAGAAGGCAGAGGAGAGAGAAAGAGAGGTAGAAGAAAGTGGTATAAGTGGGAGACCACGTGCCTATTGTACTTGTATTTTGCATCTAGTGGAGTGTAATTTTAATGATACAGTTGTATACCACATTACCACTCTATCTTTTTTTTATTACTCCACTCCTATCCACGTGATGGGGAGTACTTTTTTACTGCCTCTTCTATTTTTTGACTTTTCAACTTCTTTTTACTGCCTCCTTCTATTACTTTTTTGACTTTACTTTTTTACCAATGATACAGCTGTACACATTACCAATAATGAGCAATTTTTTTACTTTTCAACTACTAATATTTTTTTTTTTTTTTTTCAAATCAAAGACCAAGTAACACATTTAATCATTTATATTTTCATTTTTTAATTATATTTTGATAGGATTACTAAGAGTTCTAATATTTTAAATTTATTAAAAAAATCAGTAAAAAAATGACCCAATGTTTCCGATTCACCAAAGGTAGCATTTCCCGTACCCGTTTCTGTACCACGTTTCGCATCGACTCTCGTTCCTTGTATCATTGGTGTGGAATACATTCAATTTGATCAAGCTTTCATTCATTACTTGGATGACAACGTTGGGGAAACTTGAAACAAAAGAAAGATTGTGTAATGTAGAGGTGTGTCAGGAGATGGATTGTATGCTATGTGAGCAAGGGCAGGATGCCTGTAATCATTTGTTTTTCAAGTGTATTTTTAGCAGATGGATCTCTAAAAGCATCATGTGTGTGTCTACGGATTAAAATTGCTGCTAAGGAGAGTCTATATACTTCATGGAAGAAGTGGGGCAGAAAATATAGAAGCAAAAGACAATAGAAGATGTGCTATGCTGCTTTGGCAGCAACAATGTACTTTGTTTACCAAGCTGGGAATGAGGCTTTGTGGAAGGAAGTTGTTCCTAGACCTGATCTGATAGTGAAGAAGATTAAATGTGAAGTGTGTATTATTAGAGTAAAGACTAAATTAAATAGTAGGTGTACTATTGAAGAAGTAACATGGGTGTATGGGCTAGTTGGAAATTGTAATTGAGTAGGTTTGTTGTTGATGTAGTAGTGTCTATACTATTATAGGTAGTAGGATGTATTGATGCTGGTGCCTTTGCTTTGCTTATTGTAATATATGTTTATATTTTCCAAAAAAAAAGAGATTGAACTTTGAAACTCACATCGAAATAATATTCAGATAAAAGCTGATGACAATATAATATTTGAAAGTTGTTTGCTTACTAACGATATTATTTCACTCTGCCTTCTATAGAGAAACCATGCTCCCTTTAATAGGCAAATTTGAGCATTATAAACCATACAAATGCACTAGAATAATGAAGAACATAATGCTGTCCACTTTTAAATACTTTACGCCATATTTTTAAAATGTGGGCTTCATTTTAAAAGTAGTACGTACGAGTAGTTTTTGACATGTGCTCTTTGATGTTTGTGTTGCTTTGACATTTTTTATATTACTTTGATCTCACTTTTTGATATCTTCAATATCCCATCTTTCGGGCTTTGACAAATGGGTCTTTTTTTGTTTTCTCGTAGTTTGTTTGCTAACCACTTGAGTATTTGCAAGTAAGTGTTAGAAAATATGTTGCCCGAAATTTTGAGTGGTAAATATGTATGTATGTGAGTATGTGTGTGTTTTTGCGGGCGCGCATGCGTGCGTGTGTGTTTTTTTATCTTAAGGTAGCTCTACTAAGATATATTATTAAGTTATCTTAATACATTTAAGTTACTTGCGTATATGTAGGCTGGCTATACAATGAAGTTAAGATCTTGATTATAGGTTACAACTATTTTACATTGAAACTAACTTCTGCATAAACTGTTATGTGTTTAGTTTTATTTTAGTAAAGCAGAAAAGTTCATATCCATCTACAATTCTAAAACCCATCAAATTTCATCCACTAGACTCCCAAGGTCCATCAAATTCCATATCCATTTTGTCTGCTAAGGCCATCAATTTTCCATCCAATCTATATTAATATTTTTAAAAGATGCTCCTAAACAAGGAACGGTGCCACGTGGTGCTCTCTCTAAGGGTGTTTTACTCCATGCAATCTACATACAATGAAAAAAAAAAAAGAAATTCCATAGCATAGGGTTTGATCCCGTAACTTCATGTTTATATACTAAAGTCTTAACCACTAGACCAAGTGATATTTAGTGCTCTCAGCTTAAAGTATAATATTAATAAATGAAAATTTTTCGTACTCGGGGCATAACCCGGGCCTAATAACTAATTTAAATCCAGTAGGAGTCTAAAAGCATTTAATTTTATCCATGCTAGGTCCATTAGACATCCATCCGATTCCATTCTCCTTAATTAGGCCCATTAGGAGTCCATCCATTCTAGGGTTAAAGTCAATTGAGGCCATCTGTTTTTGGAATTCCAAAATCTACAAAGTCTTGTGCATTTCATAACCCATTTCCATTTAAGACTATCCACTTTTAAATACTATCCATCCTCCATAATCTATTTTCAATCTTCAAAAATCAAATGCAAAAAGGTGTACAAAATTTCCTGAAAACAGATTAGTTCTTCGAAAGACTTTAAGCTCAGTCCATCTAAACCCATCCAAGTGCGTCATAATTAAGCCCAATCCATTTCATTTAGTCCATCAAGTCAAAAAAAAGTCCCATCATGCATTCATATAAACCTTGTTCAAATCACATGCATAAAATTCGTAAGCCCATGTGCATCCATATAAGCTCAATCCATCCAATCCATCTTCTATGTCTAGTCCATATATAGGTCAAAATATGCATCAATATAAGCCTAATTTCTAATGTTGAATGTAGATGCCTGAATGATTGTAAAGGCTCATATGCATTCATATAGGTCTAGTCTATCCAATCCAATCATAAGGCTAATATGCAACTATATAGGTCTAAACCCATGTATATATACCTAGGTGCATTCATTCAATCCAATATGTTACATGCATTCGTGAAACCACAGGTCCAATAGGCAACCCTACAGGTCCCAACCCATGCGTATCTGCATAAAGGTCTGTTTGGGAACCATTATTTCATTTGAAATGGTGGAATTGATTCAATTCACTTGTTTGGGTACCCCAATGGCATTGGGCTAATTCCAACCAAGTTAAATCCCACCCTCTCCCCCTGTCATTTCAATCTCTATCTCATGCTTTTTTGGTCTATCCTCTAAGTTCCCCATTATGTCCTCCCCTCCCTCCCCCTCCCCCCCCCCTCCCCTTCCACCGCCGGCGACCTCATCCCCACTCCTGAATTGGAATTTAATTCCCATATTTACCAAACGAGTTTGAGGAATTGGAATTCGATTCCCATGCGTTTGAGGAATTGGAATTGCAATTCAAATGCGTACTTTTAATTTCTATAATTGAAATACTAAAATTGAAATGAAATCCAGGTTCCTAAACGCTGCCTGAGTCAATTCCATTTAAATTCAACCCAATAAGTTTTTCATGGATGCATGTATGTTAGCACTAGAGGATCTAGCTAGGATTTTTGAAATGGTGGTCTGAATATAAAATCAAATAGACTCGTTTTAATATAATATTATACTTAGCTTATTGCTTCCTCCATTTTTAATACTTGCAAGGGTTTCTATTTTAGGAACTTTATTACATGCAACATTGACATTATTGGCAATATATTCTCTTTTTTTTTATCTCTCTCAATCTTTGTCTTCTCCTTGGTGGTGGTTGTTGTTGTTGTTGTTGTTGTTGTTCTATTTATCTCCAAGCATATGAGAATTCTTTTTTATCTCTCTCAATCATTGTCTTCTCCTTGGTGGTTATTATTATATTCATCATTATCATTATTTCATTTATTAATATCTTTTATTTTTTTTCGGTTCAGTTTAGTTCGATCCATTTCAGTCCTTTAAATTTAGTATAATTTAGTTTAGCAAACTTCAGTGTAAAAGAGCAATACCTAAATAGTTTAATTGTACAAGGTAGCCCAAACTACACTAAATATGCATCTCTAAATTGAGGATCACGTGCATCGCACGTACCAAAAACTACTATCCTCTAAAAAGGGTGATAAAACGGATAAGAAAACCAAACAAACAATAAAGTTGGCATCTTTTCCATTCTGCATCAAATAATATTGACCAAACATGCTCTAAATTTTAACCCGATAGACGTTCCCTTGCCATTTTATTTTTCCAACAAATAGCCAAGCATTCAAAAAAAAAAACCCTTTAAAAGTGCAACAATAATGTTCTAAAACAGGAAAGTACATGGAAGCGTCAGATCCCCGTAAAAACCTTTCTGAAAGCAGCAAAGGCAACAACCTTCATCTTCAGAGAAAATCCAACACCGAGGATTAGGAATAAACTATTGTTTAAGTTGGGTTGCACTCCTTTTTGGATGATTACCTAGCACATTCAGAAGACCGATTATAATGTGCATTAACCAGACAAGTACATTATAACACTATATTTAACCATAGCAAGATTCTCATAGTTTTCCTATCCAAAACAACAGCAAGATATAGATCATATATATATATATATATATATATATATATATATATATATATATATATATATATATACACCTGTGCCAAGCTGCTCATGCACGTCGGAGCAAGGCTCTGTTTCACTAGAACAGTTTCCGTCACTTTGTGAAATTATTGTCGGACTCGAACACATCGCAGGGAATGGATAACCAGCCGTCATTGATGTTGAATAAGGTTTACAAATACCTGGAGGAATGGATGTCAAATCGTTTAGTTGGCTAAAGTCGTAGGAGCCTAGGAGGTGATATCCAAGATTTAGGATCACATCCCGTCTACGTCATTCGCCGATGTGGCTCTCTCGACACCAGAAGAGAAACTAATACCTGGAGGAAGGTGACTATATGATGCACATGCACACGAACAACTTGGGCAAACTACCACCCCAAATGGCATTCTGATTCCAGTTCCCGTACTTGGTACTGCGCTTCTGGGAACAGACTGTCTTGGGCTTCGAAATTGGAAAATTGGAGTTCCCACACAAGGCATGTACCGAGTTAGAAATTCTCCATCTCTGGCCTTTATCATTGTCTGTTCATAACAAAGGAAAAGGCAATAGAGAAAAAAAAGCCACTTATCCCGCCTATTCACATAGGTATCAATTTGCAATCTCATGAAATCTTTTATATATATTTTGATATGAATTTGAAATCCGAAAAATCCACAATGTATACCCGAATCTAAGTGACGTTTTTATGGTGTTTATGATTGAAAACTGAGAAATAATAAGTAAAATAAACAAAGATAGGCTCTTGTTCCCTCGAGAACTAGAGGATCTCTCACCAACCTCGATTAGGAGATGCACACAAACCACGATTTGTATGTTCTTGGTACGACGACCAAATATTCAATGCAACAAGCACTCGAATTCCTTTACTCAAAATCACTCATATCTCCCTTTCTTTATTAAGTTAGGCGCCTATTTATAAGGCTAAGAGCAACAAGTAATCCTTGCTCTCCAAGGCAATACACCACACGCCAACTAGCAAATATTTAAAGGAAAGTTTCCCCTAATCCTAAGCCTAGAATCTAGCTCAATTTAAGGAAACTCAAGCATAAGGGAAGATGCTCAAGACTTTCCTAAAATGCCTAGAATCACACGCCTAACCCTAGAGCTATTACAACTCAGATTTTCGGCTCTTATTAAAACCAACTAAAATAAAAATGACTCAACGACATTAACTAATTTAACTAACAAACATAATAAAAGACATATTTTTCGTTACATATAAAACCTCTACTTTAAGAGTAAAGTAAAACCATGCAACAATTCTAATAAGGCAAATAAAGATAGTAGGTGAAGTAATCCATGCACGTATCTTGCATCATATTTATTTCTTCTTTTTTTAAAAATTGTGAGAAATCTGATGATGTGAACTAATGACAACGAGTGACACAAGTATCTATACAAAATAATGAGACAAGAAATTTGGACACATAAGAGACTGTCAAAATTTTACAATAGCTTTCTTAAGAAAGAGGCTACCGTAAGAAAGAAATAACAACCACTAATTCCTCCACATCAGCATTAGTTTATTTATGTTAATATACTTATGGATAAATCTTCCTCATTTCTTGTATATGTACTTTTGGAAGTTTATGCTTAGTTTTGGATAACTTTCAAATTATATATGTATATATGTATATGTATATGTATATATATATGTATATATATGTATATGTATATTAAATTTATTTAGTTTTGGTAAATTTTTTTTTTTTAGTATCATAATGTATACTTTTTTTTTAGTATCATAATATATAATTTCATATATTATATAGCTTAATTTCGTATATTATAAGGTTTAATTGCCATATTATTTGTCGTCCATATTTACCGTATATCGTTCATATTTATACGGTATTTTTCTTTTTTCTCCCTCCTCTACTTCTTCTTCCTCCATAACCACCACCACCTAGCCACCATTACCACCCACACTGCCGGCCACTTCACCCTCCTTAGCAACCCCAACCCCCACAACAGCCCCGGCCCCCACCAATATGACTGCTACAAAACAGTAGCCACAGAAATCTTTAGCACCCCCCCCCGCCAAACCCCAACCCTTTACCAGCAATCCCCACCCCCACAGCGCCCCTCGCCAACCCCACCTCCATCCCTCCCCCACACCCGCAGCCCCCCTCTCCTCTCCTTTCGTGAGCGCCGCGAGTCCCCCTCTCTCCTCCCTTCGCGCCGCACCGCCCGGTCCTCCTCCCTCTCCTCTCCCTTCGTGTGTGCAGTCCCCCCTCCCCCCCCCGCACAGCCTTCCCCGGTGAATCCCCCCCCACCCCTTCTTCTTCTTCCTCTTCTTCTCCATTCCTCCCCTCGATGAGATTTTGTTTTGTTTTTTCACTGTATTTCAAGGAACCCGAGAAATATCAATATCATAAGGTCATTCAATTTTGAAAAAGGTAATTATTTTAATATTCCAAATACATGAAATAATTTAATTTAATAAATATAATTTTAACATTCATAACTTTTTTCATATAATATAAACTGTCTTAAATACAAATACAGAAAATAAAATATACCATATTTAACATCATCCGTTGTATATATAGAACTGCTAATGTTGAGCAATGTGAGGCTCACATTAATTCATTACGGTAGCCTTTTTTTCCAGAAAGCCATCACAAAAACATCCAAGAGACTGACATGAAGAATACGAAGTGTGAAAAGTAAACCCCCTAGGTAAAAAAAGGTTGGCGATGGTAGACTTTAGTCTTTGTTCTTTGGAGTTTGGATCAGCTTATTTTTGTTAAACTAAATTTGTGTGCTGAAATCAATTTGTTTTGTGTTAAATATTGCTACTAAATTTTTTTTTTTTTAAGTTAAGAGAAACAGAGCCTTCGATCAGTAGACGGACTTAAGATAATTAACAGTGAAGCAAAGCTTACCAGTATAATATATCTTACAATCTTACATTATCAAGGGATAGGGGAAAGAATAATACAGAAGATTCAAGATATATATCAACACAAAATAAGCAATTGGCGACACGTGCCTCAACTTGAAGCTTCAATGCTTTGACATGATTAGCATCCTCTTCCAGGACAAAAGCTTTATCTTTCTGTAATAACCCCAAACAATAAAATTTATATCATCAATTTTATATGAAGAATAAAGTTTAGGTAATACCAATTCTTATTTTTGCATTAAGCTTTTTAAATGTAATTATTTATTTGAATATATCACATACCTTTATAAAAATCATATATATAACATAGTAATTAATTCTTTTCAAAAATGCAAAATACAAAATAGAAATCACATGGCATATTGGCATGCCATTCTTTTTGGATTATAGTTGGCACTGAGCTAACTATAAAGTATGTACAATTGTACCATTGCCAGGAGAAATGTTATGCCTCTACCCCTCATGTTTTACTAGCTAATCTTATTCACGAAAACTTAGTTATGTAGTATTGGTTTGTGAGGAAACGTGATTAGGGTTAAAATGTGTTGCCTTCTCATTTAGCCAATATGCAATATATATCTTACAAACTAGGAAACCTATACAATTTAGGAAACTAGATATTATACTTCCTTAAACCTCTCTACACCCTCCCTCAAGTTGGAGCATTGGTAGGTTCAAAAATGCCCAACTTGGACAATAATAACTCAAATTGAGACTTGCCAAGAGCTTTGGTGAAGATGTCAGCAAGTTGTGCTTTTGTAGAGACATAAGAAGGCACAATGAGACCATCAGTGATAGCATCACGTACAAAGTGACAGTCAACCTCAATGTGCTTTGTACGCTCATGAAAGACAGGATTTTGAGCTAAATACAGAGCTGACTGGCTATCACAAAATAAGGGAATAGATTTGGGATGATGAACACCCATGCTAAGCAACACACCCTTCAACCACTTGAGTTCACAAGTAATAGCAGCCATGGATCGATATTCTGCCTCAGCAGAGGAACGAGAGACAGTGTGCTGTTTCTTGGTCTTCCAAGAAACAGGAGAATTTCCCAAGAAAACAATCCAACCAGTGAGAGAACGACGAGTAACTGGGCAGGCAGCCCAATCTGAATCACACCAACCCTGCAAAGATAATTCACTGTCAGCACGCAATAAGATACCCTGGCCTGGAGTACCTTTTAAATAACGAACCACTCTCAAAGCAGCATCCCAATGCTCCTGTAAGGGTTCCTGCATAAACTGTGACAAAACATGAACGGAATAGGCTAGATCCGGACGAGTAACGGCCAAGTAGATCAAACGCCCAACTAGGCGTCGATAAGCAACTACATCAACCAACGGAGGGCCCGGAGCATGAGCCAGACGATGGTTCTGCTCAATAGGAAAACCGCTAGGTTTGGCACCCAACAACCCAGCTTCAGAGATAATATCGAGAGTATATTTTCTATGGCATAAGAACAAACCAGAAGAACTACGAGCAACTTCAATGCCAAGAAAATATTTAAGAGAGCCAAGATCCTTCATCTTAAAACAATCACTCATATAAGCTTTAAAAGTAGTGAGAGCAGTGGAATCATTCCCAGAAATAATGAGATCATCGACATACACCAAGACATTAATCTGAGTAGAGCCACGAGTGAATGTAAAGAGAGAATAATCTGAATAGGATTGCAAGAAACCATACCCTTTCAAAGTAGAGACGAGCTTAGCAAACCAACAACGAGGAGCCTGTTTCAGGCCATAGAGAGACTTATGGAGACGACGCACCAAGTTAGAATTAGAACACTGGAACCGGGAGGTAACTTCATATATACCTCTTCATGGAGATCCCCGTGAAGGAAGGCATTATGAACGTCCATCTGATGAAGCTCCCAATTTTTGGAGGCGGCAATGGCTAAGAAAGCCCGAACTGTAGTCATCTTGGCAACAGGTTCAAATGTCTCATTGTAATCAATACCGGCTTCCTGATGATTGCCTAAAACAATAAGACGCGATTTTAGTCGCTCAACTGCACCATTAGACAAGTACTTGGTGCGATAAACCCACTGACTACCCAGAGCCCGTATACTAGGTGGCAAGACCTCCAAAGTCCAAGTGGCATTAGCTTCCAAGGCACTAATCTCGTCCTACATAGAAGCTTGCCATTTGGGGTCGCGCACAGCTTCCTTAAAGGACCTGGATTCAGGAGTAGAAACAACAGCAACAAGAAATTTTCGATAATTCACAGAAAAGCTTGTACAATTTATATAGTGAGCTATAGGATAAGGAGTGCCTGAGGAAGGCAATGGAGGCGAGGCAGACGAAGATGGACTAGGAACAAGCACCGAATGCGTCACATAATCCCGTAACTTAACCGAGGGAAATTTTTCCCTTCTTCCACGCCCCAAATCATTACTAGTGTTATCATCAATAATATTTGGATCCATTGGAGCCAAATTAGAAGGCTGGGCCGTGTTTAAAAAAAGAAGGAGAAGAAAGGAGGGATGGTGTTGGGCTTGTAGGAGGAGAGGAGAGAGGAGGTGTTGGGCCTGGGTAAGAAACAGAAGAAGAAGACAGATCCGTGTAAAGTGAGGGGGACACGGATGCTAGGCCTGGGCCAGCGTGTTGGGGATGAATAGTGGGGGGCGCTGGTGGGCCAGCGGGTGAGACAGAGGGAGAAGAAACGGAGGTAGAAGGCGCTGGATTGAGTCCACTAACAGATGGGTCCAACGGTGGATTGGTAAAGGAAGGGTTGGGCTGATTTTGAGGAGTGGAAGACATTATGGGCTGAGATTGTGAGATTGAGGTGGTTTGAGAAGATGAGGAATTTTGGGAAGGGGAGGATAATAAAAGAGGAGAACTAGGACCATCATCCGCAAAATCATCATCAATAATTAAAGCCTCGTCTTTTTGAAACCTATGAGATGGAGCAATAGGCAACAATTCGGAGGCCATAAAGGGAAACTCATCCTCAAAATTTTTAACATCGCGAGATACAAAGAATTCTTTTATATCTAGATCAAACAACCGCCAACCCTTTTTCCCAAAAGGATACCCCCACAAAAACACATTTTCGACTCCGACTCGCAAACTTATCACCTTTTGTTTTGTGATTGTGGACAAAACAGAGACAACCAAAAGTGCGAATAACCTCATAAGCAGGCAAAGTATCATAGAGAAGTTCAAAAGGGGTTTTATTATGAAGGAAGGGAGAAGGAGTTCGATTAATGAGATGAGCAGCAGCTAGAATACTTTCCCCCCAAAAATAAATAGGAAGATGAGCCTGAAAACACAAAGCCCTCCCGACATTGAGAATATGTTTATGTTTGCGCTCAACCCTCCCGTTTTGCTGAGGAGTGGCCACACAAGAAGTTTGAAAGATAATACCAGAAGCAGAAAAATAGTCAAGTAAACAATTGAATTCAGTACCATTGTCACTCTGAACTATTTTAATATTTTGAGAGAATTGACGCTCAACCATAGCAGTAAAGGCCAGAAACATGCGAAAAACTTCAGTTTTATCTTCCAATAAATAAATCCATACAGCTCTAGAGAAATCATCCACAAGAGTTAAAAAATAACGAGCACCACAAGAGGATACATGTCTGTAAGGACGCCAAAGATCACAATGAACCTTCTCAAAAATTCTATTAGCCCTATTGTCACTTAAAAAGAATTTATCTCTAGAGTGTTTAGCATGAAAACAAATTTCGCATGCCTTATTCAAAGTACCCTTATGATCACAAAGAAGAGGAAGCAACTTAATTACTTTTTCAGAAGGATGCCCCAAGCGTCGATGCCACAACTCCAAATCAGATGCAACACCATTGACAGACACATGCTGAACAATATCACCTCCGCAAAAATAATATAGTCCATCCCGTCTACGACCCGTTCCAATCAGCTCCCTCTGAGGGTCCTGTATAGCACACGAAGACGAGTTAAATTGTACAATGCAATTCAAATCATGAGATAATTGTGAAACCGAAATAAGATTGCAGCTGAAAGTAGGCACATAAAGAACATCACAAAAAGTGATAGTATAAGACAATCGAACAGAGCCCTTCTTGGATGCCAGTACAGTAGCCCCATTAGGAAGACCAACAGGACAATCAAACACGTCAACCAAATCAAACAACCAAGATAAAGTGCCAGTCACATGATGGGTTGCCCCAGTGCCAATGATCCAAGCATTAGAGATGAACTTACCACTCAAACGCTCATCGGGAACTTTTATATTACCAATCAATCCGGCAAGAGCTTTCCACTGATCAGCGGTAAACAAGGAAGAGGACGAAGAAGAGTCCGAGGAAATAGAACTAGTAGGGTCGTGAGTAACATGAGCCTTGGCCGAGGCACGAGCACCACCACGAGCAGGGATAGGAGCCTTGGAACCTTTACCCGAACCTTCCGGATAGCCAACAAGTTCATAACACTTAGTAGCATCATGACCATATTTCTTGCAGTGAGAGCAAGCAACAAGAGACCAACAACGAGCGGCCTCGTGACCCACTTTGTGACAATGACTACACACGGGACGATCACCCGTATTGCGGCCACGAGAGGCTTGCACAGCAAAGCCCAAAACAGCTTGTGGTTTGTCATCAGTACCAACAACCTGAGCCAACCTTACACTCTCATCCTGGACCACGAGTTGGAAGGCACGGTCCAGCGATGGAAGGGGATCAGTAGATAGTATGTTGGTTCGAAGAGTAGAGTAAATATCTGAGCACAAGCCCATTAAGAAATCATGAAGCTTTTGAGCGTCGCGACGTTGTTCGTGACGAACACCAGCATCACACTTTGAGCAACATGTACAGGTAATTAATGGTTCGTGTTTATAGAGTTCCTCCCACAAACAATTGAGTTTCCCATAGTAAGTAGAAACGGACATTGACTTAAGTTGCTCACACTTTGCAATTGCAGCCTTGATTTGCTGAATACGGGGGCCGTTAACTAATGCAAAGCGTGTGCGAAGATGTTCCCATAAGCGAGAAGCATCCCGAAATTTGGTTAGAGTCATGCGTACCTCGGGTTCAATAGTAATTGTAATCCAGGAGATAAGCATTGCGTTGACAGTACGCCAATCCGCGGTGGTGTAAGGAGGGACGAAATCTGTGATAGTACCATCAAGAAAGCCAAACTTGCGTCGAGCCTCAAGAGCCATTTGAACATCTAAGGACCAGTCATCATAATCATCGTGCCGTAGACGCGTCGGGATTGTGAAATCACCAGGTCTGTCACCTGGACCAAGATAAAAACGAGAGGTAATGTTCACGGTGGGCGGAGGTGGTGGCTGCGGTTGCTCGTCGCCAGCCATGACAACCGGAGATTAGAGAGTGAGAAAAAAATTGAGAGAGGCGCTAATACCATGAGGAAACGTGATTAGGGTTAAAATGTGTTGCCTTCTCATTTAGCCAATATGCAATATATATCTTACAAACTAGGAAACCAATACAATTTAGGAAACTAGATATTATACTTCCTTAAACCTCTCTACAGTTTGTTCTCTAGGATGCAATTCGATATTGACGTACATCGACTCTGTTTTGCACAAATATATATATCGACTACTTTCTTCAACACAAAGTAATCTCAATTATAATTTCTCTTTAAAAAAAAGGTAATATGGATTATAAAGTTTACTACTACTCCCTCCGACCTAAAATATAGTGCTTGTTTTCTCTATTGAAGTCAAAGTTTAAAATATTTGACCAAATATTCTCATTAATACATACAAAAAAAAAAAACTCATGTAGGATCTTGTTAGGTTCGCCTCAATGTGTGCTTTCTTAATATTAACTTTTTGGGAAATTCTACATGGTAGTCCCCAACTATTGACTTTTCTATATGGTAATTATTCTTAATTTTTTTTACACCTGGTAATCCCAAAGTAATTACTTAACTAATTCCGTAGGCTTATTTGCGTTTAGCCGTTAAGTTGCTGAACTTAAGTTAGGACCCCACTACCCATTTAATCCATCTCAACCTTCCCTTAGAAATTCGAACTCTTCCATGGAGCTCTTCGTCTCCCTTGTCATCCCCATTAACACATTCAAAACACACTCTTTTTAGATCGAAATTCAAACTTTGCTACTATTGCGTTCTTCAACAATTCTGGGATTTTTTTTTTTGAAATTCTTGTCATTTGGGTGTTTGGTGTTGAAGAAATTTTAGGGTTTTCTGAAAGTGGTAACTCCTCATTTCTGGGTGTTTGCTGAAGTCAAGTTTTTTAAAGTGCAACGAAGTCAAGGTATGTGTCGAATCCCTGAATTATGCTTCAATCATACGCGATTATGTTTGTAGAAGTGAAAACATTTGTGTGTGCTCTGTTTTGATTGTTTTGGTTCAATTTTATGGTAAATGTTGAATTTGTTTGAAAACCAACTGTGAATTCTTCCTTAATTTCTCTGTTGCTTTCTCTTTTCTTTGTTATGATGATGCAGTATGGATGAGCAAGTTTTATTGAAGTTTCAGTACAAGGGTATGGATGTAGATGTTGTGGTTGATGACGTTGATAAGGTCATGCTTGTAGACTTAATTATTGAGTATTTGGACAAGGCTGACGTAAATCACATTAGACATCCCAAATATCCAAGTTTTACTTACCTGTATAAGATGAAACATGTTCAGGTTAATTGTGATAAGGATCTTATGACTATGTTTGCAAACTTACATGATAAGAAACAGATATGGGTTTGGGTTGGGGATTTGAATGAACCTACTAAATTATTGACTTCGCTTTCTCTTTGAGAGCCGCACAAAGTTCAGGTGTACCCCATGTTGCACCACCTACTGATGAAACCCCTCTTGAACCACCTAGTGATCACACCCCTCTTGAACCACCAACTGATCACACACTTGTCAACCCACCTAAAAGTGCACTCAATAAATTGACCCCTAGAAGGAGTTCTAGACTACAACCGGGTGCACCTACCGATGAAACCCCTCTTGAACCACCTAGTGATCACACCCCTCTTGAACCACCAACTCGATCACACACTTGTCAACCCACCTAAAAGTGCACTCAATAAATTGACCCCTAGAAGGAGTTCTAGACTACAACTGGGTGCACCTAATTATGAGAACATGACAAATGAAAGTGTTCCAGGGGTAGAATTTGCCTCCTTTATTTGTGATGGAACTTACAACAACATTGACTTGGATGAAACAATGAGTGACAGAATCTTGGATAGATGCAGGGGTACAGTGAGAGGGAGAGGGAGAGGTAGAGGGAGGGTGCAAGGGAAAGGAAAGGAACCTGCAATTCCAGAAGTCATATTCTTAGGTCATGAAATTATCCCTGGTACTGAGACTGAATTTTTTGCAAAACAACTAACTCCTTCAACCCCATCCCAACCACAACCTTCCATGGTCCATACATTAGAAACCCCAGTCACTCAACATTTGCAGTTCAATGAACTTCTAGAAAATCCTTTGCAAGCCAAAAAAATCCCTAAAACCACTGCCATTAGGAAGGGAATAGTGCCCACAGTAACACATGCAACAACAGTGAAAAACGATGGGAAGAGAGGAAGGCCTATTGTAGTTAGTTTAGGTGGAAATGAGGATGATTTTGCAGGTGTGGATATGGATGATGATGATGCTTACATCCCAACAGATAATGAGAGTGGAGAGAGTAGTGATGAAACTGTCAGCCTTGATGATGAAGAGTGGAGAGAGTAGCTATCAAATGTGATGTGAACAAAAATAATTTTGTTGAAAGCTTCAATGCAACTTTAGGCATTGATAGATGTAGGCCTGTTCTGACATTACTGGAAGGTACATAGATTTACTGTTTTCCTTCTTTCTTTGTCCTCATTTACAAAGATGCTGCTAATTTATTTTGTTGTTTACGAATGATGCAGGTGTTAGAAGAGTAACAATGGTGAGAATGGCTACAAGAAGGCAAGTTTGTGAGGAGTGGGATAGAGAAGATCTTTGCCCCAACATAATCAAGAGATTACATGTGCTGAGCACTGACTCAAGAACATGTATTCCTCACTTAAGTGGAAAAGGTGAGTATGAAGTGCAAGATGGCAAATCAACCTTGCCTGTCAGTCTCAACAACATGACATGCAAGTGTGGACAGTGGCAATTAAGTGGGTTGCCTTGTAAACATGCTATGAGGGCCATTCACCATGCAAGGCTTGACCCCCACAAGTTTGCAAGTGAATGGTTCTCTGTTGACATGTATAAAAGGTCATATGATGCAAGCATAAAGTCCATTCCAGACGTGGAGCAATGGGAAGAAAGTGCTTTACCAGCCATTGAACCACCAGCATTCAAAAGGGGGATTGGAAGACCTCCTAGAAACAGGAGGAGGGAAGAGGAAGAACAAAGGAAGTGCAAGAGATCCAATACTGTTAGATGCAGTAGATGTAAGGAATTTGGCCATAATGCAACTACCTGTAAAGGAGGACTAACAGCAAAGGAAAAAGGGAAGCAAAACAAAGGAGTTGGGACATCACAAGCAACCTCACAGACGAAGAATACTTCAAAAGCATCAACTTCTAGACCTCCAAAACACCAAAGAGGTTATTTCAAAAGCCTCAAGCAAGGAAGCTCATATACTTGAACATGTATCAACTTCAAAAGCTCCAAAAAAGAAGAATGCACAAAAATCATTAACCCAACAACCATCCACTTCTATTGCTTTGCCACCAAAGAACAAGAAGAAAGGAACCTTAACTCAACCCACCTGATGGTGTTAGTTAGCTGCTATATATGTTAGGTACTAGTTTGGATTAAAATTGGCTTACTAGTTTTTGGACATTTTTGGACATGGGTGTAAGATTGGTTGTTCTGTTTTTGGACAGCTTTTTGGTGTAAGCTTGGCTTACATATTTTGTTCTGTTTTTTTGCTGCTACTGGGTTCTGTGTTATATGGATATTTACATCAAATTAAAGCAATTTGGTTCAGGTTCTTATTTATGCTTAGATGATGTTATTGTATCTTGAATTGTTGTTATAAATACACAAATTCTGAGTTATTCATAAAGACAAAACAACACTTTATTAATCTCAACAAACCATTACACTCCATATGTTGAACAAAACATTACACTTCAACAAAAAATTACACTACATATGGTTTGTTCATGAAGACAAACTACAATTGCTAACAACCAGTCACTTAGACATTACAATAACCACAAGAAGTAAGTACAACAAAAACCCTAACTTCACAATTGCTTTCATGTACTTCATAGACTCTTCCATATTGCATTTAATCTGCCCCAACTCGAATCCATGGACAACAATTTCTGGGACACCCCTGACCACGTCTTCCTCCTCAACCCAATTAAATTCCTCGCAGAACCTGCATTTGTAATATAGACGTCGAGGGTTATTAGAGCTTCCTGACATTCGGACTTCCAGCATCTTTCTGGGTGAACAATTGCAAGCCTTAATTCTCACAAAGCTTATGTTTCCATCCATGGTGACAGCATGCCCAGCATTGCAGGTGCGGTTTGTTGATGAAGATGAGTTCATGGTGAAATAAAGAAGAGAAAGAAAGAAAGAAGGAGCTCAGATGAAAATATGAGTTCTTTCGTTTTTTATAGAAAAAATGTGAGAGGGGTAGGGTTTTAATGGAGGTATATTAATTGTGTAATTTGGAGGGAAAATGGTAGGTTTAGGAATGGGTTAACAGCAACTTAACGTATGCAAGCAAATAAGCCTACGGAATTAGTTAAGTAATTACTTTGGGATTACCAGGTGTAAAAAAAATTAAGAATAATTACCATATAGAAAAGTCAATAGTTGGGGACTACCATGTAGAATTTCCCATCCCTAACTTTTTCTATTTTTTTATGATTACGGAATTGAAGATATTGAAGATCAAAGTTATATCTTGGAGACCGTGCGAAAAAAACAAGCATTGTATTACGCGACGAAGGGAGTATAAGCTATCTCTATTATATAAGAGAAGAGGGGATGAAGATGGTGTCCCTCTCTGAAAATACTAAATTACCATTAGTGACCTAATATTATGAAAAATATTTAAAATAAATAAATCTAAGAACTTTTTCTCATTTCAACTTGCCATTCTAAAAACTTGTTCAAAATTCATTCAAAAAAATAATAATAATACAATCACTCACAACCTTTGTTAGTTTTTACATTAGCAAATTAATATATTTAAATTCATCTAACTATTAATCTTTTACATTTTAAGCGTAATCATAATTATAGTCTGGATGGAGTATATATACAATAGAATTACAAGTTTTGAAATTAACGCACGCATCACATGCATATAAGGCTATTATCATATGTCCTATACTGTTTTTCCTAAAAAAACAAAAGTCAGATACTGTTTCCAAATGATAGAGCAAAAAGGCATAAAAGTTAATGTTGGGTATGGCCCAAATTCATACTTCTATACGGTAGAATACCTTCCAAAAGTCTATTGCACAAATTGCCGACTAATGAGTAATGACACATGAATTTCCAAAGATAAATTAAGTCCTGATACATCTAGAACCTTCACATATAAATTCATGAAAGTTCTACATAATGACGACGTCGGTAACATTCAAGCATTTGGTTTGGCGGTGGAATTTTTAAGACTATTCATGGAGGCATGGGGCACATATTGCTGACTCATTTCATCGCTAATCAGCAACTATATATATATATACATATATGAAAGCTTGGGCATAGTTTGGAATAATCCACCACCTACTTGTCCTCCAAGATTATCCTTCATTGCTCCGAGGCTTCACACTCGCCCCATCGTGGTTCGTGACTCGTGAGTGCTTTATTATATAGTAATAATCATAATTATGATTATAATTTGTATCATTTATCCATGGTAATTCTTATTTTCATATAGTAGATTTTCAGATTGTTGCCTTTAATTTTTTTGAATTCTGCATTCTTTATTACTTTTCTTGTCCTATATTATTTCCATTTGTTGTTTTTTAATATTTACGTCTTTATTATTGCTTGCACTTACAAGTTTACAATTTTAATAGCAGTTCGTTTCACTAGGGAGGCGGTCAATGTGAAAGAAATGAAATGGCAAGGAAATGAGATCTTTTTATGTTTCGTAAAAGATTACAAGGGATTCAATTAGAAAGGAAATGAAGTGAGAGGAAAGAAAATCAAATAAAACTCTCCTTTCCTTTTCTCACAAAATTAGAGGAATTTAGGAGGAAATACATAATTAACTAAATTACTTCTAATTAATCAAACATTAGTTCTTTTTTCCCTTTCCTTTTTCATCTGTTGTCTTCTTTTCCCATCTTTTCTCTTTCCTTTCTTTTGTTTCCTTTCTTTTTCTTTACCAAAAATATGCCAAATATAATGTTAACCAAGTTAATTATAGAATATCCCATCTTCTAGAAATTCTTGTATTTGGTATGCGTGGAGACATAAGTAGCACGTGAAGGAAAGTAACTAATTAATGTACCTTTCTTTGTATCAACTCAATTAATATATACAAATATATTAAAAGAACTGTGTCACGTGGTGTTATCCCTTATAGTGTTTATTTTGTATACTCTATATATAATTAAAAAAAAATAGAAAATGTATTGTATATGATTTGCTCATATGATTTCAAACTTATATACTAAAGTTTTAACTACTAAACCAATCAATTTTTATTGTTATAATTTTTAAGTAAAATATTAATAAATGAAAATTATATTTATGTGGGGCAAAGTTCGGATCTAAATACTAGTTTTATATGATAAAAAACGATGTTTGTAAGATTATATTACTGCCAACGGAACGCAGCTTAGTAGGTGCATCAAAGAACAGAAAACTATGAGTTATGACTAATATGAGCGATAAATAGGTGTGAGAACGTGAAAAGACACCTTTCTGCAATGGGGCATGAGTTCTTGAAGTTCTTTAATCTTCGACGCGATTTTATTTCTTCGTTTCTAATCACAAGAGAAGTAATTTAGTACATTGACAGTTAAAAAGGAATATAGCAAATAACCAAGAGTAGGAATATTTTGAAATGTAAAACTTTTCGTTATATTGAAATTACTAAGGTAAGTAGGAATGGAGGGAATCAAGCTCACATCCTGGCCAACAGGGCACGAAGGGGTGACTTGGTTCCTGTTTAATTTCTTTGGTTTTGTTTAGTTTGTTCTTGTCGCCAAAAAAAAAAATTTACAACATTTAAAGTTTATAAGAGATTGGGCTGAATGAGGAAATGAAAAGGTGGTAAGTTCTTCATCTTTAACTAGGTGAAAACGGGGTTTTAAAATACGTTCCTAAATTTTTAAATATAAGATATTAAATCAACCATATCGTGCAAATGAATTGTCTCATTCTGTGTTAAATCTCATACTTAGATTACAGTGGTTTAATCCGAAGGAAATTTATCTTTATGAGATAAAAATTTTAAAGCAAAAAAGTAATTGAAGTTTCAGTTTTAGTTTTTTTTTTAGTTCCATATAATTAAAAAAAAGAAACTTTGTAAAGAAAAAGAAAAAATAGAAATGGAAATGGAATACAGGAAATTAATTAGAGAAAAGAAACAAAAAAACAGGTTGTAAGCATAAAATTTGACATTTTTTCCTTTAAGAAAAATTTTCCATTGAAGAATTATCTTTTAATTAGGAGAAGACTACATTATGCCACAAATCAAATATGAAAATATAATCATAAAACTTGTTTTTTAGAAAAAAAATATTTTCCGCCTAATTAGATTCTTAAAAATCATGCGTAACTTTCATGTGTACGTATATACACACTTTTTTTTTGGGGGGCCCCTTTCGGGAACCCGTGGTAAGAAGAATTTTCTCCGGGCTGCCTTTGCACAGGGTCACTAAGCCACGTATATACACACGTTATCAGTATCTTTTTTTTCATGTATTAGTCATGTGTCACATCAGTCACTTTCATATAGATCCAATATATCTAACAAGGAGTTAAGGAGGGTAGGTCCGTTTGTTTTTTTTAATACAAAGGTGGATTAAGGGGCCCATTTTTAAGATAACTGGAGCCCTTTTTAAGTAGCCATTGGCCTTTTTTCCTCAAATTATAATATTTTTATTTGTCAAGATATGTTAAAGCATTACAAAAGGAAGAAACAGCCTCCCAGTTGCACAATGAAGGTGGCTTTGAATTAAGCTTTTGATTCACTAAGTTGGGAATTTATCAAGGAGCTGCTGCAGGGTCATAATTTTCCTTCGAGATTTGTTGAGTGGATTTTGGTGTGTGTTACAACTCCCTATTTTTCGCTGAGTATAAATGGAAGTTTGTGTGAGTTTTTTAGGGGAAAAAAGCGCTGAGGCAAAGGGATCCCATCTCCACTTTATTGTTGGGTAGGTTTCAGTAAAAAGGAAAAAAAGCGCTGAGGCAAAGGGATCCCATCTCCATTGTTACACGCCATTTTCGAATCAAAGAAGAAGAAAAAGTTGGTGTTATTCTTCACAAAAAATTCAAACACTTGTTTACTTCTTTTCTTCATCACCTTGGAAGCTTTAACCTTTAGTTCTTGGAAATCCTAGGAAGCGAGTTGGAGGACGATAACCCCACGCACAAGCCTAGCCTTATTGAGTTTTTGCACACCACCCGACATTCCAGGTAACTAGCAATCGTTCAAGAACGCTAGATATTACGATAGATTTTAGGATAAGGATTGATAGTTAGGAAATGTTTAGGATTCTTGTTATACGATGAGTTTCGAATTTTTATGTATATTGTTTCTGCATATGTGTGCGCCATGTGTGTGTTTATGTTGAAGGAAGAAAGTTTTCTGTTAAAATAATTGTTATATGTTGACCTTGAGGAGTATACACATTTTATACTTGTGGTGGGTTGTTTAAAAATGCTTGTTTTACTCTCATGCCTATTATGAACATTTTATTTTGATTATGATGGAAATGCTTATTACACTTTATTTACTTTCATGCCTATTATGAATATTTTATTTTGATTATGATGGAAATCCTTATTACACTTTATAACATATTTTGGGTGTGGTTTTGATGCTATAATGAAACCTGTATCATTCGTTTGGAGTTATTTTTCGTGAATTTGGATAACTCTTGGCTACTGCCTGTCTGGTGAAATTTCATGAGCTACGTCAGGCGCACAGTGGTTGTGTCAAGTGCACGTTGATGCGTTAAATGCATGGGTCTTGCGCCAACTGCACGTTCCTTCGCAGAGTACACGCACGTCAGTTGCTAAACCAGCTCTGCCAGATTTTTTTTCTTAGCTTGCAAACGTCAAATTTTAATTATTCATGTAGTTTTGTGTTGATTGTTGAGTTTGGAATCTAATGCTGTTGTATGTGACCATGTTTTAAGTTAATTATCTATATTTGATATAAGTTATTTATGATTACAAGAATATGAGGATATATATATGTAAGTACTAGTATTGTTGTTGTTACTGTTGTATTGTTTGTGGTGATTACACTATGTTTATGAATGTTTGTTATTTATAAATTTCATATTTTATAATCATTTGTGGAACTTAGTTATATCTTGAAATTTTGATGCTATTATTCCTATGATGAGAAGAATATGAGATTTTATAATGAATTGAATTACTTGGGATGCTATCCTAGTATTTCTGCAGATTTGGGTATAAGGTTGTATGGGCTTCTCTATTATTATTCTGATTTGAAAAATTGTTTTAGTTTGAGATGTAAGATATCCGGAGGGATAGATGTAGTCCCTAGTGAACAACATGCGAACCACCTAGGTTGCGATCTGAGAGTATTACCTGGGTTAATTATTGTCGGGAAGTACTGAGTTGGGTACTATCCTGCATCGGTAATTTGGTCATTCTTAGAAACAGGCGGTAGGGAACTAAGCCCAAAGGTTGTCTGGAGGTTGCGATCTGACAAAGCTTAGGAAATATGTTGTGATTCATTGGCGTTTTGTTCTTTCTCAAATTTTCTTTATTATACCGATTTTGAATAAATTTTGAATTATTAATATTTTAATTCGAAGGTTATTTTCTATCAAACTACGTATCTCCATGTTTAATACTTTGATCTTTTGTTTGTGAGTTGGATTGGATTGGTGATAATTTGTTTTATGTGTTTTATTAATTTAAGTGAAGTGTGGGTTTCCTGACTGTTATTTGTAATGCTATCTTGATTGTATCTGTTCTGGGAAAACTGCTAGTTACTCCCTACTAATTGTGGATTATTTTTTGTTATATATATATATACTCTTTCAGATGGAGTTGAAAGCTAAACTGATCATTGTATGGGCCTGGGAAGTGAGAATATATAGGAAGATCTACTAAGTTCCTTGTTCTGGTTTTAGTAGATGATATTTATGATGGATTTAGGAGGTTTTTTAGCCTCATAGGTGTTAAGTAGTTTTGTTGGTTTTGGTGGTTCTTTTGCCACGTGGAGTTTGGATATTACTTTTCGATGTTTGGGATTTTGGACGTTTTTTTGCCTCTGTAGTTGACTTTGGACTATTATGACTTAGAAATGTTTCTTTTGATAATAATGATAGCCTTTTTGAACCTCTAGAGTGACATACATATCCATCTTGACGATATTTCTCGTATCGTCTATTTATTATTTATGATTGTCTATTTTTTCATTTCTTTTATGTATAGGGATGACGTGTTACAATTGTTGTTTCTGGTTGAATGCTAGTCATGAGAAGACTGTAGTTTACTTTGGGAATGCTTCTGAGGAAGTTCAAGGTGATATTCTCCAATTGATAGGGTTTCAAAAGGGTGAATGCCCTTTTTGGTACCTTGGTGTACCAATCACTTATAAAAGGATTGCAAAATCTAATTGTGACATTCTTGTGGATAAAATTCTAAAGAGAATTGTTTATTGGAGTTCAAGACACTTACCTTATGCTGCTTGAGTTGTTTTCATTAATTTTATGTTACTTAGTCTTCACACATACTGGGCACAAGTCATCCTGTTGACTAGGGGTGTGATGTAGAAGATTAATTATACAGATATGTAGAGCTTTTTGTGGGAAGGAAAAGTGTTTCTCCGCAGGTCTTTCCCTATTATCTAGAGTTGGGTTTGTAAGCCAAAACCAAGGGGTGGCTTCGGTGTGAGAGATTGTTTGTCATGGAATACCACAGGAATAGGAAAGTATGTCTGGCAAGTTCTTACAAGGAGGATGTTCTTTGGATCAAGTGAGTACATAATGTATACATTAAAGAGGGTATGGGAGTATGAAGCTCATGCATCTGCTAGCTCGGTGTGGGAGAGTATTTGTAAAGTGAAGAATGTTTTCAAGTCTGCATATACACAACACAAAAACAAGTGGTTCTGTGAGGAGAAAAGCGACTCTGCTAATGAAGGTTGTAAATAGCTCATAGGGCAACAAGAAAGAGTTAATGATATCATTGGGTGTGGAACAGTGATACAAGGGACGCGGGATGGAGCCACGTTTCCCGATCTGGGTCGTTCGTTCCCGATCGCGAAACAAACGCGACCCAGATCGTCTCCGTTCGCGAATCAGATCGCCTAAGGCGACGTCCCTGATTTCAGCGCAAGAAACCCTATTTTCTGTGTTTACTTTTAATTTTTGGTTTGTTTTTCGCAATTTCAAGCTTTGGAGTTTGGAAGTTGAAGGTTTGATAATGGAGGTTATGTTGATGAAGGGGAAGAAGATGTTCTGAAGAAGGCAGAGGAGAGAGAAAGAGAGGTAGAAGAAAGTGGTATAAGTGGGAGACCACGTGCCTATTGTACTTGTATTTTGCATCTGGTGGAGTGTAATTTTAATGATACAGTTGTATACCACATTACCACGCTTTCTTTTTTTTATTACTCCACTCCTATCCACGTGATGGGGATTACTTTTTTACTGCCTCTTCTATTTTTTGACTTTTCAACTTCTTTTTATTGCCTCCTTCTATTACTTTTTTTACTTTACTTTTTTACCAATGATACAGCTGTACACATTACCAATAATGAGCAATTTTAAATTTATTAAAAAACTCAGTAAAAAAATGACCCAACGTTTCCGATTCACCAAAGGTAGCGTATCCCGTACCCATTTTCGTACCACGTTTCGAATCGACTCTCGTTCCTTGTATCATTGGTGTGGAATACATTCAATTTGATCAAGCATTCATTCATTACTTGGATGACAACGTTGGGGAAACTTAGAACAAAAGAAAGATTGTGTAATGTAGAGGTGTGTTAGGAGATGGATTGTATGCTATGTGAGCAAGGGCAGGATGCCTGTAATCATTTGTTTTTCAAGTGTATTTTTAGCAGATGGATCTCTATAGGCATCATGTTGTGTCTAGGGATTAAAATTGCTGCTAAGGAGAGTCTCTATACTTCATGGAAGAAATGGGGTAGAAAATATAGAAGCAAAAGACAACAGAAGATGTGCTATGTTGCTTTGGCAGCAACAATGTACTTTGTTTACCAAGCTAGGAATGAGGCTTTGTGGAAGGAAGTTGTTCCTAGACCTGATTTGATAGTGAAGAAGATTAAATGTGAAGTGTGTATTATTGGAGTAAAGACTAAATTAAATAGTAGGTGTACTAGTGAAGAAGTAACATGGGTGTATGGGCTAGTTGGAAATTGTAATTGAGTAGGTTTGTTGTTGATGTAGTAGTGTCTATACTATTATAGGTAGTAGGATGTATTGATGCTGGTGTCTTTACTTTGCTTATTGTAATATATGTTTATATTTTCCAAAAAAAATGAGATTGAACTTTGAAACTCACATCGAAATAATATTCAGATAAAAGCTGATGACAATATAATATTTGAAAGTTGTTTGCTTACTAACGATATTATTTCACTCTGCCTTCTACAGAGAAACTATGCTCTCTTTAATAGGCAAGTTTGAGCATTCTAAACCATACAAATGCACTAGAATAATGAAGAATATAATGTTGTCCACTTTTAAATACTTTACGCCATATTTTTAAAATGTGGGCTTCATTTTAAAAGTAGTACGTACGAGTAGTTTTTGACATGTGCTCTTTGATGTTTGTGTTGCTTTGACATTTTTGATATTACTTTGATTTCACTTTTTGATATCTTCAATATCCCATCTTTCGGGCTTTGACAAATGGGTTTTTTTTTGTTTTCTCGTAGTTTGTTTGCTAACCAATTGAGTATTTGCAAGTAAGTGTTAGAAAATATGTTGCCCGAAATTTTGAGTGGTAAATATGTATGTATGTGAGTATGTGTGTGTTTTTGCGGGCGCGCATGCGTGCGTGTGTGTTTTTTATCTTAAGGTAGCTCTACTAAGATATATTATTAAGTTATCTTAATACATTTAAGTTGCTTGCGTATATGTAGGCTGGCTATACAATGAAGTTAAGATCTTGATTATAGGTTACAACTATTTTACATTGAAACTAACTTCTGCATAAACTGTTATGTGTTTAGTTTTATTTTAGTAAAGCAGAAAAGTTCATATCCATCTACAATTCTAAAACCCATCAAATTTCATCCACTAGACTCCCAAGGTCCATCAAATTCCATATCCATTTTGTCTGCTAAGGCCATCAATTTTCCATCCAATCTATATTAATATTTTTAAAAGATGTTCCTAAACAAGGAACGGTGTCACGTGGTGCTCTCTCTAAGGGTGTTTTACTCCATGCAATCCACATACAATGAAAAAAAAAAAGAAATTCCATAGCATAGGGTTTGATCCCGTAACTTCATGTTTACATACTAAAGTCTTAACCACTAAACCAAGTGATATTTAGTGCTCTCAGCTTAAAGTATAATATTAATAAATGAAAATTTTTCGTACTCGGGGATAACCCGGGCCTATTAACTTATTTAAATCCAGTAGGAGTCTAAGAGTATTTAATTTTATCCATGCTAGGTCCATTAGACATCCATCCAATTCCATTCTCCTTAATTAGGCCCATTAGGAGTCCATCCATTCTAGGGTTAAAGTCAATTGAGGCCATCTGTTTTTGGAATTCCAAAATCTATAAAGTCTTATGCATTTCATAACCCATTTCCATTTAAGACTATCCACTTTTAAATACTATCCATCCTCCATAATCTATTTCCAATCTTCAAAAATCAAATGCAAAAAGGTGTACAAATTTTCCTGAAAAAATTAGTTCTTCAAAAGATTTTAAGCTCAGTCCATCTAAACCCATCCAAGTGCGTCATAATTAAGCCCAATCCATTTCATTTAGTCCATCAAGTAAAAAAAAAGTCCCATCATGCATTCATATAAACCTTGTTCAAATCACATGCATATAATTCATAAGCCCATGTGCATCCATATAAGCTCAATCCATCCAATCCATCTTCTATGTCTAGTCCATATATAGGTCAATATATGCATCAATATAAGCCTAATTTCTAATGTTCAATGTAGATGCCTGAATGATTGTAAAGGCTCATATGCATTCATATAGGTCTAGTCTATCCAATCCAATCATAAGGCTAATATGCAACTATATAGGTCTAAACCCATGTATATATACCTAGGTGCATTCATTCAATCCAATATGTTACATGCATTCGTGAAACCACATGTCCAATAGGCAACCCTACAGGTCCCACCCCATGCGTATCTGCATAAAGGTCTGTTTGGGAACCATTATTTCATTTGAAATGGTAGAATTGATTCAATTCACTTGTTTGGGTACCCCAATGGCATTGGGCCAATTCCAACCAAGTTAAATCCCACCCTCTCCCCCTGTCATTTCAATCTCTATCTCATTCTTTTTTGGTCTATCCTCTAAGTTCCCCATTATGTCCTCCCCTCCCTGCCCCTCCCCCTGCCCCTCCCCCTCCACCGCCGGCGATTTCATCCCCACTCCTGAATTGGAATTTAATTCCCATATTTACCAAACGAGTTTGAGGAATTGGAATTCGATTCCCATGCGTTTGAGGAATTGGAATTGCAATTCAAATGCGTACTTTTAATTTCTATAATTGAAATACTAAAATTGAAATGAAACCCAGGTTCCTAAACGCTACATGAGTCAATTCCATTTAAATTCAACCCAATAAGTTTTTCATGGATGCATGTATGTTAGCACTAGAGGATCTAGCTTGGATTTTTGAAATGGTGGTCCGAATATAAAATCAAATAGACTCGTTTTAATATAATATTATACTTAGCTTATTGCTTCCTCCATTTTTAATACTTGCAACGGTTTTTATTTTAGGAACTTTATTACATGCAACATGGACATTATTGGCAATATATTCTCTTTTTTTATCTCTCTCAATCTTTGTCTTCACCTTGGTGGTGGTGGTTGTTGTTGTTGTTGTTGTTCTAATTCTCTCCAAGCATATGAGAATTCTTTTTTATCTCTCTCAATCACTGTCTTCTCCTTGGTGGTTATTATTATATTCATCATTATCATTATTTCATTTATTAATATCTTTCATTTTTTTTTCGGTTCAGTTTAGTTCGATCCATTTCAGTTCTTTAAATATAGTATAATTTAGTTTAGCAAACTTCAGTGTAAAAGAGCAATACCTAAATAATTTAATTGTACAAGGTAGCCCAACCTACACTAAATATGCATCTCTAAATTGAGGATCGGATCACGTGCATCGCACGTACCAAAAACTACTATCCTCCAAAAAGGGTGATAAAACGGATAAGAAAACCAAACAAACAATAAAGTTGACATCTTTTCCTTTCTTAGGGGTGTCAGAAACAGACCTGACCGCTGGGTCAACCTGATTCTGACCTGACTTGAACCTGGTTCGACCTGTGAGGGTCAGTCTCCAGACCTGATTGAAACCTGACCTGGAATTACCTGCACCGACCGGCACTGGCAAGATTATATCTCGACGACTAGACGGACCTGCATTCAAACTCGAACCTGACCATACTCAATCAGATAGTACTAAAATTTAATTATTTTTTATATCCATAAAATCATTTAAATATATAAATTTAAAAACTTTCTTACATTTAATAATTAATTAAATAAAAAAAATAAATTACATTTAATTTAAGAGTTAAACTTTAAATATCATGTACTTGTTTATGTTTTCTATAATTACCTAATGTCCTCATTTTCAAATTATTTTAAAAAATATCTTATAAAACCCTATACTCCAAATTTATTACCCCATTTTAATATTCTACTAAATTTTCCTCATTTTTTCTACCAAATATTCTACCAAATTATCCCATTTTAATATTCTACCAAATAATATCTCAAATTCTCGTAACACTATACTAAACAACAACATATGAGCTTATAAAAAATCTGCAATTATAATAAATTATACAAAAAATCAAGATTTAGTGAAATTACATAAAAATCACACAAAGAATAAATGTGGAATTATAAGAAATTACACAAAAGTCAATAAATCTAAATTACACAATCGACCTAGATTCAAACAAATAACCAACTACATTAACAAATCCAAATTCCTGCCAAATTGACAAAACGAAAATCATAATTTTAAAAAAAATCAACAAAACAGCCACATTCAACAATCCCAAATTCAACAAAACGAAAATAATAATAATGAAAAAAAAAATCAACAAAACGAAAATCTACAAATTACAAAAAATGAAAAAAAAATCATCCTATTGGTGGAATACCCTAAATTACAAAAAAAAAACGAAACTAAAAAAATATAAATAAGCTAAATTACAAGAAATTGCATAAAACCAAAATATTATTTGCAGTATCCTTGTAATGGCATTGTGGATCCTCCTCCTCCGAGTCGTACCATCACCAAACAGTTTAACAAATTAAAGAAGAGGATCTGAGAATTCCCTTGGAACACCGTCGACGACATCCCACAAAACTGCGCAGGGATACCTCCAGTCAACAGATTATAAGACACATTAAACTGCTTAAGATTACTCAGCTTCAAATCAGGGATCACCCCTGTCAACTGATTACTCTCTAAAAACAATGTAGCTAGATTAGTTAAATTATTAAACCCCAAAGGAATTGCACCGGAGAATCTATTACCAGCCAAATCAAGCCGAAATAAATTCGGCAAAGAGAATAAAACCGCCGGAATCTCACCGGAAAAACGATTATGTTGGAGATAAAGATACCGAAGTTTCGAAAGCGAAGTCAGATGGGATACTACCAGTGAGGGCATTGTACCGAAGAGAGAGAAAATTAAGAAGATGAGAGGATTGAGGATGATGAAGAGGGAGGTTGTGAGCTGTGACTGAGGAATGAGGATGGGAGGAATGAGGGGGGTTAGGGTTAGAACGATGGTGGCGGTGGTGAGGAGAAAGGGTGAGAGTGGTGGCGTGAGAGAGGATCTGAGAGTGAGGAGGAGAGAGTGAGGGAGCAGTGAGGAGGGTCAGGGGAGGCTGGAGGTAGAAGAAAGATATGGGGGGAACAAACACACTTATTTTATACCTAATAATATTAGGGTTTCTAAATTTAATCCCATCCGTTGGATCGAAATCATCAACGGATGAGATTAGATCCCATCTTTTAATTCCTCTTTTATATTTCAATACACAATTAATGGTTAGATTTTAATTCTTTTCAGATCAATGGTTCTAATTCATGATCCATGATATCATTCTTTAACCAATAGAAAAATAGAATAGCCTAGCACATGGATTGATGACCTAACACATAGATTGATAATCTTATATTTTTATAATCTTAATAGTTGTTGTCTTGGTTTAGTGACTTACAATCTTTAGTAATTAGTTAATTATTATTATTTCATTATAATTTAAAATTTTAATTATCTTTATTAAAGTTATTATTAGTATTATTTAAGTATAACTATCATTTATTAATTAGCATAGTATAACTATTATTATTATTATTATTATTATTATTATTATTATTATTATTATTATTATTATTATTATTATTATTATTATTATTATTATTATTATTATTATTATTATTATTATTATTATTATTATTATTATTATTATTATTATTATTATTATTAAATTGTGAATTGAGTTTCTAAATTTTAATTAGACTCCGTGTAACATTACTTATACAACAATCAGTCTATTACTCAATTAAGTAATAGTATAATTATATTTATTTAAGTGAACTTATATGTAGTGTTACATTGACTTAGATTATCGACTTACAATGATACATTCATTGATCTCGTCTGATAACAACTTGTTTCAATCCAAATACATATTTTTAGTTTCAAAATGCATTTCACATGAAGACTATTAGCTAAAATAATGTATTATTCTTGAATTAGCTTATAATCTATATTGATGCGTTCATTAATCTTATCTAGTAACAACTTCTTTCAACTATCAATAAAGATCTTGTTAAAATGCAAAAAGATATAGTAATATAACAAACCTCCTATATGTTATAATAAACTATGTTATTCAATGTCTCCTATTAAGGAAAGCTCTACAACTCTATAGTGATTTACTTCTTAAGCTAGTATTCTTATAGTGTTAGTATGCAAATATCACTCAATTATGTAATTGTTTGTTTATAATATCTATTTAGTGAACTTATAGTGTAACGATATAACTTATATATATGAACTTCGTTGAGTTGATAGTGATTGTTTGTTATATTATCATCATGAAGATGATGAATTTAAATGGAGTATTGTTATCTTGAACTATCGACTTACATTTATACATTCATTATATTGATCTTATATAATAATAACAACTTGTTTTAATCCAACTATATAGTAACTTGTTTCAATCATAATGCTTATAATAATAAATCATCTATATAAAGCTTGGAACATATGAACCCTCGTTATAATCACTTAGGCCTCATATGAACCGTCGTTGTAAACATATGAATGTATGATTGTCATTTGTTATAATATTATAACATATTAAGAGTCGTTATACTAATTTATAATCAATAGAGTATTAGATTGGTTTTACAATTATTTTGATATCAATATTATATTTTAATGATTCAACATATTAGTATTTATATTGTTATTGTTATTGTTAGTATTCCTGTTCTTATTTGTATTATTATTGCTATTGTTAGCCTTGTTACTATTACTATTATTATTTGTATTTTTACCTATTATCATTGTCGCTTTATGTTTATTAGTATTATTATTCTCTTTACCATCATAACTATTTACCAACTTATATATCAATCATAATGCTTATAATAATAAATCATTTATATAAAGTTTGGAATTGATCGTCTACTCGTTATTATTGTCGTTGGTTATAATATATAATATTAAAACATATGAAGAGTCGTTCTACTCCTTTACTCATTAGAGTGGTTTTACGCAGTTGATTATTCGAAATAAGAGTTGACTAAGAGAATACACTAAACATCGCGGTAATCAATATAGTGTTTTTATTGGTTTTTCGTTGTCATCCATATATTTATCGCACACACACACATATGTGTATATATGTCGATCTTAATACTTTTATTAATATGATTCGTTTACAAAATCCATAACAAAATCAAGATGGCCCGATCAGGAGTTACCCGAAGTTGAGTTGACGTTAAATAGCGAATGGACCCGATGTTTCACAATGATCGAACTAAGGTCATTACTAATTCAACCCGAGTACATTTGACTTAACTCAACCGTACATGAAACCTAAATACGACATGCGCAAACCCGGCAAAAAAAATGTCAACGGGCGATCATACCCGGAAATGAATCGACTTGTAAATGGAACGCTCAGACCTGTTCGGCACCCGGGAATCCAATGATTCAAATGTGTTCGACCCAGTTGAACAAAACCTGACCAATCATGACCTGGGGCACTGACAATCAGAATCCTGACCTGTCCGGGTCTGACCTGGTTCACCGTGGGTATACCCAGAACCTGTTTGAGAACCTGTTTTGACACCACTATCCCTTCTGCATCAAATAATATTGACCAAACATGCTCTAAATTTTAACCCGACAGACGTTCACTTGCCATTTTATTTTTCCAACAAATAGCCAAGCATTCAAAAAAAAAACCCTTTAAAAGTGCAACAATAATGTGCTAAAACAGGAAAGTACATGGAAGCTTCAGATCCCCGTAAAAACCTTTCTGAAAGCAGCAAAGGCAACAACCTTCATCTTCAGAGAAAATCCAACACTGAGGATTAGGAATAAACTATTGTTTAAGTTGGGTTGCACTCCTTTTTCGATGATTACCTAGCACATTCAGAAGACCGATTATAATGTGCATTAACCAGACAAGCACATTATAACACTATATTTAACCATAGCAAAATTCTCATAGTTTTCCTATCCAAAACAACAGCAAGATATAGATCATATATATATATATATATATATATACCTGTGCCAAGCTGCTCATGCACGTCGGAGCAAGGCTCTGTTTCACTAGAACAGTTTCCGTCACTTTGTGAAATTATTGTCGGACTCGAACACATCGCAGGGAATGGATAACCAGCCGTCATTGATGTTGAATAAGGCTTACAAATACCTGGAGGAATGGATGTCAAATCGTTTAGTTGGCTAAAGTCGTAGGAGCCTAGGAGGTGATATCCAAGATTTAGGATCACATCCCGTCTACGTCATTCGCCGATGTGGCTCTCTCGACACCAAAAGGGAAACTATTACCTGGAGGAAGGTGACTATATGATGCACATGCACACGAACAACTTGGGCAAACTACCACCCCAAATGGCATTCCGATTCCAGTTCCCGTACTTGGTACTGCGCTTCTGGGAACAGACTGTCTTGGGCTTCGAAATTAGAAAATTGGAGTTCCCACACAAGGCATGTACCGAGTTAGAAATTCTCCTTCTCTGGCCTGTATCATCGTCTGTTCATAACAAAGGAAAAGGCAATAGAGAAAAAAAGCCACTTATCCCGCTTATTCACAGAGGTATCAATTTGCAATCTCATGAAATCTTTTATATATATTTATTTCTTTTTTTTAAAAAATTGTGAGAAATCTGATGATGTGAACTAATGACAATGAGTGACACAAGTATCTATACAAAATAATGAGACAAGAAATTTGGACACATAAGAGACTGTCAAAATTTTACAATACCTTTCTTAAAAAAAAGGCTACTGTAAGAAAGAAATAACAACCACTAATCCCTCCACATCAGCATTAGTTTATTTATGTTAATATACTTATGGATAAATCTTCCTCATTTCTTGTATATGTACTTTTGGAATTTTATACTTAGTTTTGGATAACTTTCAAATATATATATATATGTATGTATATATGTATATATATATATATATATATATGTATATATGTATATATATATATGTATATATGTATATATATATATGTATATATGTATATATATATATGTATATATGTATATATATATATGTATATATGTATATATATATATATATGTATATATATGTATATATATATGTATATATGTATATATATATGTATATATATATATATGTATATATTAAATTTATTTAGTTTTGGTATTTTTTTTTTGAGTATCATAATGTATACTTTTTTTTAGTATCATAATATATAATTTCATATATTATATAGCTTAATTTCGTATATTATAAGGTTTAATTGCCATATTATTTGTCGTCCATATTTACCGTATATCGTTCATATTTATACGGTATTTTTCTTTTTTCTCCCTCCTCTACTTCTTCTTCCTCCATAATCACCACCACCTAGCCACCATTACCACCCACACTGCCGGCCACTTCACCCTCCCTAGCCACCCCAACCACCATAGCAGCCCCCTAACAGCAGCTCCGGCCCCCACCAATATGACTGCTAAAAAACAGTAGCCACATAAATCTTTAGCACCCCCTCGCCAAACCCCAACCCTCTGCCAGCAATCCCCACCCCCACAGCGCCCCTCGCCAACCCCACCTCCATCCCTCCCCACACCCGCAGCCCCTCTCCTGTCCTTTCGTGAGCGCCGCGAGCCCCCTCTCTCCTCCCCTTCGCGCCGCACCGCCCGGTCCTCCTCTCTCCTCTCCCTTCGTGTGTGCCCGCTTAGTCCCCCCTCTCCCCCCCCCGCGCAGCCTCCCTCCCGGTGAATCCCCCCACCCCTTCTTCTTCTTCCTCTTCTTCTCCATTCCTCCCCTCGATGAGATTTTGTTTTTTTTTTTCACTGTATTTCAAGGAACCCGAGAAATATCAATATCATAAGGTCATTCAATTTTGAAAAACATAATTATTTTAATATTACAAATACATGAAATATTTTAATTTAATAAATATAATTTTAAAAGTTATTCATAACTTTTTTCATATAATATAAACTGTCTTAAATACAAATACAGAAAATAAGAAATATACCATATTTAACATCATCCGTTGTATACATAGAACTGCTAATGTTGAGTCAAGCCCGGCTAAGTGCCGGTGCAACCTGTGCTGCAGCACAGGGCCTCAACATGAATGGGGCCTCAACCTGACAAGAACTTGCAACTTCATTGGTTCCAATAATCTCGCCAGCTTTTTCTCACCTAGTCAATGATGCAGTAGTTAAACTATTTCTAAATTCTAGATTTCTAGTTCTCCTCTTTTTTTTTTTTTTTTTTTTTTGATATAATTTTCATAGACTTCCGATCAATTCCTCAAGAGAATTTTAAGTAAAGCTTGTAGTTTTTTTTATTTGAAAGGAAGTAAAGCTTCTAGTTCTAGATATATTAATAAAAATATTAAAAGTTTTTCTATATTAGTAAAAGACACACTTAAGGTAAGGTGTATAAATAGTGTAAAAGTCAAAGTGTTGCACTCAAAAAGAAACAAAAGAAATATATGATAACAAAGTTTAGTATGTACAATGTTGTTAGATTTTATCAAAATATATATTCTCCAAATATCAACTTTATTATTTAGACTAATTGATAATTAAAAATATTAACTGTCAAACTAGTACATTAACGCCGAAGTGAAGCATTTGTTTAGAAATAGAGAAAATAATTTATTTGTTTATGACGATATAAATTTTAAAATAATTGACATAACTTTATAGTCCGTTAAAGGTCAAGCTTTTTTTAATTCTGTTTTATATAGTAAAACTTTTACTTGTAGACTTTTAATTAAGGGCCTCATATTTTCTTAATCGTACAGGCCCCAATTATAAACGAGACGGCCCTGTGTTGAGTAATGTGAGGCTCACATTAATTCATTACGGTAGCCTTTTTTTCCAGAAAGCCATCATAAAAACATCCAAGAGATTGACATGAAGAATACGAAGTGTGAAAAGTAAACCCCCTAGGGAAAAAAGGTTGGCGATGGTAGACTTTAGTCTTTGGAGTTTGGATCAGCTTATTTTTGTTAAACTAAAGTTTTGTGCTGAAATCAATTTGTTTTGTGTTAAATATTGCTACTAAATTTTTTTTTTTAAAGTTAAGAGAAACAGAGCCTTCGATCAGTAGACAGACTTAAGAGAATTAACAGTGAAGCAAAGCTTACCAGAATAATATATCCTACAATCTTACATTATCAAGGGATAGGGGAAAGAATAATACAGAAGATTCAAGATATATATCAACACAAAACAAGCAATTGGCGAGACTTGCCTCAACTTGAAGCTTCAATGCTTTGACATGATTAGCAGCCTCTTCCAGGACAGAAGCTTTATCTTTCTGTAATAACCCCAAACAATAAAATTTATATCATCAATTTTATATGAAGAATAAAGTTTAGGTAATACCAATTCATATTTTTACATTAAGCTTTTTAAATGTAATTATTTATTTGAATATATCACATACCTTTATAAAAATCATATATATAACATAGTAATTAATACTTTTCAAAAATGCAAAATACACAATACAAATCACATGTCATATTGGCATGCCATTCTTTTGGGATTATTGTTGGCACTGAGCTAACTATAAAGTATGTACAATTGTACCATTGCCAGGAGAAATGTTATGCCTCTACCCCAGGGGCGGATCAAGGGGGGGCCTACCCGGGCCTTGGCCCGCCCCATCGTCAGAAATTTAATAAGTATTAAATGTCTCAATTGCTGAACAAAATAATGTTCTGGCTAAGTTGGTTGTTCAGTTGATTTTAATGTAATGGCAGGCCTTCTAGGTGCACGGTTCAAATCCCCTTGCAACAATGCATCTTCTATTTTGTCCGCATCGTTCTTAAATCTTACTGCCATTATTCTGTCTCTTTTTTTCTTTTTTAACTTCTAATTAAACTAAGCTAACAATTATCAAGTAGCAACTTTCCTATTGTCATTAGAAAAATTCTTATACTACGATTCTTTTTTTTTTCTACTTTTTTTCTGTATATAATTGCTTTATAATATTGTATATATATTCATATATTAAATTTAGAGTGCACTCTTTTCACCTTATAAAAATATTTTCCAAATTTAATAAGTTTTATTAAGTTCTCACATCATATAAAATAAGCTTTATTAAGTTCAAATAAGTTTAGGTAAATTAATAAGTAGTATGGGAAATAAGGTAAAAAAAATCACCAGTAGTAGACGTTTCATGATTATAGAATAGTATAATAATACTTTCGTTGTTTTTTTAATGTTTTTCCTCTTTAATTTTTTGGGTTTTTTTGTTGTTGTTCTTTCCTGTTACGTTGATTTCATTTAATTGGATTATTTTTTGAAATATGTTAAAGTCAAATGAGAAAAAAAGAATGGAATATAAAATATATATTCACACACATACATTTGTGTAATTATACACACCATATAATTATGTATAATTTAGAAAAATCTTATTAATTGCAGGAAACAACAGTTTTAGTTAAGGACTCAAGGCCCACCCACTACAAAAATGCTGGATCCGCCACTGCTCTACCCCTCATGTTTTACTAGCTAATCTTATTCACGAAAACATAGTTATGTAGTATTGGTTTGTTCTCTAGGATGCAATTCGATATTGACATACATCGACTCTGTTTTGCACAAATATATATATCGACTACTTTCTGCAACACAAAGTAATCTCAATTATAATTTCTCTTTAAAAAAAAGGTAATCTAGATTATAAAGTTTACTACTACTCCCTCCGACCTAAAATATAGTGCTTGTTTTCTCTATTGAAGTCAAAGTTTAAGAAAATTTGACCAAATATTCTCATTAATACATACAAAAAAAAAAATCTCATGTAGGATCTTGTTAGGTTCGCCTCAATATGTGCTTTCTTAATATTAACTTTTTCTATTTTTTTATGAATACGGAATTGAAGATATTGAAGATCAAAGTTATATCTTGGAGACCGTGCGAAAAAAACAAGCTTTGTATTACGCGACGGAGGGAGTATAAGCTATCTCTATTATATAAGAGAAGAGGGGAGAAAGATGGTGTCCCTCTCTAAAAATACTAAATTACCCTTAGTGATCTAATATTATGAAAAATATTTAAAATAAATAAATCTAAGAACTCTTTCTCATTTCAACTTGCCATTCTAAAAACTTGTTCAAAATTCATTCAAAAAAATAATAATAATACAATCACTCACAACCTTTGTTTGTTTTTACATTAGCGAATTAATATATTTAAATTCATCTAACTATTAATCTTTCACATTTTAAGCGTAATCATAATTATAGTCTGGATGGAGTATATATACAATAGAAATACAAGTTTTGAAATTAACACACGCATCACATGCATATAAGGCTATTATCATATGTCCTATACTATTTTTCCTAAAAAAAAAAAAGTCAGATACTGTTTCCAAATGATAGAGCAAAAAGGCATAAAAGTTAATGTTGGGTATGGCCCAAATTCATACTTCTATACGGTAGAATACCTTCCAAAAGTCTATTGCACAAATTGCCGACTAATGAGTAATGACACATGAATTCCAAAGATCAATTAAGTCCTGATACATCTAGAACCTTCACATATAAATTCATGAAAGTTCTACATAATGACGACGTCGGTAACATTCAAGCATTTGGTTTGGCGGTGGAATTTTTAAGACTATTCATGGAGGCATGGGGCACATATTGCTGACTCATTTCATCGCTAATCACCAACTATATATATATATATATATATATGAAAGCTTGGGCATAGTTTGGAATAATCCACCACCTACTTGTCCTCCAAGATTATCCTTCATTGCTCCGAGGCTTCACACTCGCCCCATCGTGGTTCGTGACTCGTGAGTGGTTTATTATATAGTAATAATCATAATTATAATTATAATTTGTATCATTTATCCATGGTAATTCTTATTTTCATATAGTAGATTTTCAGATTGTTGCTGTAAATTTTTTGAATTCTGCATTCTTTATCACTTTTCATGTCCTATATTATTTCCATTTGTTCTTTTTTAATATTTACGTCTATATTATTGCTTGCACTTACAAGTTTACAATTTTAATAGCAGTTCGTTTCACTAGGGAGGCGGTCGATGTGAAAGAAATGAAATGGCAAGGAAATGAGATATTTTTATGTTTCGTAAAAGATTACAAGGGATTCAATTAGAAAGGAAATGAAGTGAGAGGAAAGAAAATCTAATAAAACTCTCCTTCCCTTTTCTCACAAAATTAGAGGAATTTAGGAGGAAATACATAATTAACTAAATTCCTTCTAATTAATCAAACATTAGTTCTTTTTTCCCTTTCCTTTTTCATCTGTTGTCTTCTTTTCCCATCTTTTCTCTTTCCTTTCTTTTGTTTCCTTTCTTTTTCTTTACCAAAAAAATGCCAAATATAATGTTAACCAAGTTAATTATAGAATATCCCATCTTCTAGAAATTCTTGTATTTGGTATGCGTGGATGTATGCATAAGTAGCACGTGAAGGAAAGTAACTAATTAATGTACCTTTCTTTGTATCAACTCAATTAATCTATACAAATATATTAAAAGAACTGTGTCACGTGGTGTTATCCCATATAGTGTTTATTTTGTATACTCCATATATAATAAAAAAAAAATAGAAAATGTATTATATAGGACTTGCTCATATGATTTCAACTTATATACTAAAGTTTTAACTACTAAACCAATCAGTGTTTACTGTTATAATTTTAAAGTAAAATATTAATAAATGAAAATTATATTTATATGGGGCAAAGCTCGGATCTAAATACTAGTTTTATATGATAAAAAACGATGTTTATAAGTTTATAAGTTTATATTACTGCCAACGGAACGCAGCTTAGTAGGTGCATCAAGGAACAGAAGACTATGAGTTATGACTAATAAGAGTGATAAATAGGTGTGAGAACGTGAAAAGACACCTTTCTGCAATGGGGCATGAGTTCTTGAAGTTCTTTAATCTTCGACGCGATTTTATTTCTTCGTTTCTAATCACAAGAGAAGTAATTTAGTACATTGACAGTTAAAAAGGAATATAGCAAATACCCAAGAGTAGGAATATTTTGAAATGTAGAACTTTTCGTTATATTGAAATTACTAAGGTAAGTAGGAACGAAGTGAATCAAGCTCACATCCTGGCCAACAGGGCACGAAGGGTGACTTGGTTCCTGTTTAATTTCTTTGGTTTTGTTTGGTTTGTTCTTGTCGCCAAAAAAAAAATTTTACAACATTTAAAGTTTATAAGAGATTGTACTGAATGAGGAAATGAAAAGGTGGTAAGTTCTTCATCTTTAACTAGGTGAAAACGGGGTTTTAAGATACGTTCCTAAAGTTTTAAATATAAGATATTAGATCAACCATATCGTGCACATGAATTGTCTCATTTTGTGTTAAATCTCATACTTATCGGTTTAATCCGAAGGAAATTTATCTTTATGAGATAAAAATTTTAAAGCAAAAAAGTTATTGAAGTTTCAGTTGTAGTTTTTTTTTGGTTCCATATAATTAAAAAAAAGAAACTTCGTAAAGAAAAAGAAAAAGAAAAAATAGAAATGGAAATGGAATACATGCAGGAAATTAATTAGAGAAAAGAAACAAAAAAACAGGTTGTAAGCATAAAATTTGACATTTTTTCCTTTAAGAAAAATTTTCCATTGAAGAATTATCTTTTAATTAGGAGAAGACTACATTATGCCACAAATCAAATATGAAAATATAATCATAAAACTTGTTTTTTAGAAAAAATTATTTTCCGCCTAATTAGACACTTAAAAATCATGCGTAACTTTCATGTGTACGTATATACACACTTTTTTTTTGCGGGGCCCCTTTCGGAAACCCGTGGTAAGAAAAATTTTCTCTGGACTGCCATCGCACAGGGTCACTTAGCCAGAGGCCCAACAAGCCCCAACCCCCCCTCCAACAAGCAATATTGAAATTTTGCTTCTACCAAGATTTGAACCTTGGTCTCCCATGTGTGAGATAGGAAGATTGAACCCAAGGGTCTTGGTACGTATATACAAACGTTATCAGTATCTTTTTTTCATGTATTAGTCATGTGTCACATCAGTCACTTTCATATAGATCCAATATATCTAACAAGGAGTTAAGGAGGGTAGGTCCATTTGTATTTTCCACGGAAAACACAAATGAATATTAGTTTTCCATTGTTTGGTTTGATAAAAAACTATTATGCTAAAGGGGGAAATGTAGAGGTTAGGAATGAGAGAATAGAGAAAAATAGTTTCCCTTCAAGTTTGGAGGAAATTTCTTACAAAGAGATGGAAAATGCTTTTCCATCTCAGTTTTCCTTTTTAAATTCTTATCCAATCAAACAACGAAAAATGTGAAAAATTATTTTCCTAAAAAACATTTCGCTCGAAAACAAATAAAATCTAAAAGTATAAGATAAATCGTTTAACGTCAAAGTCTCACCCTCTCAGATACATTATGAACCTGAGCTGATTGAGCACGTTTAAGCTCGTTAGCTGTTGGGTCTTTCGAGCAATATTGCCCCATAACCGCGTCCTGAAAACAACAAATATCATGAAATATATGCTTAACCGATCTTGTACTATGTTTTCAGATTCTTAGCATTGTAACCATTTTTAGGCATGTAATGTAAAAAGGTAAGGTATTGTTATTACTTATTAGCTTCACTTTTTTTATTACATCAAGCAATATTAATATTACACTTCCTATTTTTCAAGATGCAATTAATGAGTGGGTTAAAATAATCAAATTTTATATCTAAAAAAATAGAGGTAGTACTTTCTCCATTCCTTATTAATGTTTTTGGTTTGACTTTGCACATTTGTCAATGCACATTTTTATCTATAAATATCTATAATTACATATATGTAAAAATTATAAAAATTTTATATTAGGAAAAACTGATATTAACAGTCTCAACTATGTCCATCTTGTTATAATAAGTCCCAACTATTAAATATCTCATAGCAGACAAAATTTTATGTCATAGTCAGGTTTGTTCTTATCAAAGTACTAATTAAGACGAACCTAACAAGACTCCACATAAATATATTTTTTTCTTATATTTCCAAATAGTGTAAAGATTCTAACTAGGAACATCAATAAGGGACGGTGGGAGTGTATCATAGTCAGGTTTCTAATTATATATAATATTAGTTTAGAAATTAATGACAAATTACACTTCTACGATTGTTATTAGTGAATATCTGTTCTTTCTAATTTTCACTACAATCATCTTCTATGCTACACTTAGGCTTGCATATATCACTTTTCTCAATAAATAAAGTGTCTTCCATAAATTAGTTTAAGATATATCCTATCCATTAGTGTTTGTACTAAAAGTTGCCTAACATATCTTTTATCTTTATATGATTACTACTTCATTAGTTCATTTTACTATCCATTGTAAAATACGAGTATGGATAATGAAATGCCAAGAAAGTTTAATAATAAAAAAACAGATAATAAACCTAAAAATTAAAAGAATCTATCTTTCACTATCATTTTTTAAATCTCGGGGGATGTCTCAGGTGATTTAATGAGATAAAAAGGTTGTATAGTAAGTACGAGTAATAGTTTAGTGGCAAGATTAGGATATATAACGAGGTCATGGATTTGAGACTTGTTATGCAAACTTTTTGATCATTTCCTAAGAAATGTCATGTTAGCATATGAATGCCATATTGAAGATAAAGCGGCCGCTACACTAACATATGAGATGGGGTGACATGTAGCGGTGTGAAAAACTTGCCCACGCGTGTTTACGCGTTTTATTAATATATATAGAAGATTACTAAATAAAATGTATTTTTGTTGTTATCAATACAACAATTAATAAAAGTTATTTATTGATTCACTATATTTTTTTATCATATGTATTACAGGTTTTTACTAGTAAAGGATCGAATTTTTATTCTAAAAATGTAAATCATATTCATAAAAATTGATTGCGATCTTATTAATTTTCGTTAAATAAGAGGGGCAAACCCCTATACAAAGCAAAACACGGTGTCAAAGAAAAAAGCATAAAATTGATTGATGTATAATCTAATTTGATATATTCACAAATTGTTCATCACTTAGGAGCTTCTTTTTCATGTCAAGTATCTTTAAATCTTTAAGAAAACAAAAGTAAAAATCTTCCATGATCTTATATGTTATTATAATAATAAATGTGAATGTTTAGATTATATGAAAAGTAGCTGATATTTCTAATTATATGCAATATTTTTCATAATATATAATTTTGATCAATTATCGTATTATTAAATTACTTTTAAAATTATTATGATTGAAAGATCACTAACATATAAGGGATATATATATTTTTTGAATAAAATTATACAACTCTATCAGTCTAATAAGTTACAGAAAAAATGACTAGAATAATCCCAACTACTAGCGTTGTCTTATAAATAATTCTAACTATATGTTATTTCAGAATAATTTCATCCATTGGGGAGGTCTTCTGAAAATGCTCTCATTAAATCTCGACTCCTAGATATTTAGCTAATTATATACTTCTTTTAAATCCATATGAGTCTCAAAACACATCAACTTCTCTCGAACGGAAATTATAAGCCTTAATAGATAACAACAGCGCGAAAATCATTGAAATATTGAGACTTTAACTAAATGATGATACGATATAGATTTCTAACAGATACAAATACACAACAAAATATTAAACACGCAAAAATTTTATAATGACCTATAGTAATAATAATAATAATAATAATAATAAAATGAAATGGGAAGGAATTGTACTCGAGTAATTGAGAGCTCAACGTCATGAACGTTTTGTTTATCTTGTGGCTCAGGTACATCACCCATTAATTCCACCTCAGAAGAGATGCTAGGCTGCAGTGACATTTCTGGTAAGCCCAATAAACTGTAGGAAGGCTGAATCCAAGGATGAGATTCAGGTACTAGACCATTCACTTGTTGAAAGGTAGGCTCACATAAATCCATGTATGCTTCTTGTTCATTCATGTTCAGAATTTGCTTAAGAGAAATCTCGAATTTTCTTTTTTGTCCTACATGCCCAAAATACCTCGTATCAATGGTGTGCTCAGCTCATCATGTACGTTTTGGTATAAATATGCGCAAATAGAAGGCAATGAAGGCATCAGTGAACCGAACCGTCTTGGCGTTAATATTGGCTTGTGAAAATTTCGCCCACACGAATTTGTTTTCTCTGCTTCCCAACTGTCTGTACTGCATGCGCACTACACGAAGTTCTAAGACAACTTGTGGTTATAGCCTCAAGTTCGTGGCTCTTTTGATTTTATAATTACAACTCTAATTTGTTACTCAGACATTTATTACCTATTTTGTCTACTTGTGAATCAGGTGACATACGATTTCATAGTAATCAGGTTTCGTTTCGGCCATAATCATATTCGGATAATATTACTTCGTTTATAACTAATAACGTCGTGGTACTATTTTGGTCCTCGTAGGTGACAATATTATAAAGGGTATTTGTGAAAATATAATTAGGGCTAAAAAGCTTGCTTTCTCATTGATGATTTACAGAATATATACTACAAGAATATTTAGGAAACCTTATAGGAATAGGAAACACTAAATATACAACACTTAGGAACTATTATATACATTATTTCCTTTACACCCTCCCTCAAGTTGGAGCATGAGATGGTTCAAGAATGCCCAAATTGGACAATAAGAACTCAAACTGTAACTTCCCAAGTGCCTTAGTGAAGACATCAGCCAACTGAGTAGAAGTAGACACATAGGAAAGTGAAATGAGACCATCTATGATAGCATCACGCACAAAATGACAATCAACCTCAATATGCTTTATGCGTTCATGAAAAACAGGATTTTTAGCAAGATGCAAAGCCGACTGACTATCACGAAAAAGAGGTATAGATTTGGGATGATGAACCCCCAAACTTAAGAGTGACCTTTTAAGCACTTGAGTTCACACGTAATAGCAGCCATGGAACGATACTCAGCTTCTGCAGACGACCGAGAAACAGTATGTTGTTTCTTAGTTTTCCAAGAGATAGGAGAACCTCCTAAGAAAACAATCCAACCAGACAAAGAGCGACGAGTAATAAGACAGGCGGCCTAATCAGAGTCACACCACCCTTGAAGAGATAATTCGCTATCAGCATGTAATAAGATACCTTGGCCAGGAGTACCCTTCAGATAGCGTACAACTCGCAAAGCAGCATCCCAATGAGCCTGCCGTGGAGCTTGCATAAACTGAGATAAGATGTGAACAGCATAAGCAAGATCCGGACGAGTGATAGCCAAATAAATCAATCGGCCGACAAGGTGCCAATAAGAGGCGGCATCAACAAGAAGCAGTCCATCATCATGAGCTGAGCGATGATTATGTTCAATAGGAAACGCACAAGGCTTGGCACTCAACAAGCCAACCTTAGAAATAATATCCAGAGTATACTTGCGTTGACACAAGAACAAACCAGAGGCACTTCGAGCTACTTCAATACCAAGAAAATATTTAAGAGGACCTAAATCCTTCATCTTGAAGCAATCACTCAAATAAGATTTAAAGACAGTCAAAGCAGCGGAATCATTCCCAGAAATGATAAGATCGTCAACATAGTCCAAAACATTCATCTGCCCTGAGCCATGAGTATATGTAAAGAGAGACTAATCGGAATAAGACTGCAGAAATCCATACCCTCTCAAAGATGATACAAGTTTGGCAAACCAGCATCCGGGAGCCTGTTTCAAACCATATAAAGACTTACGCAAGTGACAAACAATCTTAGGATTAGAACACTGAAACCCAGGAGGAAGTTTCATGCACACCTCTTTATCAAGATCACCATGAAAAAAGGCATTATGAACATCCATCTGATGAAGCTCCCAATTTATGGAGGCAGCAATAGTAAGAAAAGCCCTTACAGTTGTCATTTTTGCAACATGAGCAAAAGTTTCATTATAATCAACACCAGCCTCTTGATGATTGCCCAAGACAACAAGCCTAGACTTCAAACGTTCAACAGAACCATCAGAAAAATATTTAATGCGATAGACCCACTGACTGCCTAAAGCACGTTTACCAGGAGGAAGCTCCTCCAAAGTACAAGTGCCATTTTCTTCCAAGGCACGAATCTCATCCTGCATTGATGCCTGCCAAGCAGCATCTTTCATAGCCTCTTTAAAAGAGCTAATTTCATTAGTAGCAACAACAGTGGCAATAAACTTTCGATATTTCACAGAAAAGTTGGTACAATTAATATAATGTGCTATAGGATAAAGAGTACCTGAGGAAGAAACTGGAGACGAGACATTAGGAGATGGACTTGGAGGCGCAACAGCATGAGTGACGAAGTCACGCAACAAAACAGAAGGAATTTTATCCCGTTTTTTCACGGCCTAAAAGATACGAACTGGGCAACACTAGTAGAATAAATGCTTATTGCTGCGGTGGTATTGCTGCGGTTTTACCCATACGCAGCAATATATCATGACAAAAGAAAAGGTAAAATATAAAATAACCATATTGCTGCGGTTTTTAAAGAAACCGCAGCAATATTGTTCCAACGGAAACTTTTTGCAAATAGTTGACCATTTGACCAACCATATTGCTGCGTTTTCTATAGCAAATCGCAGCAATATATTAAACTGGAATATTTTTTATCAGATATGGCACTAAGATATTGCTGCGGTTTCAGTCAGAAACCGCAGCAATATATTAAAATAATATTATTTTAACCTATTGCTGCGGTTTCTAGAAGAACCCGCAACAATAGGGTCATTAGGGTTTTTTTTAATCCTCTTAGTAGTTGAGCAGGGCGCCGTCTCCCTCATATTTCACTAAGTTCACACTTCTCTCTCATTCCTCTCACAGTCGATTTCGTCTTCTCGCCTCTATCTTCTTTCATCCTCCCAAAAATTCTTTCATCTCAACTTCGGCATTTCTACAGCACCGATTCCGCCACCTTCTTTCGTCTCTCTGTCATCTCTCGTGGTCGACTCTGTGTGCATCGATTCCACGACCTTCTTCGTCTCGACTCCACAACACCGCTCAACTTGCCGCTCTACTCGCCGCTTGACTTCACCGTTGTCGTGTGTCTCACTCATCATCGTGTCTCACTCATCCTCGTTTTTAACCGTCGTCGCCGTGTCTTACTCGCCGCTGTACTCGCTGCTTGAATTTATTAGTTTCTTTTTTTGTAATTTTTTCTAATCTCCAAAAAGTGAGATCAAAAGTGAAATATGCTCAAATGTTAGTTCACAGTGTGAATTTTTCTATTTTTTAATGAATTTGATGTTAGTTCATTCTTTTTATTTTCTTTTTTTATGTGAATATGGTGATTTAATATGTTTTGATTTCTTTGTCTTCACAAACTGTTGGTAGCAAGTATGTTGCAGTTTCGGAATGAATTTGGTGTAATTTGAGTTTGGCGAAGGATATGGAGTTTGGCGATGGTTGTTGACTTTTCTGATTTTTTTTTATTAAAAAAAAAGCACCTATTGCTGCGGTTTTGGGCCAAAACCGCAGCAATATGCTTCATTTTTTTATTTTAAAAAAAACCTATTGATGCGGGTTTGGCCAGAAACCGCAGCAATATCTTGGCCTATTGCTGCTGTCAAAAACCGCAGCAATAGGTTAATTACCTGTTGCTGCGCCCTTAATTGCTGCGCCGCTAAAACCGCCGCAATAGGCCACTTAATGACCGCAACAATAAACAATTATTCTACTAGTGCAAAGGTGAAGACTGGACCGAGGAAGGGGAAATAGAGGGGCTGCTGGGTTGGGCGTGAGGGCCTAGATCATCAGCTCTAGAAGGAGGGGCTTTGGGCCAAAATATTTTGCTGGTGGAGAGGAGAAGAGGGAGGGGAGGAAGAATGGGCTGGGCCAGCTTGTGAGGAAGGGACAACTGTAGAAAGATGGTGGTGTGGGGGGGGGGGAATTTGGGCTGGACCAGCGGGAGATGGCTGGTCAGCGAGGGAAGTAGGAGCGAGGCTTCAGAGCTGAGCTGGGCCAGTGAGGGAATCAGTGGGGGGAGGTGAGAGCTGGGCTGGACCAGCGGTAGGTGGCTGGTCAGTGGTAGAAACAGTAGGAGATTTTTTTGGAGTTGGAGTAGTGTGTGGGGGTGGGAGATGGGAGAAGAGGATGTTCAAGAGAGTCGGAAAAATACGGTTGAATAGGAGTGTCATTAGTGGGAACAATTGTAGCTGGTGAAATGTTTACATCCTCCGGACTCATAAAAGGGATTAATTCCTCAAAAAAATTGACATCTCTAGAGACAAAAAATTGTTAGTATCGAGATCGAATAACCTCCAACCTTTCTTCCCAAAAGGATACCTAACAAAAAGACATTTGCGACGCCTACTAGCAAACTTGTCACCCATACTTTTGTGATAATGAGCAAAACAAAGACATCCAAAGGTACGAATAGCTTCCTAAGCAGGAGAAGTACCATGAATTAGTTTAAAAGGGGATTTATTGCCTAAGATAACAGAAGATGTGCGATTGATTAGATGAGCAGTAGCAAGAACACTCCCCCCCCAAAAAAATAAATAGGCAAATTGGCTTGAAAACACAAAGCTCTCCCAACATTTAGAATATGTTTATGTTTTCTCTCTACCCTCCCATTCTGTTGAGGAGTAGCTACACAAGAGGTTTGAAAAAGAATGCCATTAGCATAGAAGTAATCAAGCAAGCAATTGAATTCAGTGCCATTATCACTTTGAACAACTTTAATGCTTTGAGAAAATTGGCGATCAACCATAGCAATATAAGACATAAACATGCGAAAAACCTCCAACTTATTAACCAAAAGATAAACCCAAACGGCTCGTGAATAATCATCAACAATAGTAAGAAAATAACGAACACCACAAGAAGAGGTATGTTTATAAGAACCCCATAAATCACAATGAATTTTCTAAAAAATGCGACTAGCACGAGTGTCACTAGTAGGAAACTTGTCTCTAGCTAGAGTGTTTGACAAGAAAATAAATTTCACATGCCTTATTAATACTACCCTTATGACGACAAAGAGGAGGAAGTGACTTTACGACGAATTCAGAAAGGATGACACATACGTCGATGCCAAAGCTCGAAGTCCGAAGATGCATTATTCACTAAAACTTGTTGCGTATCATCACCTCCAGAGAAATAGTAAAGTCCATTCCTTTTATGCCCCGTTCAAATCAGCTCCCTCATGCGGTCCTGTATAGCACACATAGAAGAGTTAAATTGTACCACACAAGATAAATCAGATGAAAGTTGTGAAACGGAAAGTAAGTTGCAACAAAATTGAGGCACATAGAGAACATCGTTAGAACAATAGAGTTCGATACTCGAACTGAACCCTTCTGAGTGGCAGCTATGGAAGCACCATTAGGGAGGCCAACAAGACAATCCAAGACATCAACAACATCAAATAACCAATATTTCTCACCCGAAATATGATGAGTAGCACCGGTGTCAATAATCCAAGAAGAAAAGGAAAACATACCATTTAACTGGTCATTAGGGAGTTTTATGTTACCAATTAAACCAGCCAAGACTTTCCACTATTCAGCCGAAAAAAGAGAAGCCAAGGAGCCGTCGATGGAACGAGAGGAAACGGCAGCAGCAGCCGAAGGAAAAGGAGTCGTGGCGTTGGCCTTAGCCGAGCCACGGCCATGGCCACGACCCGAAATAGGAGGCTTGGAGCCTCGAGAATTGGCGGTGCCTTCGGTATAACCAACAAGCTCATAGCACTTGCTTGCATCGTGCCCATGCTTTTTACAGTTTGTACATTCATGAAGAGTCCAACATCGAGAAATATCTTGACCCGGTTTATGACAATGAGAACACACAGTACGTTCAGGGCGCCCACGACCGCTGCTAGCAACATCTTGCCAGCAAAACCCACAACATTCGAGGGTGAAGGACTCGGCAAAATAGAGGCACGAACCCTCTCATCTTGAACCACCAAGTGATAGGCACGATCAAGCGAGGGCAAGAGGTCAAATGAGAGGATGTTCGAGCGTAAAGGAGCAAAATCTAAGTGCAATCCCATCAAAAATTTAAGCATCACGACGGGACGCATGAATGGAACCTGCATAACAGTTAGAACAACATGAACAAGAGACCAACGGTTCATGTTTATTATATTCCTCCCATAAACTATTCAATTTACCATAATAAGTCGAAACAGACATTGTTTTGGGTTGCTCACACTTAGAAATTGCATGTTTTAGTTGATGAATATTCGGACCATTAACAATGGTAAATCTACTACGTAAATGATCCCAAAGATGATGAGCATCATGAAATTTTGATAAAGTGGATTTTACCTCAGAATTAATGGTGTTAGTAATCCACGAAACAATCATAGTGTTGATAGTCACCCAATCGGCAACCGTGTATGGTGGTCCAGGCGCAGTAAGAGTGCAGTCAACAAAAATAATTTTTCGCCGAGCGTCAAGAGCCATCTGAATATCAGCAGCCCAATCATCGTAGTTGTCAAGACGAAGACGAGTCACAGTGATGAAGTCACTCAGACGATCACCAGTGCCGAGATAAAAAGGAGAATTAATATTTATAGAGGGCGGAGGAGGGGGCGGTGGTGGTGGGGGGTGTTTTGTCGGCGTCGCCAGCCATGGCAGCTGGCGTGAGAAAAGAAACGTGTGAGAGAGAAAAAAATTAGGGCTCCGATACCATGTGAAAATATAATTATGGCTAAAAGGCTTGCTTTCTCATTGATGATTTACAGAATATATACTACAAGAATATTTTGGAAACCTTATAGGAATAGGAAACAATAAATATACAACACTTAGGAAACTATATACATTATTTCCTTAACAGTATTGCTGAATGACATCCTTTTTTACTTACTAACACCCTCTATTTTTGTAAAAAAATACATGGGTTTGTTTCCACATTCCCTTTCTTTATAAAAACCCCCACACGTCCCATGTGTTTCACACTAAACCCGCCCCACTTTCTTTATTCACTCCTCATTTTCTCTTTCCTAACCCTACCATAACATCTGAAAATAGTAGGATCTCTGGTATTGACCACGGCGTTGACTGGCGTTGACCGCGTTGACCGCCATTGACCAATCAGAGACAACCAACTCCGTCGTCATGTCATGCAATGTAAGTTTTTTTCCGCCTGTAAACGTAGTTAGGTGCCTACATTAGACGTTTGACCACCTAGTCAGGCGTCCAAAATAAAAACCTAAACCAGTGGTCAGTTCCAATTTAGACGCCTGATCCTTTGGTTAGGTGCCTAATTTAGACGCCTGACCAGTGGACCAGGCATCTAAACTAGGTGCCTGAGCGCAGCATCCAAATTTTTTTTTTCTTTTGTAAATGCATTGTTAATATTGTTTACTGATAGATTTTTAGCTTAAAATTTTGAAATGTCATATGTAATTTTGGAAATAGGTGGAAATATAAGTAAATAGTAGAATATATGATAGAACTCACTATGTTTATATTTAAATAAATTATATCTACAATGTTTATATGTATTAAATTATATCTAAATTATATTGTTTATATCAAGATTTATTATATTGTTTATATCTAGATTTATTATGTAAATTATATCTAGATTTTTAGCTTAAAATTTTGCAATGTCTATGTTTTTTATCTATTATATGTAATTATATTTATAGCTGAAAACACTTTTGAATATTTGTAGTTTAATGTAACTGTAGTTTGTAACTTTGAAAAATATATTATAGTAGATATAATTTATTTAATTTGTGGAAAATACAAGTAAATAATGTATTTTGAATTTTATAGTAGTTATTAAAATAGCCTTAAATTAAAAATGCATGAAAATATGGCAATTATATTTTTTTCGCCTAAAAACATAGACATGCGCCTAGTTAAGATAGGCGCCTGCTCCACTGGTCAAGCGCCTAAGTTAGACGCCTAATCAATGGAGTAGGATTTTATCTTAGACGCTTGACCAATGGATCAGACGACTTTTTTGGGCGCCTGTCCATGGCCCAGACTTATTTTTACTGTCTAATTTTGATCTATAATATATTAAATAGTTGAAAATATATCTAAATGGTAGATCATGCTTATTAATAGGTTCCATACTCGAGCAATAATAATGATGGGCTTAATTATCATAGTAGATTTTAGGATAAGTGAAGAATTCGATTCGGTTAAACATGTAGTTGAATATCTTAACGAAACTGCAGTTTACATAGGGTTTGAATTAGTTATTCACTAGTATAAGCAGAATGAGGGAGCTCCCCACAGGTGTTATTTCAGATGTTTTTGGGGGACGAGATACAAGGGGAATAAGGCAGACTCGAGAAACGCGACACGACCTAATACATCGACAAAGTATTGTGGATATCGATTTAGGATTACATTGATTTTGGAGTATCAGTAGTTTGTGTTGATTCCCAACATTGAATATGGGTTTCACAACCACGCATTCATAATGTATAAGGAGGGTCACAGGCGGACTAGTGGACTCGATGATGATGCTAGGCGGATGGTTCGGAAAATGACTGATGCTGAGACGACACAGGAAATATACAAGCTGCCGTAACAGAGTCATACCCACATCTTCACCAAACGATCAACCATATCTACAACGAGAGGTATTTTTATAAGATGGAAGGGCGTGAGGAGCAGACTTCAGCTGAAATTTTTTTGCACCTTGCTAGGCTCAAAAACTACGTGTCATGGACATTACAAGATGATGAAGGAGTTATTACTCATGCCTTCATGGCTCATCCTCTTGGTACGAACACATTTCGTACATTACCCTTGGGTAGTTGGCATCGATTCAACGTATAAGACGAATCGGTAAGGTATGCCTTTCGTTGAGCTGGTGGGTGTGGCACCGACAAATATGAACTTCTTCATCGGTTATACCATAATGAAGGATGAGACTGTAGATAGTTACCGTTGGGTGTTGGAGTGCCTACGTAATCTACTTGGCTATCATGTGTGCACGCAGGTCGTATTTACAGATCGTGAGCTGGGTTTGGTTAGGCCCATTCATATAGTTTTTACAGATTCTATCCATCTCCTTTGTACATGGCATATTAACAAAGATGTGGAGGCACGAGTTTCCAAAATTTGTGGATCCAAGACATTCGGAGAGCATTTTCGTGCTGGTTGTTGGTGGAAAGTGCTAATGGCAGACGCAGAAGATGAATATGAACTTACATTGGCAGAACTGAAATTTGCTTGGGTGTGGAAGCACTCCGTTATTGATTATGTTGAGACAACGTGGTTGAGTCCTTATAAGACCAAGTTTGTGAAAGCATGGACCAACGGCGTGCTTCATTTTGGGAACACAACCACCTGTAGGGTAGAGAGTGCATATTCAGCTCTCAAAGCCTGGCTACAAACTTCCACTTATTCCTTGGATACACTGTGGTCACGTGTTAATTTGTTCATAGAGAGCCAAATGATCAAGATCAAGGATAGCTTAGAGAAATCTAGGTGCAAAATTGGTACGCAACATATGATAAAACCTTTTCGTCATTTGGTTGGCCACGTCTCACAATACTGCCTCAATTTACAGAAGTTGGAAAATACTAAACGCCTGAACTTAAGAGACGAGGTGTTTGATTACAATATTTGTCGGCTTTTGTATACTTTTGCTATCCCATGCGCATGTTCAATACAGTTGGCTATTAATGAATACGAAGGCTTGTACCTTGAACATATTCATCATTCGTTCAAGACTTTGGTCATGGAAGATGGTGTAGATGCAATAGATTACGATAGTCAGTGTGATTAGGATGTGGAATACCTTATGGGATTACTTGCTGAACTTTCTAAGTGCGATCCGGCGATTAGGAGAAACATACCAAACCTTATTCTTGAGCAGTTACACCCAGAGGATGAGGGAGTTCAGCAGCTTGATGTAGTTACTTCGAGGAGAGGTAGACCTCCTGGTTCATCATCCACTAGACGTGACCCGAGCTTCTTCAAATATGTGCAGCGCTAGTGTGGGGATAGATCATTGTCTCATAGTCGTACTCGTACAACTACGACGACTCGAACCCTGTAGATGTAGGTACATATATTTACTGTTTAAGTTTTATAAAGAATTATTTGCTATAAATATATTATTTCTAATGTAAACTGCCTAACTCTTATTCATGTAACAGGTTCAAGTGTTCAAGTGCACCGGAGACATGTGAAGCACCAGCATGACCATTTCCTTACATGGAGAATATACCCGATGTCATCATCCCATTTATAGTTGGATGAAATGACGTCGTAGCTGATGGAATGTGGCGGATGCTTTCAACTCTGGGCAAGATCGTTGGCCACACGCTCGTCAAAACCTTTACAACGAGATTTCTATGAGGTCAGTATATGAGGATGTTTACGGAGGACGAGATTACGTGTACACTGCGAGAAACCATATCATGCACTCCCAAGGTCCATGCAATGATAATCACTGCGACTTGTCGCAAGGTCACATAAAAGACAACACACACACACACATAGTACTATAACGTCTTGACGCAAGCACATATCGCTACCACACCTTCTTCATCACTAGTCTTCGGACTACCATCTATACACCATTACCCAATAAATTTCCCTTTAAGGGATGGATATAGGAGATGACCTGAGCGGACCATAGGCACGAATATTGTAAACTAAACATAAAGAGTCGTGAAACTGATTATTGAGATTATTCGAAAGGTTTACATCCTATTCACAATACAACTATGATATCTAAAAGATATACGAGGATAATAAAAATTACGACCCTGTTAGCTGTTTGCAATACGGTTAGTTGATTGTATTATCTGGTTTTGACTAGCTATTTGTATTAGTTGTTTTTGTGAAAGTGTTGGTACATAGCTGTTAGTTGATTGCTTTTTTATTAGGTGAAATAATCATTAAGGATACTGGAATAATTTATTGGTGGAGTTTTTTCTTTGTAAAAGGTAGTAAAATTGACCAACTCTAGGATATATTACTCATTGCACAACTAAGTTCACAAACCTCTCTTCCAAAAAGCTCCTACTAGTAGCTTTTTCAAAATTAGCTTTTTTTGGTTCAAACCTCTCTTTTTGAATCCTCACTCGTGACACTCCCATTAGATATTTGGACTAGGCAAACCGCTCTATTAATCTCAAGCCTCTCTTTTTACCCCAAAACTCTCTCAACCAAACACCCCCTACATCATAGATAACTAAGGTCGGTCATACTATGAATAAGATCATAATTTTGATAATATAATGTGGAGAATCATATAATCATATTATATTATCTCTAACATGGCATGATGACATCATGTAAGCAGTTGACAAAGATATGGGCGACACGCAAAGGACTACAATTTTTCCATGTATGTTTTAATATATATATATATATGTATATATATGTATACATATATATGTATATATATGTATACATATATATATATATATCACTAGTACCAATTCAAATCACTGATTTGCGTCGGATGCCACACCCCCATTTACGTCGGACATGGGTCCGACGCCACAGCTCTTGATGCAAATTTGGGAGACATGATCTGCGTCGGATTAGGACACGACGCAGATTTTAGGCTATTTGCGTCAGACGGCAAGCGAAGTCCGACGCACATGACCCAAGCACAAGCAGCACCCACGATGCACATGGTTGATGTGGGCGAAGAGGGATTTGCGTCGGATGGGGGCATCATCCGGCGCAAATTATCATATTTAGACTTAAGTGTCGATATAAAGTTGACTAATAAACATAAGAAGATTTGCGTCGGAGGGGTACACTACCTAACGCAAATTGACATTTTTTATTAGAAAATATAAATACAGACCAGTTTAGTGTTGAAACTTTCGAGTAAGCATGCTAATCATCTCTAAATCTAATATATGAAATCTTTGGGTAATTAAATTTCATGAAAATATACATTCAAACTCAAATCATCATATATGATATCATACAATTGAAATGAATTTCAAGTTTCTCGAGTAAATATAATCATCCCTAAATCTAATGTTGTACTTCACTTCACTGTCCATAATAGAGCTCATATTTGTATGTTGTATCTTGGTATTCACTTCACTTCATACAGTGTAGCACGCATGTCTTCATTTATTCTCCCTCAACTGGCGTCCTTTGAAAGGGGTGAACTGCAATGTTTTATAAGCATATAAGCTACATACATTTATCAACAATATAACACAAAAATAAACCCAAAATTCTGTAACAAACTAACAATGGTTGAAACACACTTTTTAAATATAACCAAAATTAAGCACAAAATTCAGTAGCAAATTTATTAAAAAATTAGTAATCTAACCAACATTTATCCAAAATTCAGTAGAAAGTTCCAAGAATAACAACCCAATTTAATTTAGGGTTTCCTTTTTTTTTGCCTAAAAAATGACGAAACTCTGAAATTAGTATACATGGAGATTTAGGAGTTGTAAATTTGTATGATAATCAACCAGATCTTGGAAAAAAATGGCAAAAATACCGAAACCCTAAAAAAACCATGAGAAAAATGGATCTTGGAAGAAAAATGGCAAAAAACAGAAACCCTTTTTGCATCTCTTACTTTGACATTCGACGCAAATACTGGGGCGCAAATCGTCCTTTTTCTACTAGTGTATACACACTCATTTTTTTAGTCTCCTCACTATTTTACTTTCCTACAAATTTGTGTGAGAAAAATACTTCCTCAGTTCTTTTTTTAATTTTAACAAATTTCATTATCATGAACTTTCACATTCATTATGATGTTTCTTTATTATTTGGTAATATTCTCTCTATTTCTATATTATCATTATGTTCCACTTTTTATCTATATCTATTCCAATCTCTTTTTAACATGCTTTTCTTAAAGGGATATTATCTGAGATGACCCTGACATATAGGCCATTTTCCCAAATAACCTTTACATTTGCACCTATGGCGGATAACCCTAAACTTGTATTTTCTCATTAAACTTGACGGAAAACTAGACGGTGTTAACTATTCAATATTTATAATTAAAAACCTATTTTTCAAAAGAGAAAAACAACAATTTATGTTCTTCATCCTTTTGTTTTTGACCCCAAATCATGTTTTCAGCATCTCTCTCCTCCACCTCCTCCGCCACCCACTGATATTCTCTCTCCTCCTTCATTTCTACAATTTGCAGTTGCTGCTCTACTCAAATGGAAATATAAATCTTCAAACTCCAAAACCAAGAAAACCCAAATCTGCGCATCAAAGGAATTCTCCTCCTAATATATCCTACATATATCCAATAACAATTTCAAGCCCACACAATTACCATCAATGGTGGCTAAATCCAAAACCGCGCCAATTTCAAGTCAATTCTCCAATTCATTGCTCCATTAGAACTCCAATCATCATTGAAAACACTAGTATAGCCGAACAACAAGGTCATCAGGTTCCTCCAATCTCTTTCCAAAGCACCGAGTCAAAAGTCGAGTCGACTCAGGAGAATGCTTCCTCGACACAGCACCGAAGTTGCGCGACTCGCTCATTCTCTCGAATTGACAACACTTTGCTCGCAACATTGTTGAAGGGTCATAAGAAATGGAGGATTTGAAGGTTGTAATAGCGGATTCCGGTGAAAGCAGAGGCGAAAATGTCGTCGGAAAAAGCAGCGACATTCGCCGGAAAGACATGAGAGAAAAAGTAGAAAGGAGGGGATACTGTAGCTATGTTACATTTATGGTGAATCTACTGCACAGATTCAACTGTATATTTATGGGAATATTTTGATTTTTTTTAATCTTTTTGCATTAAAGGATGAAGACATGAAAGGGGATGAAGAACAAAAAATATTTTTTTTTAAAAAAAAAAATAGATTTTTAATTATAAATGTCAAAATAGTTAACGCGGTCCAACATTTCGTTAAGTTTAATGACAAATTACAAGTTTAGGGTTATTCGGGATAGGGGTGAAAATGTGGGGGTTATTTGGGAAATATGCCTATATGTTAGGGTTATCTGAGATAATATACCGTTCTTAAACGATGTATCAAAAAGTGAATGTTGTAATAATAATAAAAAGAGTATGTAACAATAGTTTTATAACGCGCGGACCAAGGAGTAAAAATTAAAATTTCCTTCACTTGCAGCAAAACAAAGCGACACGATTAGAGTTGTCAGTTTGGTTAATGAACTGCTGGTTGAACTGAAACAACTGAAATTTGAACTGAATTAGACTGAACTGGGAGTAACTGTAACTGAAATCAACTAAAAAATGATGAACTGAAACTGAAATAAACTGTAAATGAAAAACCAAAACTGAACTGCAACTGAACTGAAACAAACTGTAACTGAAAATAACTATGAAAACTGAAAAGTTGATCGATCAACTGAACTGAACTGAACTGAATATGTAACTGAATTAACTGAACTGATTCAAACTGAAACTGAACTGAAACCAATTTAAACTGAAATTGTTTCAAACTGATTTTTAACTGTACCTGAACCAAATTAACATATTACCCATATTCATAATAGTACTCCAATTCACATACAATTTTTTCATGATAATTTTTTTATTAGTACTTGAATTTATGACATATAACTTAATTTCTTGTTAATTTTCAACTATGTGAAGTTCACTGCTATAATACTCCAGACTCAATTTAAAATTTACTCAAATTTTACTCAATTTAATACTCCAAACTATGTCAAGTGATTATAACAAAAGATGTAACTTTTTCACATTGTATATTGCAAACAATACTTTGTGTCAATACATATAATCTCACGCAAGGAAAATACATATAATTATCTAGCCATCTAAACTGAGAAAGTTAAATCATTGTGTCCAAAGATTACAAGTTATATGCTAAATATTCATTTAACCGCCTTTTGATCAAGTCTTCAACACTTGTATTTCTGATGCTCATCAAACATCACCTACAATCACAAAGATTAAAAGAACTGTAAGGATAATTTTATTAAAACGAACTTGAGCTTATATTTATAGATACCAAATATGAAGTACTTGCTAATGCTAACATTAGCATGGTTGCAGCACACACACATCAATCTAATCACTCAATGTCCTCCTTTTTTTACTGACTCAATGTCTTCTACAGACTACAATGGTCAAGTCCAAACATGTGATGGTTTCACGAGAGGAAAAAATATTTCAGGAATTAAATAGAAATTAAGACATGAATTAAGCAGAGAATTTGCAATTTATCACCATTCTATATCTAAGCATTATTCGCAATACCCATATGATCAGTATCAATCAGAAAATAGGAAACACTGTCAATCCAAAAACACCAACTTCCATCAAAAACCCAATATAAAACAAATGGAATTTCATGCAAGCATTTTAACAAACACATAGTGAGCAAAACAATAACTCAAAGAAAAAAACAAGAAAAGAAAACTTACATATGCACCAAACTGACAATTAAAATACGACAGCTATCCAGATGAATTTCAATCTGTGTAATTGTCAAACTCATAATAAAAGTTATAACAACCCAAAGATAAGTTTGTCAAAATTATCGGAAATTGTAAAAAGATTGCAGTAGAATTTCCCGAAAATTTGAGAAACCTATTAAGTTTCCCCAAATCTAAGCATAATTAAAGCAAAACATAAGAAACCCAGACGAAATTAGAAACTAAATGAAAATTTAAACTGCAAAAAATCAAAAACATACACATGAATCTTGAGTAAAAACGAGGAAACACTTCTCGAACAACCTTGAAACAAATGCAAAATTTTATCCTAGATTTGGTTGAAGGAGAGAGAGAATGAATGGAATAAAGGTTATAGTTATAGAGGAGAAGAAGAGGTTTCCTTTTTTATTTGAAAGTTTCATTTCATTGCTAATCGGGAAGATATCACGCTTTAGTTTTCAGCGAAAATTTCAGCATTTTACTACCTCTGTCCCAGAAAGATCTGAACACTTGTTGGGACACGTATTTTAAGGTGATAAGTTGTAGTGTGGTTATCAAATGTTATTTTATTTAAAATGTAGATGTGATAGGAGTTGGTGGGGTATTTTTTATTAGATGAGAGAGAAAGTTGGGTAACTTTTTATTAATAAAAGGTAGAGTGTGGGCCAAAGATATGTAAAAGAAATAATATATTAATGTTGGGACCATGCCAAAAATGGAAGTGTTCAAACTAATTTGGGACAAATATAAAAGGAAAGTGTTCAGACTATTCTGGGACGGAAAGAGTATTTTTTTACGACAAGATTTTGAAAATCAATGGTTGTGGAAGGTGGGTGAAGCAAATCAACGGTGGTAGATGAGGATCTGTATTTTCTTTATTTGGCCAATCACAAGTCACTACTACACTTAACTTATTTTAATCTACGGTCATTTCTTCTATTAAGATAGATTTCTTATAACCTTACTTATACAATTATTTATTATTACTCAGCTATAAAATCATTTGATAGTATTCACTTAAGTGAACTTATATAAGTTATAACAAGCCTTAATTAGTAATAAACCTTAGCTTATAGTATACTACATATACGAATTGTCGCTTCATATCAGTATCTAACTAGTAAGCAATGAGGTTTACTACGACATAGTAACAATAATTAACTACTTGTTTGAATTCAATTAGATAATTTGGGTTTCGAGACGAATTTAACTTAAATACGATTACCTTAGATAGAGTATTGTTATCTTCTATTAAGTTAATTAATTAACTTACATTGATACATTTGTTGATCTAATTATCCAATAACAACTAATTTTAATTCAATTGGATGTTGAGTTTCGAAATGAATACAACGTATTGACGATTATCTTAAATGAACTTACGCCATCTTGAATTAGCTAATCGACTTACATTGATACATCGATCTAATCCAATATCAACTTGTTTCAATTTAAATTACATGTTTTGAGTTTCAATATGAATTTAACTTACAGACGATTAACTTAAATGAAGCATTGTTATATTGAACCAATCTACTGAGTTACACTGGTCTGCATTTGTTGCAACTGAATTAGATGTTTTCGGTTCTGAAATGAATTAGGGTACTGTTAAAGTAGATGTTATGAGTTTCAATATGAATTTAACTTAGAGACAATTAACTTAAACGGAGTATTGTTATATTGAACCAATCTACTGAGTTACATTGTTCTACATTTGTTGCAACTGAATTAGATGCTTTCGGTTCCGAAATGAATTCAACTTAAGATGATTAACTTAAGTAGAGTACTATTATTATCTTGAATTAGTTTATCGACTTACATTGATACACTCATTCCAATAACACCATGTTTCAATTTAAGTAAATGTTTTGAGTTTCAATTACTTTACCGACTTATGTTGATACATTCATCTAATGTAACATCAATTTCTTTCAGTTTGGCTAAGATACATGAGTTTCAAATTGAATATAACTTATTAACGATTGACTTAAATGGAGTATTGCTATCTTGATTTAACTTATCGATTCACATAGATACCTTGAACTAATCCACTATTAACTTATTACGTCGAATATATGTTTTCAGTTTTCAAATGCATAGAGCTTAATGACTAGTATAGTTATATTAATCCATTGATCTAATATAATAAGAGTAAGATATTGATCTAATCGACTTTTTAAAAAATGTCTAACTCGTCTTTCGAGAAACTTTATAACAATTTTTACTGATATGAGACGTCCTTTTAACCAAACATGACGTAATTTGCATACAACAAAAAGTTTGAATATCGACTTATATAGAATTGTCTTATTCCAAATTGTCCAATATATCAGTCTTGTACACAGATATCGATGTCACTTTCATACACTTTTTTGTGAAGTACAGTACAATCGGTTGTTTTCGAGGCAAGTGTCAAACTACACTTAGTTGCTACGTTAATTTTAACCGAACCCGAAAAAACAGGTGGTCAAAACCCGACATGAAGTTCCATTTTTATCGTACAAATACAAAAATTTGACTAATTTCTATCCGAACCGATGCGATTATTGTCGAACTTATGTGATTTTCTTCAATAATTGAAATAAACTGAAACGAAACTGAACATAACTGCAACGTGTTTTAACTGCTATGGATTCAACCGTTGGTTGGTTTAATTGTTCGGATAAAACTGGTTTAAACTAAACTGAACTGAACTGAAACTAGAAAGAAAAATAACTGAATTAAATTGAACTGAAAAGTTTGTTAGCTGAACTGAACTGAACTGTTAATAATTTTAACTGTTGTAAACTGAATTGATATGAACTGAACTGATTGGATATAACCATAACTGAACTGTTGAACTGAATTGACACCGCTAGACACGATACACATAATATGACAGGTAAAACAAACTAGTTCACGATGCACATGCTTAATTCCAAATATTGCGCACTTCTGTCGTAAGCACTTACTCTATGAAGGATTTTTATTAGTCCAAAGAGTGCGTTTTGGATGTAACGTGTTACGCATAATTTATTGTGTAATATGCATAATGACAAAAACTCATTCGGACAAAAAAAAATAATGACAAAAACTCCAACAAGAATGACATGGATTACATAAATAATGACATGAATCTCATGTCATCATGTTATTTATTTCATATCATTTGAGTTCTCTTTACAAAAGAAGTGGTTTGTGGGTTGTTACACCATAAATTATGGTGTAACCGTTACATCCAAGAATTTGTGTATATAATAGTATTCCGCTATATGGCAAACGGTTTGCTATATAGCAAGACTCAGTCACTAATTTTTTACCCTTATTTATTGAAGTATAGTTAGAACGTAGAAGTATGATAAAGAAATAAAGTAGCAAAATTGACATGAACACCACAAATTATGGCTCGAGTGCACCCAACACCCTAAACTTTGGTTAGTAGCTAAAACATAACAAACTATTGGTTTAGATGTAGTGAGTGCCATAAATAACGGCGGAGATGCTTTTCTCCTATATTCAAGTAGGTGAACATAAATGCACCCTCCGTTTCTTTTTTATGTACTCACTTCATTTTGCGGGAGAACCAAGGAAAAAGTACAAAAGTATGAGAGAGAAACTGAAAAGGTGGAGAGAAAAACTGAAAAGTGTGAGAGAGAAACTAAAGAGTGGGTTAAAATATGAAAAAGTGAATAATATGGGTGGAAAAAGAGAAGAAAGTAGATGAGACATGTTATCACTTATCAGGAATAGAAAAGACAACGATATGTAGATTAAAAAGAAACAGACTGAAAAAGAAGTGTGTACATTAAAAAGAATGGGAGGGAGTACTACTAATCCGATACTCCTATTGGGAAAGAAACATTTTTCTTTTTAAAGGAAAGAAACTCATGTTAAGGAAAGATATTTATTAGGATATTGTTAAAAAAGTACTGGTACAAAATACTAGAAGTCTAGGAGCATGTCACAACAAAAGGACCATTCTAGAATAAGCCATTCTTCTTAATCTCTTATCCAAACGAGAAGCACCATGACTGTCAAATACACAACAAAAATGGAACTAAAAGATAAAGTAGAATCAGGTGACTATGAAGCATCTGGTAATTCGTATTTGATGACATCATTACAAAAATTTGGTATATAACAATTTACACTGGACATGCCTTATTTAGACCTGGTAGAGGACATGATCCGAATGACTAGATTATCAGTTATAGCCGATTCAAAAGGCTAGATTCAAGACACTATCTAGACTTGGAGATGAAGATCTGAAATTAACTCGAAAACCTACCATAATTCGAATGGACCAGAACACGAGCTAGATTAGACATACTTGAACCAAAATTCACCCATCCCAAAAGTAAAAAGGCTGAAATTACTTGATTTGATTCTAGTCGACCTAAAATTGACCTAAACAGAATCGGCGCACCCTTAAAAAGTAAAACAAAATTTTGATTTTCATTGGTCGAATATTCTTTGTTATACTTCCTCTGATTTTTATTTGTAGGTTTTCATATTTTAGGAAGTTGCATATTACTTGCAATACATAGTTGTAACATTGACATTTACAATGTATCCTAGATTCTTTGTCCTACCACATGGTGTAATGGAGGTCCTTTTCTTTATTTATTTCTATCTCTTTCATCTTCTCGTGCCATATTTCGATGTTACAAGTAAAAAAAATGGAGGAAATATTTTCTATTATAAATATCTTTATTTTATATTTTAGCTTTTATATGTAATTGATCTTTGATTTGTTAACCAATTACAATTTCGGTGATTGATTCTCCCATTATTGTTCTCATATTCACAACTCGGGTTCTAAAACTATTTCATTAAGTAGAGACAAAATTGCAACCTAATGATTCTAGAAATGTTTTAATGAAATAACTAAATGACAAACTTGAACTATTTATAAACTATGCTATTACATGTTTACATATGGAAAGAAGGAAAGGAAAAGGGTTGAGATCGATGATCTGTCATTTTGTTACATTACTTTTAAGTTACAACTTCAAGTGGTTGAGGTAGTTGTTGTAGTTGTATGTCATCAGCAGGAGTAGAATCTTCAACACCCATCCCCTCAAACAAGGTAGGGTATCAACCATGCTAAGTTTGGAAAGAAGATGATTAAACAGCATAGAGGGGAGAATCTTGGTATATACATCAGCAAGATGTGATGATATAGGCAAGTAGGTAAATTGCAACAAGCCTTCCAGGATCTTGTTTCTTGTAAAATGCACATGCACATCAATCTCTATCTATGTCCTTGATTCTTTCATGGTGTATTGGATTCTTGGCTATATGAATGGAGCTCTGGTTGTCATAATGTAAAGTGACATGCTTGAGATTGGCGACACCAAACTCTTCAAGCAATCTAATTAACTAGCCAAGTTACTTCAGTTGCAACAGCTTAAATTGGTTTGTGCTCTATTGCTGATGAGCTTTTACAAACAATAGTTTGTTTCTTAGACTTTCAGCTCACTGTAGAATTACCTAGAAGCAAGAAATAACCTGAAATAAAAAATCTATAGTCTATGCAAGCATCCAAGTCTGAATCTAAATAAGCTTGAAAGGTTAGCTTATAAGTGGCATGAAGAAGAATGCCTTGGCCTATGGTACATAGAAGCCACATATTTAAGCATATAAATTAGAGCTTGATAGAGAGGAACTCTAAGATTTTGCAAGAAGTTACTAAGATGCTGCACTGTGTATAACAAGTCAAGTCTTGTGTGAGTGAGGAAGTTTAGTTTTCCAACTAAACATCTATACTTAATAGGATCAGCATATAGAGCACCTTCAGTAGCTGAAAATTTTAAATTGATAGGAAATGGAACAACAACAACCTTTGCAGTAGAAATGCCAGCAATAAACAACAACTCTTTAGTGAATTTCTTTTGAGTAAGGGATATACCAAAGTTAAGATACATAATTTCAATGCCCAAAAAGTAGCTAAGTCTTCCCAAGTCCTCGATAGACATAATCCAAGCGAGTGTTAATATCATGAATGGTAGATAAATCATCCCTTGTGATGATGATCCCATCTACATATATAGCCATGATGTTGACATGATTAGGAGTGTGCTTGAGTAATAGGAAATATTCATTCTTAGATTGAATGAACCCTTTGAGTTGCAGCTCCCTTACAAGCTTGGGAAACCATTGCCTAGTAGCTTGTTTCAAGCCACAAAGAGACTTGTCAAGCTTGTAAACTTTGTTCAAAGGGTTAGGAACACCCTCATGACATGCATATACACTTCTTCTTTTAAATCCCCATGCAGAAAGGCATTATTAACATCTAATTGAAACAGATTCCAACCTTTACTAGCAACTAAGGCAATTAAGCATCTCATTGTGGTCATTTTAATGATAGGAGAAAAAATTTCATCATAGTCAATCCCCCATTTATGATTATATCCCTTGGCCACTAATCTTGCTTAAATATCTCAACATATCCATCATATTTAAGCCCAATCTTGTAGGCCCATTTGCATCCAATGGGTTTCTTAGAAAGAGGAAGATCAACTAGTTCCCAAATATTATTATGTTGAAGGGCGGAAATTTCTTTATCCATGGTTGTAAATTATCTAGTATCAACATCAGCTTCTTTATTGGAGACAGGAGCAATCAAATGCTTAGTAAGGGAAATAGAAGCAATGTGCTAAGGTGGTAAATCTAAACAGGCTACAAGACTTCACCATGCGGTAGTAGACGTAGAAACATTTCTACAAATGTAGTTGGATAGGTGACAATGAGGATTAAGTGATCTTGAGCTTCTTCTAAGTGGAAGATGATTGCAGAGATC
>CANSNZ010000005.1:722500-920000 GCA_947646795.1 Beta lomatogona
AGTATAGATTTACTATCGCCGGCGAAATAAGGTAGCTCCGACATCATTTATGACACTCGCTGCACCCAGGCCAATAGTTGGTGGTGTTTTGGCTACTAGTAAACGTTGGTGGTGCTGGGTGCACCCACGCCATAGTTCGTGGTGTTGAGGCTGATTTTACCTTATCACCTCACTTAGTAAGAACTCGATTCAATTATATCGGTAATAGGTAATTGTTTCTTCCTTATCCCAGTCAATATCTTTTCAAAGCCATTAGTGGGAGAATGTTGGGATAATGGCTTGCAACGTCTTGTTGCCATTCATTGGTTAAAGGATCATGAGTCAATAACACGAGAGACCATTGTCGGAGTGTTTTTATTGCCTACTCTGGATGAGCGCGTATTTGACTACCTCATTGTAAAGGGTTTTTAGTTTTGAAAATGTTTTGAAATAAAGAGGTCACCAACAAGTCTTTAAAGGAAGAGCCATAATTCTAGTTAGATTTTTGAAAACCATATGGACATCTTCTGGACTTATCCAATAATATTTCCCCATCATGACATTATAATTGGTCAATGAACCAAAGATAGAGTTTGGGGGTAAGGGTACAAATATGATCAGGAATCAAATTCGCTCATTGCTAGCCTTTACTTAATACGATTCATGTCCAATTTTAGGCAAATAAATAACCAAGAAATATGCTTATGCAATCTAAAAATCAATCTAGGTTGGTTCGTTAAACACATAAAAGAGTAATTTTTGGTGACATGTTATTTATGCAATCAAATTACTAGGAACCTAATCCAATTGTCCAAATTATCTAAATTTAACATAGAACATTTATTTAGGTCTTGTAATTAGCAATAATAAACATGTACGGTGATGAAAGTATTAAAGCATATAGGCATGCATATGAATAATAATGTATAGAAAAATAAAGAAAAAAGGAAATATTAGAGTTTAGAATATACAAGAGCATGAATCCTTTAAGAATCTAGATCATGGAAATTAGATTGTTAGTATAATAGGAAATCAAGTGGAACTAACCCTCATGAATTATACATTTGTCGCATGGGTCTTGTTTAATGATCCACATAAAAAGCAATCTTGAAGCTTGAAATATAAAATTGATGGAGTTCGAGTGTTTTGAAGTGTTTGATTATATTTTATTGTGTTTGAGAGAGACCTGGAGTGATATTCGTAGTAGGAACTGCAGGAAACGTTCGTAGGGTAGCCTGTTAAAAATTGGGTGAAAACAAGGTCTATCTGTAGGGAATACAAAAGAAGCTCGATAAGGTTTGAGGATTTGCGGTACGCTGGGCTGTTGCACTTGAAGCATCCGCGATATGCATCAGTTTTGCGCGGCAGGCATTACGATGTGCGACATGCATCACATAGCGTGGAGCGCATCTGGTTCTGCGCTTCTTAGTTTTTCTGTCTAGATGTCGCGTGTGCGCAATGTTGGCTTGCCAGATGCATTCGGGTACGTGAAGCATATCTGTAGATCTGGCTGGTTTATGTTATTTGTGCAACCATTTAAAGATTGTTTCTGTCCTCATTGAGTAGTTTATTTTGGGTTCGAAAATCAGTTGTTTTAAGGAATAAAAATATTATTTTCATAATATATTCAAATTTAGAAAATCTTTATTATAATTGATTATCAGGAATAATTACTATACAATGAATCATCACGAATAATTAATTGGGCTTTTTCGAAAATGGGCTTTTAAAATGCAGTTAATTATCATGAATAATTAATTGGGCTGTTAAAACTGGGCTTGCATGGAATTGATAAATAAACTTTATGTTTTTAAAACTAATGTGGGCTTAGCTTATTGAATTGCTCTGCCTTTGGACCGGACCAATTAGGAAGACGGTATGTTTCATTATTGGGTGCTATATGGGGGAAACATGATTATGTGTCTATAGCTACAACCGTGCCAGTTCAGATAGCGATTGTTGAATAAGGTAAATTGTGGGTGATATGAGGGTCGTACCAGTGACATAGGTATTGGTTTTGGTTTTGCAGATAATATTATTCTTGGTCAACTACACTGGTTATTATCTTTGGAATCTCTTAGCTTAAATGATAACAACGCAATTGCAAATATCTCCTTTAGGTTGAATCTTTTCCTTTTTCATCGTTTAGTTTTTAAACTGCTAACATCATAATGATTTAAGTTATTATCATTTTCGTTTTCTTCTACTGACATATATACTTATTGATATTTCTCCCCCTACTTATAGTAATCCCTCTAATTCAAATAGTACATACCTTTGTTAATTATGCGATCCCAGTAGTACAACACCATTATTAGGAGCCGAAGACATGTTATAGGATTTGGAGAGTGTTCGAAGGAATAGGCGAAGAAGAAAAACTGGGCAGAGAGTTTGCATCACCCGCTCACCAAGGAGGAGCACCCGCTTCTTCGGTTTTGCGCGACAATTATATGTGTTCGTTTTATTGCTTCTCTGTTACTTAATTTCATGTCTTATTATATTAGGATTATTATTCCTAAAAGATTATTTATATCCTAGATTTTTTTTTATATTTTTTAGGAAGATTAATAATTAGTTAACCTAATACTAGTTCGATTAGATCTTGTTGTATACTAGTTCTACTATGGCTAGGATTCCAACTGCCATGTAAAGGACCGGGGCTTAGGATCATTATTTTATGCGCTCATAAGATGCGAGTAGATATTACAAAATTCTTAGAATCCTACTTAGAGTTTTTGAGAAATATTGTAATTCATAGCATTTGTGCGTTTGGGGATTGCTAATGTTCGAAGAAGGATTAGTGAAATTATGTTGATTTTCCCTCTACTTGTTAGTGAGAGGTTTTCACTTTAAATTTGTGTTGTCAGTGCTTTCTTATATTTAGCTTCTTATGTTTATTTATTTATTTATTTTTATATTTTGCTACAATTCATCCGTTTTATTTCTTGCAAGAGGGATCAATCACAAAACTAATTTTTCTTCTTCGCCCAGTTTTTGAGTGACACAAGATTGTTTTTGCCATTGAAAAACTTATATCAATCCCTCTAATTCAAATCTTTCATTGAAGGAAACTTCGAGATGCAGTTTTTCAATGGCAAAAACAATTTTGTGTCATGAAAAAGTATGGTTCAAGATATTATGACAAAGCAGGGAGTGCATGAATCCTTGAAGACTCGAAGAGGCGCGCGACATGGTTGATCTGGTTGGCCCTTCCACCACATATGAAGTATGGTGTTCATATATAAGATGGTTCAAGAAATTGGAAAAGATGTTTATATATAAGTCTTTTTCAAGTAATTGTTTCTGAAGAAAGATTCTTATGTCAAAAGATGGAGGAAAGCTTCGACTTGAGAGAACACACCAGCACACTCAATAGAATGATAGCCCAGTTGGCTAAGTAGGACGAGACCTTCAGAGTTGAAGACAAGACAATATTACTTCTAATGCCCTTGCCAAATACTTTTAATGTTAGAATTACTTCTTTGTTGGTAGGAAATCGAACCTTAACTTTGTATGAGACCGTAGTTTGCCTCCTAGATGCCAAAAAAATTATAAAGCAAGGAGGAAATTTGTCAAGCCAAGAGAGGCCTTAAGTATGTCGATGCGTGGTAAAAAGGCAAGAAGGTGCACAACTCTAATACGACTTGTCATTATTGTGATGAAAGGGGCATTTTCAAGCCTAATGCCCAAAGACAAAGGGATTTTTGAAGAAAGTGAATTAGTCAAACGGAACAACAACCATGATTTTATCAATCTAGTGATGACAATTATCTACATGAGGCGTTGTTCGTTGCAAGTTATGTAGAACTGAAAAGCGAATAAGTTTTAGATTTGGGATGCTTATTTTATATTTGCAACATAGAACATAACTTTGTCTCTTTGAGGAGATATGAAATAGAAACATTTTATTTACCTAATGGGAATAGAGTGAAAGATGATTGGTTGGATAAGATCGTGCTCAAGTCTCACGGTCCTTACGGATGGTCAGACTTGAGAGATTCATAATATCATTGCAAGGATCATCTAACATCTCATAATTAGTTAGCTAGATAGATAAACCAAAACCTTATGAGCTTTTGAGCCTATTAGACTGACACATTTGCATCAGTCTCCTTATTTTCTCTCTTGTGTGATACTTCCTCAATGAAGTGTGGCTCTTAAACTTGACTTGGTATTCTTTGATACTTTTGTGACAAAATGCTATGAAGAAATGATTTAGGCGTTCTTTTCATATATTTTAGCCTCAGAGATTTTTCTTTTATATAATATTTCCCTTTGTTTAGCCCCTTTTGAGCCTTATAATCCTTATTTCTTTGCTAACCACACATTATAAACCTGCAGTGTAACACCCCGTCCTTCTACTACTAGGATACTAAACCTTATTAATTCAAGAAATACTAAAATGACGTTAGCGGAAATAACGTCGGGACGGTATGCTACTCTAAAACAATAAATAAAAATAATAACTCAAAATTCATAGCTTAAAAAGGGAATAAATCTCCAAGTAACATCATGGTTCCAACATAAAAGAAGTATCCCAATTATATCATACTAACAAATCCAAAATACCATGAGACATGCAAGTCTCCCAAAAATAAACTTAAATAACACTAATATCCTTGAAGGCAATCCAAAAATAAGTCTCCCTATGACCTATATAAAGTTCATCCACCAAAAACAAAACTAAAAGCTTCTTCTCACAACCAACTCTCACACCGCTAGCCCGAGCAGTCACAAGCCTAGCAATCATTTCTATCTCGCAAGATTATAATACATATTTCCACGGTCGGTGGGGAGTAACTAGCAGTTCTCCCAGAACAATAGCAATCAAAGCACTATTCAGAGGTAGATTATTAAGAAAGGATTAACATGCAATTCATTACATCATATCATGCACATAGAAATCATAAAGCTCATAGATAAATCGAGAGATCATTAACAATAAGTAAACATAATATAGTGAGTGACATAATTCCAATATAAATAAATACTAATAATAAATCAAAATACAACAAGTTATTGAGTCAGAAACCGAACGCCAGTGATTCGCAAATCACTTCCTAAGGTTTGTCAGATCGCAATCTCCAGGTCAGTCTATGGGCTTACGTTCCCCACTGCCTGTGTCTAAGAATGGCCAAACTCCCGATGCAGGGTAGAACACGCAGAACCCCCTGACCTCTCGGACGACAACAATTAACCCAGGTGTACCCCTAGTTCGCAAACCAGGTGGTTGGCATGTTCTTAACCGGGGACTACATCTATCCCACCGGATATTCTTATCTCAAAATACAATCATGCATACAAACTAAGTATCATTCATAAAAAATATTCGTCAAAAAGGGATGCCACCCGGCCTTATACCCACAATTCATCAAACAGTTCTTCATAATTCCTCAAAATAAATCACTTATAAAATATTCAACAAATAACTCTCACAATAACACTTGAACATTCCCAAACATCAACAATGACAATATACTGGTTTTTACAGCAACCACACTCAATCACAAATACATCACCAATTAACTCTAAATCATAATTCATTAAAAGAGTAATAACAATTAAATCATTTTATTCCATAAATCAAACCTAAACATGTGGTTACTCAAATGATGCATACTGTATACTACTGAAAATCAGCAACCCAGAATATATTAAATTATAAATTATATCTGATTTACAAGCCCTCAAACAATTTAATAGTGTGTCCTCAATTTCATCACAAAAACACCATAATAATTATGAAACTAACAAATTCGAGCAGTAAAATCACACAAAAATTATCATATAACCCTAATAGCTCTATTGACATGGTACAATTTTTATTTATAATTTTCGGACTCAAAAAGTATTTTTAACAGTTAATATACAGATTCCTCAAATAAGCCATTATAATAATTAAAAATATAAACAGACGCCCAAAAATTACCAAAAATTCACATAACATGTAAAAACTCACGGAAATACATGTTATCCAAATAAATTAATTTTTCTACCAATAATAATAATTTTCATGAATTATATACTGACTGAACAGAATTTACAAAAACAGATATATCAATTAATTAAAACAGTAAACAGTAGATAAAAATTATTCCAAGGCATGGAATACATTATACGCATGTAACATGATCTAAGAAAAATGGTTTCATCAATTTTAACAGTCGTTCAATAATTATTATGAAATTTAGCCAAAAACGCACAAAATACTAATTAAATCAAATAAATATTAAAAATCATGCAAAAATTATTTTTCTCTACACAGTATTCACATAGAATATGTCACGTATGTTCATGTAAAATTTCATCAAAAATATCATTCAAAAAGTATTTTAGATAATTCCTAACGTATTAATCTAATACCGAATACTACTCTAATCACTATGATTCTAGGATAACAACTAGTTACCTGGATCGTCGGAGGCGAGCTGAAAACTTCTGGAAATCCCCACAGGGCGTGTGACCCTCTTCTTCTTCAAATTCCAAGCGCGAAGTATAAGGAAAAAGCCACAAAAATAATTCACGAACAATTATCAAAGAGAAGAAATGAAGAAAATTTGAGAGAATGAAAATGGTGATGATGGTGATGATGATGGACGAAAATGTTGAAGAATGACAGCCAAAAGTTCTGATTTTCTAATCAGAATTTTGAAGTGAATTAAGAGGTTTAATGAGGTTTAATTAAAGAAATCATTAAGGGGGGGTTATGGGGGTTATAAGGCATCAAAGAGTCTTAAGAAAACAAAAGAGAAAAGAAAAGGAGAAAGGTCTCCTAATTCCTTCACTTGGCCGGCTGCCCCAAGCCCACACACCCACAAAAACTTTCGGCCCAAATTCAACAACGATCCATGCTCCGAAAGCCCGATACGCGATAAAACGGTTAATTCCTAAATCGCGCCTAAACTTTGAAAATACTTAATAATAAAAATAATTCTAATAAATTATATTATAAATATAAATGAAATAAACACATTGACACGCCACAAAAAATAAAAAAAATAATAATTCGGCTCCCAAAATTATAAAATAAAAATAATTAATTTAGAGAAAATAATAGTTTTTAGAGAAAATTCTTGCGAAAAACTAGGAGCAAAATTATGGGTTGTTACAATCTCCCCTCCTTAAATAAAGTTTCGTCCTCGAAACTTCGAAAACACAAAAACAAGACAAGAACACAAATAGTACCTGAAACGAATAGTTCCGGGTATTTCAGTCGCATTGACTCTTCGGTTTCCCAAGTAGCTTCTTCGTACTTTTGACTTCTCCAAAGTACTTTAACCAAGGGAATCACCTTCCTTCTCAGGGCACGGTTCTGACGGTCCAATATACGAACAAGTCGCTCTTCAAAAGTCAGATTCGGCTCAAAAGACACCGATTCAACAGGGATTACATGCGAAGGATCACTACGATACCTCGCGCAATCTGCGACACATGAAACACATCATGAACCTTCGACGGCTCGGCGGCAAAGCCAAACGATACGCGACCTCCCCGATCCTTTCAAGAATCTCATAGGGACCTACGTACTTCGGACTCAACTTGCCCTTCGACCAAACCGCATCACTCCCTTCATAGGAGAAACCCTCAAAAGCACCTTATCCTCCACCTCAAAAGAAATAGGTTTCCGATGCAAATCAGCATACGACTTACGCCTATCTTGAGCGGCCTTCATCCTCGCTTGAATTACTTTCACCGCTCAATCGTATCCTGAATTAACTCCGGGCCCAAAATCAATGAATCACGATGTCGCTCCAACAAGTAGGACTACGACACTTCCTTCCATAGAGAGCCTCATACGGAGCCATTTGGATACTAGCTTGATAACTGTTGTTATAAGAAAACTCCACCAAGCTAAGAGACTTGACCCAAGACGCTGAAATTCCAAGGCACAAGCACGAAGCATATCTTCCAAGGTCGAATAGTCCTCTCGGTCGACCATCGGTAGTTGCATGAAATGCGTACTCGGCTTCAACTTCGAACCAAAAGCCTCTTGCAAAGCAATCCCGGAAATGGGATAGGAATCGCGGATCACGGTCGGAGACAATGTCTTTGGGAACCCCATGAAGACGAATTATCTCATTAGCGTAAGCTTCGACTAACTCTTCCATAGACCAAGTGTTCTTCATTGCAATAAAACGAGCCACTTTAGTCAATCGATCCACAATCACCCACACAAACATTCAATCCACCGGCGGCTCTAGGCAAACCCATCACGAAATCCATCGAGATCGAGTCGAACTTCCAAGCAGGAATAGGCAAAGGTTGCAACAAACCACCGGGCCTCCGATGCTCAATTTTCACCTTCGGCAAACCAAACACCTAGCTACGAACTCGGCAATCTCTCTCTTCATACCAGGCCACCAAAAATTAGCCTTGGATCCTTATAGAGCTTGTCACCCCCGGGATGAACGGAATAAGGAGTACTATGAGCTTCCTCGAGAATCTTTCTCTTAAGCTCACCATCATTGGGCACACACCAACGCCCCATAAACCTCAAGCTATCATCGGCCTGAGATCTCAAAATTCTCTGCACGACCTTGCATCTTTGCTTCACGGATCTTCTCCGACTTTGGATCACCCTTTTGCTTGCTTCTTAACTCCTGGAACAACTCGGGCTCAGCACTCATGGAACCCAACAAAGCGAGATACATAACCCCGAGGAACAACCTCGATATCAAGCTTGCGAAACTCTTCACACAATTCACGAGGCACAATCATAGCGGCGTTTAATGAATGCTTACTCTTGCGACTCGAGCATCCGCTACTTTATTCGCCTTACCCTCTTGGTAATCCGGGGTCGGATCATAATCCTTGATCAATTCAAGCCACCTTCTTCGCCTCATGTTAAGATCACGCTGAGTGAAGATGTACTTCGGCTCTTGTGGTCGGTATACACCTTACACGGAACACCATACGGATAGTGTCGCCATATCTTTAGTGCAAACACCACGGCCGCTAACTCCCGGATCATGGGTCGGGTAATTCCTCTCATGCACTTTCATTGCCTCGAACCATATGCTATCACTTTCCCTTGCTGCATCAAAACACAACCGGCACCATTCATCGATGCATCACTGAACACTTCATACCCAACGCCCTCAGATGGCAAGGTAAGAACAGGAGCAGAGGTCAAACTCTTTTTCGGCTTCGAAATGCCTCTTCACAATCCTCGGACCCGGATGAACTTGCGGTCCTTGCGCATCAAGCGAGTCGAGGTTGAGCTATCTTGGAGAAATTTTGAACGAACCTCCTATAATAACCGGCCGGACCCGAGAAAACTCCGAATCTCGGTCACATTCTTAGGACTCTCCCACTCGACAACGGCCTTGATCTTAGCGGGATCTACCTTGACTCCTTCCTTGCTGATTACATGCCCTAGAAAAGCAACTTCCTTCAAGCGAACTCGCACTTAGACGGCTTTGCGAACCACTTTTGCTTGCGCGTAACATCCAACACCAGTCTCAAATGCTTCTCATGCTCCTTCTCATCCTTAGAGTAGACGAGAATATCATCGATGAACACGACCACACAAGTATCCAAGTACTCGTGGAAAGAGCGATTCATTTGATCCATGAAAATTGCAGGAGCATTCGTGAGACCAAATGGCATCACTTCAAATTCATAGTGCCCATATCTGGTGCGAAAAGCAGTCTTCGGAATATCCTCCTTCTTCACGGGAATTTGATGATATCCGGATCTCAGATCGATCTTGGAAAATACCCCAGCACCTTTTAACTGATCAAACAGATCCTCGATGCGAGGCAACGGATATTTATTCTTGATCGTTACCTTATTCAGCTCACGGTAATCGATGCACAGACGCATACTCCCGTCTTTCTTTTTGACAAACAAAACAGGAGCACCCCAAGGAGACACACTAGGCCTTATGAAGCCCTTATCTATCAACTCTTGCAATTGAGTCTTCAACTCTTGCAATTCAGACGGCGCCATTCTATACGGAGCCTTGGATATAGGAGCAGTACCCGGTACTAAATCAATGCAGAACTCCACATCTCTTTCAGGAGGAATACTTGGCAACTCTTCAGGAAATACATCAGGATAATCCCGAACTACCGGAATACTCTCGAGCTGATCTTCGGATGACAAATCCTTCACCATGCAAAGGTATACCACATCACCTTTTTGACGCATCTTCCGCATTCTCAGAGCGGAAACCCACTTAACGCCCTTCTTCACTACAACGCCCGAATAAGAAATCCTTTTCCCCTTAGGATCTCTGAGCACCACCTTCTGATCACGGCACTGAATGCAGGCATGACACTTCGATAACCAATCTATTCCAAGGATCACATCAAACTCTGACATAGGAAACTCCTTAAGATCGGCTGGGCAACTCGGAACCCGGAATCGACCGACAGCACGCCCTTAAACTCGGGAATGACGGGGATAATTCTCACCGGACGGAAGAGAAATTAGGGACTTAATAGGAGATCTAGAGGAAAGATTAGCTTTTCGAACAAAGGAACTAGCAACAAAAGACACTGTAGCACCAGTATCGAACAGAACAAAAGCAGGAGCATTATTTACAAGAAAAGTACCAGAGATGACATCAGGATGAACATCGGCTTCAGCTTGCGTCATCACATAAATCCTGTTCTTCGGAGGAGCAGAAGAACTAACTGGCTTAGCAGGACCAGCAGAAAAAGACGGAGCTCTAGGATTCTTAGCACATTGAAAAGACTTGTGCCCCACTTCCTTGCAATCGAAACAGACAACGGTCGATCCATCACAGTTCTTCCCCGGATGAGCAGCTTTACCACAGATTCGGCACTTGCTCGGATCAAAACTCGGACGAAAACCAGATCCAGAACCCTGTTGATAACCCCCTCGACTAGACGGCTCATACCTCGGCTTCTTAGCTGGGAACTGAACATAGGTAGCAGCAGGCTTCTTAGCAGCAGCAGCCTTAGCAGAATCTTCCTCTTTCAAAGAGGCATGAATACTCAGAGCTATTTCATATGCTCCCTGGAAAGTCGAAGCTCCCGAACTCAGAACATGGGTCCTCACCCTAGGATCCATTTTCTTGATGTACCTCTTTACACGCTCAGCTTCGGTAGGTACAACTGAGGTAGCAAACCTGGACAGCTCGGTGAATTTATCAGTGTACTCCTGCACACTCAGAGTACCCTGAGACAGAGTTAAGAACTCTTCCTGCTTCTGCCAACGGAGCTCATCAGGATAAAACCTCTCCTTCAGCTTAACACGGAACTCATCCCATCCAAATCCCGGTGTAGCCATGCAGCTTGCACGAACAGTACTCCACCAGTTGTCAGCTTCCATCTTCAGATAGTAGGTACCGATAGGCACCATTTCAGCAGCAGGGCATCCAGTAGCAGCAAATAGCTTCTCCATCTCCCTTAACCACCCTTCCAGCATAACAGGATCAGAAGTCCCGTCAAAAGTAGGCGGACGGTGACGGTCAAACCGATCAAAAAGCATTGCCCACTAGGCGGAGCGAAGACCGGTTAGCCATAGCTATGATGGCGTTCTCCAGTGCTTGGCGCCTTTTCGGGCAGCCTCCTTTCTAGCACTAGTCATACCTCGAGGCGGCATTCTACAAACACAAGTTAAACATTCGTTATTGAACACGTTATTAGTTGTAAATTAACAACTTATCACATCAAAATAAGAAAAATATTTTCCCGTGGTTTCCTACCCAAGTGACCCTCTCACCACTACTTTTCTTGAAGCCTATGATTCTAATGACCCTATTTACTTCAACTATACATTTCCCGGGAGTTTCTTAGTGGCTAAGTAAGGGTCTCGGGTAACTTTGCTCTGATACCAACTGTAACACCCCGTCCTTCTACTACTAGGATACTAAACCTTATTAATTCAAGAAATACTAAAATGACGTTAGCGGAAATAACGTCGGGACGGTATGCTACTCTAAAACAATAAATAAAAATAATAACTCAAAATTCATAGCTTAAAAAGGGAATAAATCTCCAAGTAACATCATGGTTCCAACATAAAAGAAGTATCCCAATTATATCATACTAACAAATCCAAAATACCATGAGACATGCAAGTCTCCCAAAAATAAACTTAAATAACACTAATATCCTTGAAGGCAATCCAAAAATAAGTCTCCCTATGACCTATATAAAGTTCATCCACCAAAAACAAAACTAAAAGCTTCTTCTCACAACCAACTCTCACACTGCTAGCCCAGGCAGTCACAAGCCTAGCAATCATTTCTATCTGCAAGATTATAATACATATTTCCACAGTCAGTGGGGAGTAACTAGCAGTTCTCCCAGAACAATAGCAATCAAAGCACTATTCAGAGGTAGATTATTAAGAAAGGATTAACATGCAATTCATTACATCATATCATGCACATAGAAATCATAAAGCTCATAGATAAATCGAGAGATCATTAACAATAAGTAAACATAATATAGTGAGTGACATAATTCCAATATAAATAAATACTAATAATAAATCAAAATACAACAAGTTATTGAGTCAGAAACCGAACGCCAGTGATTCGCAAATCACTTCCTAAGGTTTGTCAGATCGCAATCTCCAGGTCAGTCTATGGGCTTACGTTCCCCACTGCCTGTGTCTAAGAATGGCCAAACTCCCGATGCAGGGTAGAACACGCAGAACCCCCTGACCTCTCGGACGACAACAATTAACCCAGGTGTACCCCTAGTTCGCAAACCAGGTGGTTGGCATGTTCTTAACCGGGGACTACATCTATCCCACCGGATATTCTTATCTCAAAATACAATCATGCATACAAACTAAGTATCATTCATCAAAAATATTCGTCAAAAAGGGATGCCACCCGGCCTTATACCCACAATTCATCAAACAGTTCTTCATAATTCCTCAAAATAAATCACTTATAAAATATTCAACAAATAACTCTCACAATAACACTTGAACATTCCCAAACATCAACAATGACAATATACTGGTTTTTACAGCAACCACACTCAATCACAAATACATCACCAATTAACTCTAAATCATAATTCATTAAAAGAGTAATAACAATTAAATCATTTTATTCCATAAATCAAACCTAAACATGTGGTTACTCAAATGATGCATACTGTATACTACTGAAAATCAGCAACCCAGAATATATTAAATTATAAATTATATCTGATTTACAAGCCCTCAAACAATTTAATAGTGTGTCCTCAATTTCATCACAAAAACACCATAATAATTATGAAACTAACAAATTCGAGCAGTAAAATCACACAAAAATTATCATATAACCCTAATAGCTCTATTGACATGGTACAATTTTTATTTATAATTTTCGGACTCAAAAAGTATTTTTAACAGTTAATATACAGATTCCTCAAATAAGCCATTATAATAATTAAAAATATAAACAGACGCCCAAAAATTACCAAAAATTCACATAACATGTAAAAACTCACGGAAATACATGTTATCCAAATAAATTAATTTTTCTACCAATAATAATAATTTTCATGAATTATATACTGACTGAACAGAATTTACAAAAACAGATATATCAATTAATTAAAACAGTAAACAGTAGATAAAAATTATTCCAAGGCATGGAATACATTATACGCATGTAACATGATCTAAGAAAAATGGTTTCATCAATTTTAACAGTCGTTCAATAATTATTATGAAATTTAGCCAAAAACGCACAAAATACTAATTAAATCAAATAAATATTAAAAATCATGCAAAAATTATTTTTCTCTACACAGTATTCACATAGAATATGTCACGTATGTTCATGTAAAATTTCATCAAAAATATCATTCAAAAAGTATTTTAGATAATTCCTAACGTATTAATCTAATACCGAATACTACTCTAATCACTATGATTCTAGGATAACAACTAGTTACCTGGATCGTCGGAGGCGAGCTGAAAACTTCTGGAAATCCCCACAGGGCGTGTGACCCTCTTCTTCTTCAAATTCCAAGCGCGAAGTATAAGGAAAAAGCCACAAAAACAATTCACGAACAATTATCAAAGAGAAGAAATGAAGAAAATTTGAGAGAATGAAAATGGTGATGATGGTGATGATGATGGACGAAAATGTTGAAGAATGACAGCCAAAAGTTCTGATTTTCTAATCAGAATTTTGAAGTGAATTAAGAGGTTTAATGAGGTTTAATTAAAGAAATCATTAAGGGGGGGTTATGGGGGTTATAAGGCATCAAAGAGTCTTAAGAAAACAAAAGAGAAAAGAAAAGGAGAAAGGTCTCCTAATTCCTTCACTTGGCCGGCTGCCCCAAGCCCACACACCCACAAAAACTTTCGGCCCAAATTCAACAACGATCCATGCTCCGAAAGCCCGATACGCGATAAAACGGTTAATTCCTAAATCGCGCCTAAACTTTGAAAATACTTAATAATAAAAATAATTCTAATAAATTATATTATAAATATAAATGAAATAAACACATTGACACGCCACAAAAAATAAAAAAAATAATAATTCGGCTCCCAAAATTATAAAATAAAAATAATTAATTTAGAGAAAATAATAGTTTTTAGAGAAAATTCTTGCGAAAAACTAGGAGCAAAATTATGGGTTGTTACAATCTCCCTCCTTAAATAAAGTTTCGTCCTCGAAACTTCGAAAACACAAAAACAAGACAAGAACACAAATAGTACCGAAACGAATAGTTCGGGTATTTCGCCGCATTGACTCTTCGGTTTCCCCAGTAGCTTCTTCGTACTTTTGACTTCTCCAAAGTACTTTAACCAAGGGAATCACCTTCCTTCTCGGGGCACGGTTCGACGGTCCAATATACGAACAGTCGCTCTTCAAAAGTCGATTCGGCTCAACCGACACCGATTCAACGGGGATTACATGCGAAGGATCACTACGATACTGCGCAAGAATCGCGACACATGAAACACATCATGAACCTTCGACGGCTCGGCGGCAAAGCCAAACGATACGCGACCTCCCCGATCCTTTCAAGAATCTCATAGGGACCTACGTACTTCGGACTCAACTTGCCCTTCTGACCAAACCGCATCACTCCCTTCATAGGAGAAACCCTCAAAAGCACCTTATCCTCCACCTCAAAAGAAATAGGTTTCCGATGCAAATCAGCATACGACTTCTGCCTATCTTGAGCAGCCTTCATCCTCGCTTGAATTACTTTCACCTGCTCAACTGTATCCTGAATTAACTCCGGGCCCAAAATCAATGAATCACTGATGTCGCTCCAACAAGTAGGACTACGACACTTCCTTCCATAGAGAGCCTCATACGGAGCCATTTGGATACTAGCTTGATAACTGTTGTTATAAGAAAACTCCACCAAGCTAAGAGACTTGACCCAAGACTCGCTGAAATTCCAAGGCACAAGCACGAAGCATATCTTCCAAGGTTCGAATAGTCCTCTCGGTCGACCATCGGTAGGCTGCATGAAATGCGGTACTCAGCTTCAACTTCGAACCAAAAGCCTCTTGCAAAGCAATCCCGGAAATGGGATAGGAATCGCGGATCACGGTCAGAGACAATGTCTTTGGGAACCCCATGAAGACGAATTATCTCATTAGCGTAAGCTTCAGCTAACTCTTCCATAGACCAAGTGTTCTTCATTGCAATAAAACGAGCCACTTTAGTCAATCGATCCACAATCACCCACACAAAGATTCAATCCACCGGCAGCTCTAGGCAAACCCATCACGAAATCCATCGAGATCGAGTCGAACTTCCAAGCAGGAATAGGCAAAGGTTGCAACAAACCACCGGGCCTCGATGCTCAATTTTCACCTTCCGGCAAACCAAACACCTAGCTACGAACTCGGCAATCTCTCTCTTCATACCAGGCCACCAAAAATTAGCCTTCGGATCCTTATAGAGCTTGTCACCCCCAGGATGAACGGAATAAGGAGTACTATGAGCTTCCTCGAGAATCTTTCTCTTAAGCTCACCATCATTGGGCACACACCAACGCCCCATAAACCTCAAGCTATCATCGCCACAGATCTCAAAATTCTCTCGCACGACCTTGCATCTTTGCTTCACGGATCTTCTCCGGCTTTGGATCACCCTTTTGCTTGCTTCTTAACTCCTGGAACAACTCGGGCTCAGCACTCATGGAACCCAACAAAGCGAGATACATAACCCCGAGGAACAACCTCGATATCAAGCTTGCGAAACTCTTCACACAATTCACGAGGCACAATCATAGCAGGCGTTTAATGAATGCTTACTCTTGCGACTCGGAGCATCCGCTACTTTATTCGCCTTACCCTCTTGGTAATCCAGGGTCGATCATAATCCTTGATCAATTCAAGCCACCTTCTTCGCCTCATGTTAAGATCACGCCGAGTGAAGATGTACTTCGGGCTCTTGTGGTCGGTATACACCTTACACGGAACACCATACGTATAGTGTCGCCATATCTTTAGTGCAAACACCACGGCCGCTAACTCCGGATCATGGGTCGGGTAATTCCTCTCATGCACTTTCAACTGCCTCGAACCATATGCTATCACTTTCCCTTGCTGCATCAAAACACAACCTGCACCATTCATCGATGCATCACTGAACACTTCATACCCAACGCCCTCAGATGGCAAGGTAAGAACAGGAGCAGAGGTCAAACTCTTTTTCAGCTTCAGAAATGCCTCTTCACAATCCTCAGACCAGATGAACTTGCAGTCCTTGCGCATCAAGCGAGTCAGAGGTTGAGCTATCTTGGAGAAATTTTGAACGAACCTCCTATAATAACCAGCCAGACCCAGAAAACTCCGAATCTCGGTCACATTCTTAGGACTCTCCCACTCGACAACAACCTTGATCTTAGCGGGATCTACCTTGACTCCTTCCTTGCCGATTACATGCCCTAGAAAAGCAACTTCCTTCACCGGAACTCGCACTTAGACAGCTTTGCGAACCACTTTTGCTTGCGCAGAACATCCAACACCAGTCTCAAATGCTTCTCATGCTCCTTCTCATCCTTAGAGTAGACGAGAATATCATCGATGAACACGACCACACAAGTATCCAAGTACTCGTGGAAAGAGCGATTCATTTGATCCATGAAAATTGCAGGAGCATTCGTGAGACCAAATGGCATCACTTCAAATTCATAGTGCCCATATCTGGTGCGAAAAGCGTCTTCGGAATATCCTCCTTCTTCACGGGAATTTGATGATATCCGGATCTCAGATCGATCTTGGAAAATACCCCCAAGACCTTTTAACCGATCAAACAGATCCTCGATGCGAGGCAACGGATATTTATTCTTGATCGTTACCTTATTCAGCTCACGGTAATCGATGCACAGACGCATACTCCCGTCTTTCTTTTTGACAAACAAAACAGGAGCACCCCAAGGAGACACACTAGGCCTTATGAAGCCCTTATCTATCAACTCTTGCAATTGAGTCTTCAACTCTTGCAATTCAGACGGCGCCATTCTATACGGAGCCTTGGATATAGGAGCAGTACCCGGTACTAAATCAATGCAGAACTCCACATCTCTTTCAGGAGGAATACTTGGCAACTCTTCAGGAAATACATCAGGATAATCCCGAACTACCGGAATACTCTCGAGCTGATCTTCGGATGACAAATCCTTCACCATGCAAAGGTATACCACATCACCTTTTTGACGCATCTTCCGCATTCTCGGAGCGGAAACCCACTTAACGCCCTTCTTCACTACAACGCCCGAATAAGAAATCCTTTTCCCCTTAGGATCTCTCGAGCACCACCTTCGATCACGGCACCGAATGCGGGCATGACACTTCGATAACCAATCTATTCCAAGGATCACATCAAACTCGACATAGGAAACTCCTTAAGATCGGCCGGCAACTCGGAACCCGAATACCGACAGCACGCCCTTAAACTCAGAATGACAGGGATAATTCTCACCAGACGGAAGAGAAATTAGGGACTTAATAGGAGATCTAGAGGAAAGATTAGCTTTTCGAACAAAGGAACTAGCAACAAAAGACACCGTAGCACCAAGTATCGAACGTAACAAAAGCGGGAGCATTATTTACAAGAAAAGTACCGGAGATGACATCGGGATGAACATCGGCTTCAGCTTGCGTCATCACATAAATCCTGTTCTTCGGAGGAGCGGAAGAACTAACCGGCTTAGCGGGACCAGCCAGAAAAGACGGAGCTCTAGGATTCTTAGCACATTGAAAAGACTTGTGCCCCACTTCCTTGCAATCGAAATGCACAACGGTCGATCCATCACGCTTCTTCCCCGGATGAGCAGCTTTACCACGGATTCGGCACTTGCTCGGATCAAAACTCGGACGAAAACCGGATCCGTAACCCCGTTGATAACCCCCTCGACTAGACGGCTCATACCTCGGCTTCTTAGCCGGGACCCGAACATAGGTAGCAAGCGGGCTTCTTAGCAAGGCAGCGCCTTAGCGAGAATCTTCCTCTTTCAAAGAGGCATGAATACTTGAGCTATTTCATATGCTCCCCGGAAAGTCGAAGCTCCCGAACTCGAACATGGGTCCTCACCCTAGGATCCATTTTCTTGATGTACCTCTTTACACGCTCGCCTTCGGTAGGTACAACCGAGGTAGCAAACCCGGACAGCTCGGTGAATTTATCGGTGTACTCCCGCACACTCGTAGTACCCCGAGACAGAGTTAAGAACTCTTCCCGCTTCGCCAACGGAGCTCATCGGGATAAAACCTCTCCTTCGACTTAACACGGAACTCATCCCATCCAAATCCCGGTGTAGCCATGCAGCTTGCACGAACAAGTACTCCACCGGTTGTCGGCCTTCCATCTTCGGATAAGTAGGTACCGATAGGCACCATTTCAGCGACGGGGCATCCAAAAGCAAAGAAATAGCTTCTCCATCTCCCTTAACCACCCTTCCAAAGATAACAGATCGAAGTCCCGTCAAAAGTAGGCGGACGGTGACGGGCCAAACCGATCAAAAACAGATTGCCCACTAGGCGGAGCAGAAGACCGGTTAGCCATAGCTATGATGGCGTTCTCCAGTGCTTGGCGCCTTTTCCGGGCAGCCTCCTTTCTAGCACTAGTCATACCTCGAGGCGGCATTCTACAAACACAAGTTAAACATTCGTTATTGAACACGTTATTAGTTGTAAATTAACAACTTATCACATCAAAATAAGAAAAATATTTTCCCGTGGTTTCCTACCCAAGTGACCCTCTCACCACTACTTTTCTTGAAGCCTATGATTCTAATGACCCTATTTACTTCAACTATACATTTCCCGGGAGTTTCTTAGTGGCTAAGTAAGGGTCTCGGGTAACTTTGCTCTGATACCAACTGTAACACCCCGTCCTTCTACTACTAGGATACTAAACCTTATTAATTCAAGAAATACTAAAATGACGTTAGCGGAAATAACGTCGGGACGGTATGCTACTCTAAAACAATAAATAAAAATAATAACTCAAAATTCATAGCTTAAAAAGGGAATAAATCTCCAAGTAACATCATGGTTCCAACATAAAAGAAGTATCCCAATTATATCATACTAACAAATCCAAAATACCATGAGACATGCAAGTCTCCCAAAAATAAACTTAAATAACACTAATATCCTTGAAGGCAATCCAAAAATAAGTCTCCCTATGACCTATATAAAGTTCATCCACCAAAAACAAAACTAAAAGCTTCTTCTCACAACCAACTCTCACACTGCTAGCCCAGGCAGTCACAAGCCTAGCAATCATTTCTATCTGCAAGATTATAATACATATTTCCACAGTCGGTGGGGGAGTAACTAGCGGTTCTCCCGTAACAATAGCAATCAAAGCACTATTCGAGGTAGATTATTAAGAAAGGATTAACATGCAATTCATTACATCATATCATGCACATAGAAATCATAAAGCTCATAGATAAATCGAGAGATCATTAACAATAAGTAAACATAATATAGTGAGTGACATAATTCCAATATAAATAAATACTAATAATAAATCAAAATACAACAAGTTATTGAGTCAGAAACCGAACGCCAGTGATTCGCAAATCACTTCCTAAGGTTTGTCAGATCGCAATCTCCAGGTCAGTCTATGGGCTTACGTTCCCCACTGCCCGTGTCTAAGAATGGCCAAACTCCCGATGCAAGGGTAGAAACGCAGAACCCCCTGACCTCTCGGACGACAACAATTAACCCAGGTGTACCCCTAGTTCGCAAAACCGGGTGGTTGGCATGTTCTTAACCTAGGGGACTACATCTATCCCACCGGATATTCTTATCTCAAAATACAATCATGCATACAAACTAAGTATCATTCATCAAAAATATTCGTCAAAAAGGGATGCCACCCGGCCTTATACCCACAATTCATCAAACAGTTCTTCATAATTCCTCAAAATAAATCACTTATAAAATATTCAACAAATAACTCTCACAATAACACTTGAACATTCCCAAACATCAACAATGACAATATACTGGTTTTTACAGCAACCACACTCAATCACAAATACATCACCAATTAACTCTAAATCATAATTCATTAAAAGAGTAATAACAATTAAATCATTTTATTCCATAAATCAAACCTAAACATGTGGTTACTCAAATGATGCATACTGTATACTACTGAAAATCAGCAACCCAGAATATATTAAATTATAAATTATATCTGATTTACAAGCCCTCAAACAATTTAATAGTGTGTCCTCAATTTCATCACAAAAACACCATAATAATTATGAAACTAACAAATTCGAGCAGTAAAATCACACAAAAATTATCATATAACCCTAATAGCTCTATTGACATGGTACAATTTTTATTTATAATTTTCGGACTCAAAAAGTATTTTTAACAGTTAATATACAGATTCCTCAAATAAGCCATTATAATAATTAAAAATATAAACAGACGCCCAAAAATTACCAAAAATTCACATAACATGTAAAAACTCACGGAAATACATGTTATCCAAATAAATTAATTTTTCTACCAATAATAATAATTTTCATGAATTATATACTGACTGAACAGAATTTACAAAAACAGATATATCAATTAATTAAAACAGTAAACAGTAGATAAAAATTATTCCAAGGCATGGAATACATTATACGCATGTAACATGATCTAAGAAAAATGGTTTCATCAATTTTAACAGTCGTTCAATAATTATTATGAAATTTAGCCAAAAACGCACAAAATACTAATTAAATCAAATAAATATTAAAAATCATGCAAAAATTATTTTTCTCTACACAGTATTCACATAGAATATGTCACGTATGTTCATGTAAAATTTCATCAAAAATATCATTCAAAAAGTATTTTAGATAATTCCTAACGTATTAATCTAATACCGAATACTACTCTAATCACTATGATTCTAGGATAACAACTAGTTACCTGGATCGTCGGAGGCGAGCTGAAAACTTCTGGAAATCCCCACAGGGCGTGTGACCCTCTTCTTCTTCAAATTCCAAGCGCGAAGTATAAGGAAAAAGCCACAAAAACAATTCACGAACAATTATCAAAGAGAAGAAATGAAGAAAATTTGAGAGAATGAAAATGGTGATGATGGTGATGATGATGGACGAAAATGTTGAAGAATGACAGCCAAAAGTTCTGATTTTCTAATCAGAATTTTGAAGTGAATTAAGAGGTTTAATGAGGTTTAATTAAAGAAATCATTAAGGGGGGGTTATGGGGGTTATAAGGCATCAAAGAGTCTTAAGAAAACAAAAGAGAAAAGAAAAGGAGAAAGGTCTCCTAATTCCTTCACTTGGCCGGCTGCCCCAAGCCCACACACCCACAAAAACTTTCGGCCCAAATTCAACAACGATCCATGCTCCGAAAGCCCGATACGCGATAAAACGGTTAATTCCTAAATCGCGCCTAAACTTTGAAAATACTTAATAATAAAAATAATTCTAATAAATTATATTATAAATATAAATGAAATAAACACATTGACACGCCACAAAAAATAAAAAAAATAATAATTCGGCTCCCAAAATTATAAAATAAAAATAATTAATTTAGAGAAAATAATAGTTTTTAGAGAAAATTCTTGCGAAAAACTAGGAGCAAAATTATGGGTTGTTACATGCAGCCTCCTACATGATTTACCCAAGCTTGGCTAAGGGAAGTTCCTAAATCGAGTTGTTATTTTAAGTTGGTGTTATAGTGAAGGAATATTTTGGAAAAAATCAAAAAGGGAAGAACAAGAAGAAAAAGAAGAGCAAGACAGAGGTAAAAAAAAAAAAAACGAGTATGAAGATCAAAGAAAAGCAACTTTGCTCTGAAAATATGAAATATACATGGAAATGTTATAGTTGCATTATTTGTGGTTGATATTGAGGATGATATAGTATAAAAAAATGTAGTTGGAGTATGACGTTCAATGTTTAAATGGAGTTTGTTGTGACCTAAACATCATAAGTCATGGATTTTTGCTCCCTTTAGTTTAGCTTCTTTTAACTCCACATTCCTAAATATGATCCCTACCCTTTAACCTTAGCCACGTTACAACCTTTTTAAAGACCTTTTGATCTTTATACATTATGTCACCACCCAAGTGGAGAATTGAGACGATAGTCAAGTTTAAAGAAATATACTTCATTTTGAGTCGACTTTGTTATAGGTTTGAGTGAATAATATTTAACCCTAAACACATGAGAGTTGAGTGTTTAATTCATATCTGTGAGGGTCTATCTATTGAACTTTATATGTATACTCAAGTGTGGATGCATGCTAATTAATTATGAGTTGTGAAGAGAAATTTAGCATGAAGTGTTATGAGTTTTGATGGTTGGTCGTTCAATAACTAAGAGTATAGCATTCCCACTAACATTTTCTCTAACGCTTTTCTTATAATTAACATTAAAAGAGCTTTAGCTTCTTGTCTTATGACTAACTAATTTAGTTATTTCCAATAAAGAATTTTGAAGTGGGAGTATTTAGTATATCATAGATAATAGTTGCATTTAGTTTTCAGGTTACATATAGTTAGTCTACTAGTATTTTGATCGAGGGCGACCAAAAGCTATGTGGGGGGGAATTTGATAAGTGCATAATTTAGTATGTTTTTATTCCCATATTTTGGTCTTTTATGTCATTATTTGGTCAATGCTTTAGGTATTTATATTACTTTTAATAATGTTAGATCATATATTACCTTTTCTAAACTTTGTTGTAAATTGAACTAATTAAACTTATTTTCTGACATAGGTACATTTAAGCCATCATAAATCATAAGAAAACAAAGGAAGGGAATAATGAGAAATGAAATAAAAAGAGAAAAAAAACCAAGCATCGTCACACTCTTATTCATCACGTGGAAGCTAGCAACAAGGACTTCAATATTATGTGGGAAGCAAAGCAAAATAAGAAAAGAAGAGGAGAGAGAAGAAATTTCTTATTCATCACGTGTAATTTTGATTTTTTCTTTTCTGTGTAGTCTTTAACACTCATATTCCCAACAAATACAAATGTAATAGAGATTTTTTTTTTTTGTTTTGATAAGTTTCATGTTTCATTAAAATGAGGAAACCACAATAGAATGCAAAGATACATATACAAATTAAATGTAATAATAGAGATTAATATTTTATATTACGATATTCTAAAAAAATGGCTAGGATTTGGTCTCAAAATAAAGGCATAAGTGCTTTATGCAATATTGGGAGTAATATCTTATTTATATAACATTATTTTTAAATACAAGAGCACCAAGCCCAGTGTAGTCTGCATTCTACAACATGTATGATGTAGATGATTACATGTAGTTCTTCTCCTTGATTCAGCCTCTTGGGATTTTAGTGAGAAATTTTGTTTCCAACTTCTTGTACAATCTCTTCATATCTCCTTTCCCTTGTGTGGCAATGTATCCCACCTCTCTCTCTCATACCGTTCATAAAGAATTGGAATGGTTATCAGGTCGAGAATTGTTAACATCTCAATGAATGAAGTTATTATAATTTTGGTTTATTTTCTTCTACGTATATATATACTTATTGATATTTCTCCCCCTACTTATATCAATCCCTTAAACTCAAATAGTACATACCTTTGTTAGTTATGCGATCCTAATAGTACAACATGATTATACATATTCGTTATAGGATTTGGACAGCGTTGGAGGAAATTCACAGATGGGCATATTGTTTGCAGCGCCTGCTCAGGGAGGAGCACCCGCTCCTTTGGTTTTTCGCGACAATTATACATATTCGTTTTATTGTTTCTCTGTTACTTTATTTCATGTCTTGTTATATTAGGATTATTCCTAAAAGTTTATTTATATCCTTGAATTTTTTTTATTTTTTGTGGAAGATAGATCTTGTTAGATGCTAGTTCCACTATGGCTAGGGTTCCAGCTGCCACATAAAGGACCGTGGCTTAGGATCATTATTTTATATGCTCATAAGATGCGGGTAGATATTACAAAATTCTTAGAATTCTAGTAAGAGTTTTTGAGAGATTTTATAATTCACAGCATTTGTGAGTAGGGCTGGCAAAAGCTGACCCAACCTGATAACCCGACCCGAACCTAACCCAAAATTTTCGGGTTTGAGTTAAATTTTCGACCTGAGATTAAAAATGGGTCGACCTAACCTGACCAGAAACCTTAACGGGTTAGGCTTAGGTTGACTTTTTGAACCCAAAAATAACCCGAACAACCTGATTTAGAATTTTGGTTAGGTTCGGGTTGAGTCAACCTGAAATTATCCCGACTTTTATAAGTTATGTCACCTAATTCCTAATTATAAACTTGTATAGGGCCAAGGCCATTTCTTAACTTGAATCCAATGGCTAATTTATGGAGTTGAAGTTTGAATCTTTGATTTAATTGGCATTTGAAGTTAATGCTTTAATTTTATAGTGTACAATTATTGCAATTATAAAATATAAATCAGGTCCTATTGGGTTGGTTTCGGGTTAACTCGAAACCTGGCAGGTCGGGTTAGGGTCATAATTTTTGACCTGAAATTATAATCAGGTCAAGTTTGGGAAAGATATTTAAGTAGTAACATGCTCAATAGAAGATCACTCAAGTTTCTTGATCTCTCAACTCAAAAAGATGGAGGAAAGCTTCGACTTGAGAGATCACACCAACATGCTCAATAGAATGATATACCAGTTGGCCAAGTTGGACGAGACCTTCAAAGTTGAAGACAAGACAAGCTTACTTCTAGTGCACTTACCAAATACTTTAAATGTTAAAATTACTTCTTTGTTGGTAGGAAATCAAACCTCCACTTTGTATGAGACCATAGTTTGTCTCCTAGATGCCAAACAATTAATGAAGCAAGGAGGAAGATCCTCATGCCAAGAGGAGCCTTAAGTGTGTCGACGAGTGGTAGAAGGCAAGAAGGCGCGCAATTCTAATATGACCTATCATTATTGTGATGAACAAGGGCATTCTCAAGCCTAATGCCCAAATACAATGGCGGATTAAAAGAAAGTCAATTAGTCAAACGGAACAATAACCCTAATTTTGTCAATCTCGTGATGACAAATATCTTCATGAGGCGTTGTTGGCTACAAGTTATGTGGAACTGAAAAGCAACTTGGTTTTAGATTTGGGATGCTTGCTTCATATTTGCCACATAGAACAAGACTTTGTCCCTTTGAGAAGATATGAAATAGATATAGTTCATCTGCCTAATGGGAATAGAGTGAAAGTTGATTGAATCGATAAGAATGTGCTCAAGTCAAAAGGTTTATCTAGGCGTCTTATGGATGTAAGGTACATCCCTAGCCTAAATAGTAACATGATTTCTCAGTGAAAGCTTGTTGATGATGGATCCCCTGTTGAAATGCATTTTGTTGTAGAATGCCCACAACAGTGGAAACATAATTGTGTCTCCTAGTACCTAATGATTAGAATATATCATTGTCCTAATTGTTTTCGATTGAAGAAAAGCAATTTAAAAGAACTTAAAAAAATCTTTTAAAGCCCAAAAGTATGTTTTAAAACCCTTTTTAAAAATGAAAATGTAGTAACCCATATAAAAACAAATTAATTATTCTTGATAATTAATCTATTTTCACTTTACTTTTAAATACATCTTTTATTAAATAAATTAAAAAAAAAATCAGATTTTATCATTAATAAATCTTTTAGAAAGAAATAATCCCATATTTTATATGTACTATTTTTATCATATAAGATATATTGGTTATAAATAGTTAAATGAGGAATCAGGTGACGGCGCGGGACGTATGGGGACTAGCACCAAGTGTAGGCCCTCGGGTCATTGTCCACCACTATTCCCACGACTCTTCGAAAGTAGGTTGCAAAAACATTAGAGCACTGGCTAAGTTGCGATGATGTATTTGCATGGGTACCACTTAGAGGTCTTGCACGCAGTGCAAAAATGCGACAACGGCAACCAAGTCATTTTTGAAATCCCATATTCTCATTTCTCCATAACTATGCCTTAATATCTCAGACTTTTAAGTACATTTTCACATCGTATTGCCATACTCTCCTAGTCATAACCGTCATAATTCTCAATCATTTTTAAATATACAATCTAAGTTCAGTCAAAGTGGTTTAAAGGCTTAAACATTTCTCCTTCAAACATCCATTATTCCCTAAGACCTAAAGGACAAAGGTGTGATTTCTCAGGGTACAAATTTTAATTCTTCTATTCCACTTTATACTTCCATTCCACTTTATAAGCCTTTTGTCCACGTGGATAACCTAAGAAAACATGAGGAATGGCTATAGGTTCAAACTTAGGTATGTGTTGTCGAGGGGTATAAACAAAGCACAAGAAACCAAATGTCCTCAAATGTTCAAGAGGATGGGACCCCGAATAGTTTCTCATAAGGACTAACATGATGAAGAACATTTAATGGCATTATATAAAAAATATGAACAACCATAGGACACATTCACCCCAAAATTGAGCAAGAAGTCTAGCTTAGAAAAACAAGCCCTAGACACTTCGAAACGATGTTTACGATTGTGTTCCACTACCATATATGTTGGGGAGTGTCAACACAACTCTTATGATTTACAATGCCATGTTGTAAGTAGAATGACTTAAGCTTTCCTTCACATAGCTTAGGAGCATTATCAAATTTGACAGCAACATGAAAATGGGTTGTAATGTATTATGAAAGCATGAAAACCCAAGTCATTCGTGTGAAATCATCAACAATTGTCAAGAATAATCTACAATAATTATGTGTGGCTACGCCATATGCACCCCAAACATCCAGATGTAGAAAAAAAAATGCAGCAGTAGACTTAATATTACTAGATGAGAAAGAAGATCTAGTCTTCTTAGATGCCAGGCACATCTGATATATACAATCTAATCTAGTCTTATTTCAAACATAGACAAGATAAAAGTGTAGCTGGTTAACAGGAAAATGACCCAATCTAAGATGCCATAGTTTAGCCTTGTAAATTCACAATGTCACTATATACAATTATGTTGGCCAAAATAGTGGAAGAACCTTAAGTTGGAGCAAGCAGAGAAGTATCTAAGTAATAGAGTCTATGTTGGAGTTTACCAAGAAGCATTGACCTCATTCAAGGGCCTTGTATTAAGTAGGCAGCATTAGTAAAAGTAGTAGTGTATCTTAAGTTTGCAATGTTTAGGAATATAGATAAGATTGAACTTGAACTCTAGTACATAAAGCATCTTTTGTAAAGTAATACTATTTTGCAAGAGAATGGTACCAATATGTGTGACATGGACTTGTTTTCCATTTGGAATAATGATGTTTGTATCAGGGGTGACAATTTTGTAATAACTATCAAATAATGATATGTCATAACACATCTGATCACTAACACTACTATCAACTATCCAAGTTGCAGTCAAAGAGGATGTAAAACATGAAGTAGCCGCAACATGAGCTCGAGAGTTTGAAGTAACTCCACCGTGTGTATCTTGTTTGTGTTGATTGAGGAACTGCACAAACAGTTGATATTGCTCTGCAGAGATGGGATTGTAATCTTTTGGTGTATCAGGTCGCTCATGATTCTCTTAAACATGAGCTACAACAAATCTTTTGCCTTTATCATTCTTGAAATAGTTGGCTAGATAACTAAAAACTTTGTAACACCTTTGCTTGGTATACCCACAATGATCATAACAATAGCTATTCCAGCTTTTAGAATCACCTCCAGAGTACTATATCTCATAATTGTGGTTACCAAAATACTTAGGCTTATGAGAGTAATCTGTAAACCTTCTCTTAGGTACTACAATTGCCATGGTTTCTTCATAATTGTTATGAAGTTGTGACAGTTGTTTATGTTTCGCTTCTTGCATCAGAAGCTTGTATGCTTGAGATATTCTAAGTAATGGAGACAACATCAAGTTGCTTCCGCTAACAACTTCATATCCATCAGTTAATCTCATCATGAACTCGACAAGGCACGTATCTTGTTATGACATCAACATTTTCTTAGTAATTCCACAACTGCAGCTCTTACATTCACAAGTAGGAACTAGCTCTATAGAGTCCAATTGATCCCAAAACATCTTCAACTTAGTGTAATAACCAGACATCATTCATCGAACTCGTCATTTTTAGATTTTGAGATTGCGAAATAGATTTAAGAATTTTGATTTAAAATTGATGAATCAATCAGAGATTTGATTGAAGAAATATCAACCAATATTGACAATTTTGCAATTGATGAAGAAATCAAGAAGATAGATGAAACAAATAACAAATTGACTGAAGAATCAACAATAATGCCGAATTATGAAACAAACGAGCAATTAGATGAGCAATCAACTAATTTATTGTTCGATTAACAGAAACAAATCAATGAATCAACAATTGATTCTATTTTAAGAATTTAGCGCACAAAAATGCAGATAATGGCAGTGGAAATTTTCAAGAGAAAAAATGAAAGAAAGATACCTCTGAACTTCTGATTAAATAAAGAATGAACGAAAAACGATTGTGCTTCTACAATCATAATCGTAGCTAGGAGCTTTGATACAATGTTACAGTATCAGAAGAAGAAGAAATTATCATCAAAGAGTAGCAAGAACACTAGTGATTGATTCCCTCATTGCTCTCATATTCCGAGATCATGAAATAAACTATTTCATTAATTAGATAGAGAATTACAACCTAATAATTCTAGAAATGTTTGAATGAAATAACTAAATTAAATGACAAAATTGAGCAATTTATAGACTATGCTATTATATGTTTACATAAGGGAAGAAGGAAAGGAAGAGGGTAGAGATGAGCTGGCAAGAGGGTAGACTTGGGCTACCTGTTACATTCTGTTATGTGATAGCTTCAGGTAGTTAAGGTAGTTGTTGTTGTTGTCTATCATTAACAGAAGTATAATCTTCAACATCATCTATGATATTGTACTATAATCCATCGCAAGTTTTTGTTCTGCTTGTTTGTGTTCGCATAATATCCGATGCACATATTTGACTGATAATTTATTTACTTAATTAGTAATAGAATTTACGAAAAATTAATTTTTTTTTAATTATATGTCAAAACGAGTCCAACAAGATCCTACATGACTATATATTTTTTCTTTTTGAAAATCACTAACCATGGTAAAAAATTCTAACTTTGAGATTTACATTTCAAGTGTGCCAAATTATAAAATAAGTACAGATCGAATAACTTTCAACTGATCTTTCTTATTCTATTTTTATCTTTTAATATTACATACTTTTATTTGTTTTATCTTTTAACATTATTTGATAAATTTACTAGCTAGCTATATCTTTATTATATAAGCTAACTCGTAAGAAGTTTGGTGTCTATCTAGAATATCTTAAATGCCCTTTATTTTATTTTAGACTGTTTAAATATATATTGCCAATATTTTATTATGGTAAGGAGAAGGACAGAGGAATCCCTCCCCCCAAGTACCGCAGTTGAAAGGATTCGACCTTGTACCATAGGGTTACAGGGTGAATCCCCTACCAACTACATCAAGCATGCTTGGTAAATATATTGTCAATACTGGTACAAATATATTGAGTGACACATATAACGGTACCGACAAGTAGGACAAAAGATTTGGATTCATGAATATTATATATGTTTTTCTTACTTGATGCACGCATTGCATGCATTTGAATCTAGCAGTCTATAAGCTATCACGCCTAGTGAAGGAAAGAATACTGACTGGCATCGTCAGTGCGTAGGCTGTCACCTCACATAGTAAGCGCTCGATTCAATTATAGGCAAAATGAGCCTCAACACCACGAACTACGGCTCTGGTGCACCCAACATCACCAACTTTGACTAGTAGCCAAAACACCATTAACTACTAGCGTGGGTGCAGTGAGTGTCATAAATGACGTTGAAGCTACCTTTTCTCGCCGATGACAGGGAACCCATACTATTTTTTTTTTCCCATTTTCCCCCTTTTTCTTCATTTATCCTATTTTTTCATTGATTAGAAGCCTAACTTAGTACGTATTACTAGGAAAAAGATGGAAAATAGGAAAATAATAATAAATTAGTACAAATTTACCATTGTGGGCGAGAAAAGGTAGCTCTGGCATCATTTATGATACTCGCTGCACCTAGGCCAATAGTTGGTGGTGTTTTTGCTACTAGCCAAAGTTGGTGGTGCTGGGTGCACCCACCCCATATTTCGTGGTGTTGACGCTAATTTTACATTGTGACCTTTCTTAGGAAGCAGTCGATTCAATTATATCGACAATAAGTACTTGTTTCTTCCTTCTCCCTGTCAATCTTTTTCCAAAGCCATTAGTGGGAGAATGTTGGGATAATGGCATACGAAGTCTTGTTTCCATTCATTCTTAAAAGGGGCATGAGTTAATAACACAGGAGACCACTGTGGGGGTGTTTTTATTGCCTACTCGGGATGAGAGCGTATTTGACTACTTCTTTGTATAGGGTTTTTAGTTTTGAAAATGTTTTGAAATAAAGAAGTAGCCAACAAGACTTTAAGGGAAGACTCATAAACGTAATTGGATTTTAGGAAACCATAGGGACATCTTCAGGACTTATCCAATGTATGATTCCCGTCATAACTTCATAATTGGTCAATGAGCCAAAGATTGAGTTCGGGGAGTAAGGGTATGAATATGATGATGAATCAAATTCGCCTACTGGTATCCTCCACTTAATGCGATTCATGTCTTGTTTTAGGCAAATAAATAACCAAGAAATATGTTCATACAATCAAAAAATCAATCAAGGTTGGTTCGTTAAACACATAAAAGACTAATTTTTGGTGACATGTTATTTATACAATCAAATTACTAGGAACCTAAACTAATTTTCGAAATTATCTTACTTTAACATTAGAACAACAAAATTAGATCTTTTAATTACCAATAACAAACATGTACGGTGATTAAAGCATTAAAGTGTATAAGCATGCATATTGAACAATTATTTATAGAAAAGTAAAGAAAAAGGAAAGAGTAGAGTTTAGAGCATACAAGAGCATGAATCCTTCCGCTAACAACTTCATATCCATCAGTTAATCTCATCATGAACTCAACAAGGCACATATCTTGTTATGACATCAACATTTTCTTAGTAATTTCACAACTGCAACTCTTACATTCACAAGTAGGAACTAGCTTTATAGAGTCGAATTGATCCCATAACATCTTCAACTTAGTGTAATAACTAGACATACTATCCTGTCCTTGCTTTATATCATGTAAAACTTGTTTAAGAGAGAACAACTGTTTACTAGATGATTGACCATAACTTTTGCTCAAGGTTAGTATAAATTTCATGAGCAAAGCCAAAATAAAGAACAGTTATAGCGATGTTCAGAGCTAAGACACCAAGTAACCAAGAAATAAACATGTTATTGCATCTCTCCCATGCCTTAAATGTAGTCATTAGAATCATGTTTAGAATTGGTACCATCGACAAAACCTAATTTGTTCTTTACCGACAAATTGATCAATATTGAATGCTTCCAATCATAATAACGTCTTCCACTGAATTGAAGTGAGATAATTTCATTCCAGGTTTATCAGAATAATGAATATAAAACCAAGTAGGATTTTGTGAAGCATCATTCATTGAACTCATCATTTTCAGATTTTGAGATTGCGAAATGGATTTAAGAATTTTGATTTTAAATTGATGAATCAATCGGAGATATATTTGATTGAAGAAATATCAACAAATCTTGACAATTTTTTAATTGATGAAGAAATCAAGAAGATAGATGAAACAAATAACAAATTGACTAAAGAATCAACAATAATGACGACTTATGACACAAACGAGCAAGTAGATGACCAATCAACTAATTTATTGTTCGATTAACAGAAACAAATCAATGAATCAACTATTGATTCTATTTTAAGAATTTAGCGCCACAAAAATGCAGATAATGGCAGTGGAAATTTTCAAGAGAAAAAACGGAAGAAAGATACCTCTGAACTTCTGATTAAATAAAGAATGAACGAAAAACGATTGTGCTTCTAGAATCGTAATCGTAGCTAGGAGCTTTGATATAGTGTTACAGTAATTTCAGAAGAAGAAGAAATTATCATCAAAGAGTAGCAAGAACACTAGTGATTGATTCCCTCATTGCTCTCATATTCTGAGCTCATGAAATAAACTATTTCATTAATTAGAGAAAGAATTACAACCTAATGATTCTAGAAATGTTTGAATGAAATAACTAAATTAAATGACAAAATTGAGCAATTTATAGACTATGCTATTATATGTTTACATAAGGGAAGAAGGAAAGGAAGAGGGTAGAGATGAGCTGGCAAGAGGGTAGACTTGAGCTACCTGTTACATTCTGTTATGTGATAGCTTTAGGTAGTGGAGGTAGTAGTTGTTGTTGTCTATCATTAGCAGAAGTATAATCTTCAACATCATCTATGATATTGTACTATAATCCATCGCAAGTTTTTGTTCTGCTTGTTTGTGTTCTCATAATATCCGATGCACATATTTGACTGATAATATCTTTACTTAACTAGTAATAGAAATTACGAAAAATTAATTTTTTTTAATTATATTTCAAAACGAATCCAACAAGATCCTACATGACTATATATTTTTTCTTTTTGAAAATATCACTAACCATGGTCAAAAATTCTAACTTTGAGATTTATATTCCAAGTGTGCAAAATTACAAAAAAGTACAGATCGAATAACTTTCAACTAATCTTTCTATTTCTTTTTTTATCTTTTAATCTAACATACTTTTATTTGTTTTAATTTTATGATTGAGCATCTTTGGCCAAACCTGAAATTCTACCTGACCCCATGATTGTAGACGCGAATGGACCTGATCTGAAAATCATAGCCCCAAACTTCACTCGAACCAGAAAGTGGAAACTACCCAACCCAATCCAAATTAAATGACCTTACCCGATCCCGATCCCGATCGAAAAGACCCCATTGTCACTTATAACATTATTTGATAAATTTACCAGCTATATCTTTATTATATAAGCTAAATCGTAAGAAGTTTGGTGTCTACCTATAATATCTTAAATGCCCTTTATTATATTTTAGACTGTTTAAATATATATTGCCAATATTTTTTTATGGTAAGGAGAAGGACATAGGAATCCCTCCCCCAAAGTACCGCAGTTGAAAGGATTCGACCTTGTACCATAGGGTTACAAGGTGAATCCCCAACCAACTACATCAAGCAAGCTTGGTAAATATATTGTCAATACTGGTACAAAATTAATGAGTGACACATATAACGGTACCGACAAGTAGGACAAAATATGATTTTATAACTTGATGCACGCATTGCGTGCATTTTAATCTAGTAGTATATAAGCTATCACGTCCAATGAAGGAAACAATACTGAATGGCATCGTGAGTGCGTAGGCTGTCACCTCACATAGTAAGAGCTTGATTCAATTATATGCAAAATTAGCCTCAACACCACGAACTACGGCTCTGGTGCACCCAACATCACCAACTTTGACTAGTAGCCATAACACCATCAACTACTAGCGTGGGTGCAGTGAGTGTCATAAATGACGCAGAAGCTACCTTTTCTCGCCGGCGACAGGGAACCCATACTAATTTTTTTTTCCCATTTTCCCCCTTTTTCTTCGTTTATCCTATTTTTCATTGATTAGAAGCCTAACTTAGTTCGTATTACTAGGTAAAAGATGGAAAATGGGAAAATAATAATAAATTTGTACAAATTTAGCATCGTGGGCTAGAAAAGATAGCTTTGGCATCATTTATGATACTCGCTGCACCCAGGCCAATAGTTGGTGGTGTTTTTGCTACTAGCCAAAGTTGGTGGTGCTGGGTGCACCCACGCCATATTTCGTGGTGTTGAGGCTAATTTTACGTTGTGACCTCTCTTAGGAAGCAGTCGATTCAATTATATCGACAATAAGTAGTTGTTTCTTCCTTCCCCCTGTCAATCTATTTCCAAAGCCATTAGTGGGAGAATGTTGGGATAATGGCTTACGAAGTCTTGTTTCCATTCATTGTTAAAAGGGGCATGAGTCAATAACACAGGAGACCACTGTGGGCGTGTTTTTATTGCCTACTCGGGATGAGCGCGTATTTGACTACTTCATTGTATAGGGTTTTTTGTTTTGACAATGTTTTGAAATAAAGAAGTAGCCAACAAGACTTTAAAGGAAGACTCATAAACGTAATTCGATTGTAGGAAACCATAGGGACATCTTCGGGACTTATCCAATGCATATTTCCCCGTCATAACTTTATAATTGGTCAATGATCAAAGATAGAGTTCAGGGGGTAAGGGTATGAATATGATGATGAATCAAATTCGCCCACTGGTAGCCTCTACTTAATGCGATTCATGCCTACTTAATTCGGGGGGTAAGATTAATTTTCGGTGGCATTTTATTTATACAATCAAATTACAAGGAACCTAACCCAATTTTCCAAATTATCTTAATTTAGCATTAGAACAGCAAAAGTAAATCTATTAATTACCAATAACAAACATGTACGATGATTAAAGCATTAAAGTGTACATAGAAAAGTAAAGAAAAAGGAAAGAGTAGAGTTTGGAGCATACAAGAGTATAAATCCTTCCGCTAACAACTTCATATCCATCAGTTAATCTCATCATGAACTCAACAAGGCACATATCTTGTTATGACATCAACATTTTCTCAGTAATTCCACAACTGCAGCTTTTACATTCACAAGTAGGAACTAGCTCTATAGAATCGAATTGATCCCATAGCATCTTCAACTTAGTGTAATAACCAGACATACTATCCTATCCATGCTTTATATCATGTAAAACTTGTTTAAGAGAAAACAACTGAGTACTAGATGATTGACCATAACTTTCCTCCAGGTTAGTATAAATTTCATGAGCAATGCCAAAATAAATAACAGTTATAGCGATGTTCAGAGTTAAGACACCAAGTAATCAAGAAATAAACATGTTATTGCATCTCTCCCATGCCTTAAATGTAGTCATTAGAATCATGTTTAGAATTGGTACCATCGACAAACCCTAATTTGTTCCTTACCGACAAATTGATCAATATTGAATGCTTCCAATCATATTAACATCTTCCACTGAATTGAAGTGAGATTAATTTCATTCCAGGATTATCAGAATAATGAATATAAAACAAAGTAGGATTTTGTGAAGCATCATTCATTGAACTCGTCATTTTCAGATTTTGAGATTGCGAAATGGATTTATGAATTTTGATTTGAAATTGATGAATCAATCAGAGATTTGATTGAAGAAATATCAACAAATATTGACAATTTTGTAATTTATGAAGAAATCAAGAAGATAGATGAAACAAATAACAAATTGACTGAAGAATCAACAATAATGACGCATTATGAAACAAACGAGCAATTAGATGACCAATCAACTAATTTATTGTTCGATTAACAGAAACAAATCAATGAATCAACAATTGATTCTATTTTAAGAATTTAGCGCACAAAAATGCAGATAATGGCAGTGGAAATTTTCAAGAGAAAAAACGGAAGAAAGATACCTCTGAACTTCTGATTAAATAAAGAATGAACGGAAAACAATTGTGCTTCTAGAATCGTAATCGTAGCTAGGAGCTTTGGTACAGTGTTACAGTTTCAGAAGAAGAAGAAATTATCATCAAAGAGTAGCAAGAACGCTAGTGATTGATTCCCTCATTGCTCTCATATTCTGAGCTCATGAAAAAAACTATTTCATTAATTAGAGAGAGAATTACAACCTAATGATTCTAGAAATGTTTGAATGAAATAGCTAAATTAAATGACAAAATTGAGCAATTTATAGACTATGCTATTATATGTTTACGTAAGGGAAGAAGGAAAGGAAGAGGGTAGAGATGAGCTGGCAAGAGGGTAGACTTGAGCTACCTATCACATTCTGTTATGTGACAACTTCAGGTAGTTGAGGTAGTTGTTATTATTGTCTATCATTAGCAGAAGTATAATCTTCAACATCATATATGTTATTGTACTATAATCCATCGCAAGTTTTTGTTCTGCTTGTTTGTGTTCTTATAATATCTGATGCACATATTTGACTGAAAATATCTTTACTTAACTAGTAATAGAAATTACGAAAAATTAATTTTTTTTATTATTATATTTCAAAACTAATCCAACAAGATCCTACATGACTATATATTTTTTCTTTTTGAAAATCACTAACCATGGTAAAAAAATTCTAACTTAAAGATTTATATTCCAAGTGTGCAAAATTATAAAAAAAAAGTACAGATCGAATAACTTTCAACTAATCTTTCTTATTCTATTTTTATCTTTTAATCTAACAAACTTTTATTTGTTTTAATTTTATGATTTAGCATCTTTGGCCAAACTTGAAATTGTACCCGACCCCATGATTGTAGACGCGAATTGACCTGATCTGAAAATCATAGCCCCAAACTTCATTCGAACCAGAAAGAGGAAACTACCCAACCCAATCCAAATTAAATGACCTTACCTGATCCCGATCCCGATCGAAAAGACCCAATTGTCACTTATAACATTATTTGATAAATATACTAGCTATATCTTTATTATATAAGCTAACTCGTAAGAAGTTTGGTGTCTACCTAGAATATCTTAAATGCCCTTTATTTATTTTAAACTGTTTAAATATATATTGCCAATATTTTTTATGGTAAGGAGAAGGACAGAGGAATCCCTCCCCCCAAGTACGCAGTTGAAAGGATTTGACCTTGTACTATAGGGTTACAAGGTGAAACCCCAACCAACTACATCAAGCAAGTTTGGTAAATATATTGTTAATACTGGTACAAAATTATTGAGTGACACATATAATGGTACCGACAAGTAGGACAAAAGATTTGGATTCATGAACATTATATATGTTTTTATAACTTGATGCACGCATTGCATGCATTTGAATCTAGTCGTATATAAGCTATCACGTCTAGTGAAGGAAACAATACTGACTGGCATCGTGAGTGCGTAGGCTGTCACCTCACATAGTAAGAGCTTGATTCAATTATATGCTAAATTAGCCTCAACACCACGAACTACGGTTCTGGTGCACCCAACGTCACCAACTTTGAATAGTAGCCAAAACACCATCAACTACTAGCGTGGGTGCAGTGAGTGTCATATATGACGCTGAAGCTTCCTTTTCTCGCTGGCGACAGGGAACCCATACTGATTTTTTCCCATTTTCCCCCTTTTTCTTCATTTATCCTATTTTTTCATTGATTAGAAGCCTAACTTAGTTCGTATGACTAGGTAAAAGATGGAAAATGGGAAAATAATAATAAATTAGTACAAATTTGCCATCGTGGGCGAGAAAAGATAGCTCTGGCATCATTTATGATACTCGCTGCACCCAGCCCAATAGTTGGTGGTGTTTTTGCTACTATCCAAAGTTGGTGGTGCTGCGTGCACCCACGCCATATTTCGTGGTGTTGAGGCTAATTTTACGTTGTGACCTCCCTTAGGAAGCAGTCGATTCAATTATATCGACAAATAGTAGTTGTTTCTTCCTTCCCCCTGTCAATCTCTTTCCAAAGCTATTAGTGGGACAATGTTGGGATAATGGCTTACGAAGTCTTGTTTCTATTCATTGTTAAAAGGGGCATGAATCAACAACACAAGAGACCACTGTGGGCGTGTTTTTATTGCCTACTCGGGATGAGCTCGTATTTGACTACTTCATTGTATAGGGTTTTTTGTTTTGAAAATGTTTTGAAATAAAGAAGTAGCCAACAAGACTTTAAAGGAAGACTCATAAACCATAGGGACATCTTCGAGACTTATCCAATGCATATTTCCCCGTCATAATAACTTCATATATAATTGGTCAATGAACCAAAGATAGAGCTCGGGGGGGTAAGGGTATGAATATGATGATGAATCAAATTCGCCCACTGGTAGCCTCTACTTAATGCGATTCATGTATTGTTTTAGGTAAATAAATAACCAAGAAATATGTTCATACAATCTAAAAATCAATCAAGGTTGGTTCTTTAAACACATAAAAGACTAATTTTCGGTGACATGTAATTTATACAAGCAAATTACTAGGAACCTAACCCAATTTTCCAAATTATCTTAATTTAGCATTAGAACAGCAAAAGTAAATCTTTTAATTACCAATAACAAACATGTACGGCGATTAAAGCATTAAAATGTACAGACATGCATATGAACAATTATTTATAGAAAAGTAAAGAAAAAGGAAAGAATAGAGTTTAGAGCATACAAGAGTATGAATCCTTCCGCTAACAACTTCATATCCATCAGTTAATCCCATTATGAACTCAACAAGGCACATATCTTGTTATGACATCAATATTTTCTCTGTAATTCCACAACTGCAACTCTTACATTCACAAGTAGGAACTAGCGCTATAGAGTCGAATTGATCCCATAGCATCTTCAACTTAGTGTAATAACCAGACATACTATCCTGTCCGTGCTTTATATCATGTAAAACTTGTTTGAGAGAGAACAACTGAGTACTAGATGATTAACCATAACTTTCCTCCAGGTTAGTATAAATTTCATGAGCAATGCCAAAATAAATAACAGTTATAGCAATGTTCAGAGCTAAGAGACCAAGTAATCAAGAGATAAACATGTTATTGCATCTCTCCCATGCCTTAAATGTAGTCATTAGAATCATGTTTAGAATTGGTACCATCGACAAAAATTAATTTGTTCTTTACCGACAAATTGATCAATATTGAATGCTTCCAATCATAATAACATCTTCCACTGAATTGAAGTGAGATTAATTTCATTCTAGGATTATCAGAATAATGAATATAAAACAAAGTAGGATTTTGTGATGCATCATGCATTGAACTCGTCATTTTCAGATTTTGAGATTGCGAAATGGATTAAAGAGTTTTGATTTGAAATTGATGAATCAATCAAAGATTTGATTGAAGAAATATCAACAAATATTGACAATTTTGTAATTGATTAAGAAATCAAGAAGATAGATGAAACAAATAACAAATTGACTGAAGATTCAACAATAATGACGAATTATGAAACAAATGAGCAATTAGATGACCAATCAACTAATTTATTGTTCGATTAACAGAAACAAATCAATGAATCAACAATTGATTCTATTTTAAGAATTTAGCGCACAAAAATGCAGATAATGGCAGTAGAAATTTTCAAGAGAAAAAACGGAATAAAGATACCTCTGAACTTCTGATTAAATAAAGAATGAACGAAAAACAATTGTGCTTCTAGAATCGTAATCGTAACTAGGTGCTTTGATACAGTGTTACAGTTTCAGAAAGAAGAAATTATCATCAAAGAGTACCAAGAACACTAGTGATTGATTCCCTCATTGCTCTCATATTCTGAGCTAATGAAATAAACTATTTCATTAATTGGAGAGAGAATTACGACCTAATGATTCTAGAAATGTTTGAATGAAATAACTAAATTAAATAACAAAATTGAGCAATTTATAGACAATGCTATTATATGTTTACATAAGGGAAGAAGGAAAGGAAGAGGGTAGAGATGAGCTGGCAAGAGGCTAGATTTGAGCTTCCTATTACATTCTGTTATGTGATAGCTTCAGGTAGTTGAGGTGCTTGTTGTTGTTGTCTATCATTAGCAGAAGTATAATCTTCAACATCATCTATGGTACTGTACTATAATCCATCGCAAGTTTTTGTTCTGCTTGTTTGTGTTCTTATAATATCCGATACACATATTTGACTGATAATATCTTTACTTAACTAGTAATAGAAATTACGAAAAATTAATTATTTTTTTAATTATATTTCAAAACGAATCCAACAAGATCCTACATGACTATATATTTTTTCTTTTTGAAAATCACTAGCCATGGTAAATAATTCTAACTTTGAGATTTATATTTCAAGTGTGCAAAAATATAAAAAAAAAAGTACAGATCGAATAATTTTCAACTAATCTTTCTTATTCTATTTTTATCTTTTAATCCAACATACTTTTATTTGTTTTAAATTTATGATTTAGCAACTTTGGGCAAACCTGAAATTGTACCCGACCCCATGATTATACACGTGAATGGACCTGATCTGAACATCATATCCCCAAACTGCATTCGAACCAAAAAGTGGAAACTACCCAACCCAATCTAAATTAAATGACCTTACCCGAACCCGATCCCGATCAAAAAGACCCAATTGTCACTTATAATATTATTTGATAAATTTACCAGCTATATCTTTATTATATAAGCTAATTCGTAAGAAGTTTGGTGTCTACCTATAATATCTTAAGTGCCCTTTATTTATTTCAGACTGTTTAAATATATATTGCCAATATTTTTTTATGGTAAGGAGAAGGACAGAGGAATCCCTCCCCCCAAGTACGCAGTTGAAAGGATTCGACCTTGTACTATAGGTTTACAAGGTGAATCCCCAAACAACTACATCAAGCAAGCTCGATAAATATATTGTCAATAATGGTACAAAATTATTGAGTGACACATATAACGGTACCGATAAGTAGGACAAAAGATTTGGATTCATGAACATTATATATGATTTTATAACTTGATGCAAGCAATGCATGCATTTGAATCTAGTAGTATATAAGCTATCACGTCTAGTGAAGGAAACAATACTGACTGGCATCGTGAGTGCGTAGGCTGTCACCTCACATAGTAAGAGCTTGATTCAATTATATGCAAAAATAGCCTCAACACCACGAACTACGGTTCTGGTGCACCCAACATCACCATCTTTGACTAGTAGCCAAAACACCATCAACTACTAGCGTGGGTGCAGTGAGTGTCATAAATGACGCTGAAGCTACCTTTTCTCGCCGGCACAGGGAACCCATACTAATTTTTTTTCCCATTTTCCACATTTTTCTTCATTTATCCTATTTTTTCATTGGTTAGAAGCCTAACTTAGTTCATATTACTAGGTAAAAGATGGAAAATGGAAAAATAATTATAAATTAGTACAAATTTACCATCGTGGGCGAGAAAAGGTAGCTCTGGCATCATTTATGATACTCGCTGCACCCAGGCCAATAGTTGGTGGTGTTTTTGCTACTAGCCAAAGTTGGTGGTGCTGGGTGCACCCACGCCATATTTCGTGGTGTTGAGGCTAATTTTACGTTGTGACCTCTCTTAGGAAGCATTCAATTCAATTATATCGACAATAAGTAGTTGTTTCTTCCTTCCCCCATGTCAATCTCTTTCCAAAGCCATTAGTGAGATAATGTTTGGATAATGGCTTACGAAGTCTTGTTTCCATTCATTGTTAAAAGGGGCATGAGTTGATAACACTGGAGACCACTGTGGGCGTGTTATTATTGCCTACTCGGGAAGAGCGCATATTTGACTACTTCATTGTATAGGGTTTTTTGTTTTAAAAATGTTTTGAAATAAAGAAGTAGCCAACAAGACTTTAAAAGAAGACTCATAAACGTAATTGGTTTTTTGGAAACCATAGGGACATCTTCGGGACTTATCCAATGCATATTTCCCCGACATAACTTCATAATTGGTCAATGAACTAAAGATAGAGTTCGGGGGGTAAGGGTATGAATATGATGATGGATCAAATTCGCTCACTGGTAGCCACTACTTAATGCGATTCATATCTTGTTTTAGGTAAATAAATAACCAAAAAATATGCTCATACAATCTAAAAATCAATCAAGGTTGGTTCTTTAAACACATAAAAGACTAATTTTCGGTGACATGTTATTTATACAAGCAAATTACTAGGAACCTAACCCAATTTTCCAAATTATCTTAATTTAGCATTAGAACAGCAAAAGTAAATCTTTTAATTACCAATAACAAACATGTACGGTGATTAAAGCATTAAAGTGTACAGACATGCATATGAACAATTATTTATAGAAAAGTAAGGAAAAAGGAAAGAGTAGAGTTTAGAGCATACAAGAGTATGAATCCTTCCGCTAACAACTTCATATCCATCAGTTAATCTCATCATGAACTCAACAAGGCACATATCTTGTTATGACATCAACATTTTCTCAGTAAATCCACAACTGCAGGTTTTACATTCACAAGTAGGAACTAGCTCGATAGAGTCGAATTGATCCCATAGCATCTTCAACTTAGTGTAATAACCAGACATACTATCATTTCCTTGCTTTATATCATGTAAAACTTGTTTAAGAGAGAACAATTGAGTACTAGATGATTGACCGTAACTTTCCTCCAGGTTAGTATAAATTTCATGAGCAATGCCAAAATAAATAACAGTTCTAGCGATGTTCAGAGCTAAGACACCAAGTAATCAAGAAATAAACATGTTATTGCTTCTCTCCCATGCCATAAATGTAGTCATTAGAATCATGTTTAGAATTGGTACCATCGACAAAACCTCATTTATTCTTTACCGACAAAATGATCATTATTGAATGCTTCCAATCATAATAACATCTTCCACTGAATTGAAGTGAGATTAATTTCATTCCAGGATTATCAGAATAATGAATATAAAACAATGTAGGTTTTTGTGAAGCATCATTCATTGAACTCGTCATTTTCAGATTTTGAGATTGCGGAATGGATTTAAGAATTTTGATTTGAAATTGATGAATCAATCAGAGATTTGATTGAAGAAATATCAACAAATATTGGCAATTTTGTAAATGATGAAGAAATCAAGAAGATAGATGAAACAAATAACAAATTGACTGAAGAATCAACAATAATGACGAATTATGAAACAAACGAGCAATTAGATGACCAATCAACTAATTTATTGTTCGATTAACAGAAACAAATCAATGCATCAACAATTGATTTTATTTTAAGAATTAAGCGCACAAAAATGCAGATAATGGCAGTGGAAATTTTCAAGAGAAAAAACGGAAGAAAGATACCTCTAAACTTCTGATCAAACAAAGAATGAACGAAAAAGAATTGTGCTTCTAGAATCGTAATCGTAGCTAGGAGATTTGATACAGTGTTATAGTTTCAGAAGAAGAAGAAATTATCATCAATGAGTAGCAAGAACACTAGTGATTGATTCCCTCATTGCTCTCATATTTTGAGCTCATGAAATAAACTATTTCATCAATTAGAGAGAGAATTACAACCTAATGATTCTAGAAATGTTTGAATGAAATAACTAAATTAAATGACAAAATTGAGCAATTTATAGACTATGCTATTATATGTTTACATAAGGGAAGAAGGAAAGGAAGAGGGTAGAGATGAGCTGGCAAGAGGGTAGACTTGAGCTACCTATTACATTCTGTTATGTGATAGCATCAGGTAGTTGAGGTAGTTGTTGTTGTTGTCTATCATTAGCAGAAGTATAATCTTCAACATCATCTATGATATTGTACTATAATCCATCGCAAGTTTTTGTTCTGCTTGTTTGTGTTCTTATGATGCACATATTTGACTGATAATATCTTTACTTAACTAGTAATAGAAATTACGAAAATTAATTTTTTTTAATTATATTTCAAAACGAATCCAACAAGATCGTACATGACTATATATTTTTTATTTTTGAAAATCACTAACCATGGTAAAAAAATTCTAACTTTGAGATTTATATTCCAAGTGTGCAAAATTATAAAAAAAAGTACAGATCGAATAAGTTTCAACTAATCTTTCTTATTCTATTTTTATCTTTTAATCTAACATACTTTTATTTGTTTTAATTTTATGATTTAGCATCTTTGGCCATACCTGAAATTGTACCCGACCCCATGATTGTAGACGCGAATGGACCAGATCTGAAAATCATAGCCCCAATCTTCATTCGAACCAGAAAGTGGAAACTACCCAACCCAATCCAGATTAAATGACTTTACCCGATACCGATCCCGATCGAAAAGACCCAATTGTCACTTATAATATTATTTGATAAATTTACCAGCTATATCTTTATTATATAAGCTAAATCGAAAGAAGTTTGGTGTCTACCTAGAATATCTTAAATGCCCTTTATTTATTTTAGCCTGTTTAAATATATATTGCCAATATTTTTTATGGTAAGGAGAAGGACAGAGGAATCTCTCCCCCCAAGTACCGTAGTTGAAAGGATTCGACCTTGTTGCATAGGGTTACAAGGTGAATCCCCAACCAACTACATCAAGCAAGCTTGGTAAATATATTGTCAATACTGGTACAAAATTATTGAGTGACACATATAATGGTACCGACAAGTAGGACAAAAGATTTGGATTCGTGAACATTATATATGTTTTTATAACTTGATGCACGCATTGCATGCATTTGAATCTAGTAGTATATAAGCTATCACTACTAGTGAAGGAAACAATACTGACTGGCATCGTGAGTGCGTAGGCTGTCACCTCACATAGTAATAGCTTGATTCAATTATATGCAAAATTAGCCTCAACACCACGAACTACGGTTATGGTGCACCCAACCTCACCAACTTTGACTAGTAGCCAAAACACCATCAACTACTAGCGTGGGTGCAGTGAGTGTCATATATGACGCTGAAGCTACCTTTTCTCGCCAGCGACAGGGAACCCATACTAATTTTTTTCCCCATTTTCCCCCTTTTTCTTCATTTATCCTATTTTTTCATTGATTAGAAGCCTAATTTAGTTCGTATTACTAGGTAAAAGATGGAAAATGGGAAAATAATAATAAATTAGTACAAATTTACCATCGTGGGTGAGAAAAGGTAGCTTTGGCATTATTTATGATACTCGCTGCACCTAGGCCAAAGTTGGTGGTGTTGGGTGCACCCACGCCATATTTCGTGGTGTTGAGGCTAATTTTACGTTGTGACCTCTCTTAGGAAGCAGTCGATTCAATTATATCGACAATAAGTACTTGTTTCTTCCTTCCCCCTGTCGATCTCTTTCCAAAGCCATTAGTTGGGGAATGTTGGGATAATGGCTTACGAAGTCTTGTTTCCATTCATTGTTAAAAGGGGCATGAGTCAATAACACAGGAGACCACTATGGGCGTGTTTTTATTGCCTTCTCGGGATGAGCGCGTATCTGACTACTTCATTGTATAGGGTTTTTTGTTTTGAAAATGTTTTGAAATAAAGAAGTAGCCAACAAGACTTTAAAGGAAGACTCATAAACGTAATTGGATTTTAGGAAACCATTGGGACATCTTGGGGACTTATCCAATGCATATTTCCCCGTCATACCTTCATATATAATTGGTCAATGAACCAAAGATAGAGTTCGGGGGGGTAAGGGTATGAATATGATGATGAACCAAATTCGCCCACTGGTAGCCTCTACTTAATGCGATTCATGTCTTGTTTTAGGTAAATAAATAAACAAGAAATATGTTCATACAATCTAAAAATCAATCAAGGTTAGTTCGTTAAACACTTTAAAGACTAATTTTTTGTGACATGTTGTTTATACAATCAAATTACTAGGAACCTAACCCAATTTTCCAAATTATCTTAATTTAGCATTCGAACAACAAAATTAAATCTTTTAAACATGTACGATGATTAAAGCATTAAAGTGTACAGACATGCATATAAACAATTATTTATAGAAAAGTAAAGAAAAAGGAAAGAGTAGAGTTTAGAGCATACAAGAGCATGAATCCTTCCGCTAACAACTTCATATCCATCAGTTAATCTCATCATGAACTCAACAAGGCACATATCTTGTTATGACATCAACATTTTCTTAGTAATTCCACAACTGCAGCTCTTACATTCACAAGTAGGAACTAGCTCTATAGAGTCGAATTGACCCCATAGCATCTTCAACTTAGTGTAATAACCATACATACTATCCTGTCCTTGCTTTATATCATGTTAGTATAAATTTCATGAGCAATGCCAAAATAAAGAACAGTTCTAGCGATGTTCAGAGCTAAGACACCAAGTAATCAAGAAATAAACATGTTATTGCATCTTTCCCATGCCATCAATGTAGTCATTAGAATCATGTTTAGAATTGGTACCATCGACAGAACCTAATTTGTTCTTTACCGACAAATTGATCAATATTGAATGCTTCCAATCATAATAACATCTTCCACTGAATTGAAGTGAGATTAATTTCATTCCAGGATTATCAGAATAATGAATATAAAACAAAGTAGGATTTTGTGAAGCATCATTCATTGAACTCGTCATTTTATGATTTTGAGATTGCGAAATAGATTTAAGAATTTTGATTTGAAATTGATAAATCAATAAGAGATTCTATTGAAGAAATATCAACAAATATTGACAATTATGCAATTGATGATGAAATCAAGAAGATAGAGGAAACAAATAACAAATTGACTGAAGAATCGTAATCGTAGCTAGGAGCTTTGATACAGTGATACAGTTTCAGAAGAACAATAACTTATCATCAAAGAGTAGCAAGAACACTAGTGATTGATTCCCTCATTGCTCTCATATTCTGAGCTCATGAAATAAACTATTTCATTAATTAGAGAGGGAATTACAACCTAATGATTCTAGAAATGTTTGAATGAAATAACTAAATTAAATGACAAAATTGAGCAATTTATAGACTATGCTATTATATATTTACATAAGGGAAGAAGGAAAGGAAGAGGGTAGAGATGAGCTGGCAAGAGGGTAGACTTGAGCTACCTGTTACATTCTGTTATGTAATAGCTTCATGTAGTTGAGGTAGTTGTTGTTATTGTCTATTATTAGCAGAAGTATAATCTTCAACATCATCTATGACATTGTACTATAATCCATCGCAAGTTTTTGTTCTGCTTGTTTGTGTTCTTATAATATCCGATGCACATATTTGACTGATAATATCTTTACTTAACTAGTAATAGAAATTACGAAAAATTAATTTTTTTATTATATTTCAAAACGAATGCAACAAGATCCTATATGACTATATATTTTTTCTTTTTGAAAATCACTAACCAAGGTAATAAATTCTAACTTTGAGATTTATATTCCATGTGTGCAAAATTATAAAAAAAGTACAGATCGAATAACTTTTAACTAATCTTTCTTATTCTATTTTTATCTTTTAATCTAACAAACTTTTATTTGTTTTAATTTTATGATTTGGCATCATTGGCCAAACTTGAAATTGTACCCGACCCCATGATTGTAGACACGAATGGACCTAATCTGAAAATCATAGCCCCAAACTTCACTCGAACCAGAAAGTAGAAACTACCCAACCCAATCCAAATTAAATGACCTTACCCGATCCCGATCGCGATCGAAAAGACCCAATTGTCACTTATAACATTATTGGATAAATTTACCTGCTATATCTTTATTATATAAGCTAAATCGTAAGAAGATTGGTGTCTGGCTAGAATATCTAAAATGCCCTTTATTTATTTTAGACAGTTTAAATATATATTGCCAATATTTTTTTATGGTAAGGAGAAGGATAGAGAATCCCTCCCCCCAAGTACGCAGTTGAAAGGATTCGACCTTGTACTATAGGGTTACAAGGTGAATCCCCAAACAACTACATCAAGCAAGCTCGATAAATATATTGTCAATAATGGTACAAAATTATTGAGTGACACATATAACGGTACCGACAAGGTAGGACAAAAGATTTGGATTCATGAACATTTTATATGATTTTATAACTTGATGCACGCATTGCATGCATTTGAATCTAGTAGTCTATAAGCTATCACGCCTAGTGAAGGAAACAATACGGAATGGCATCATGAGTGCGTAGGCTGTCACCTCACATAGTAACAGCTCGATTCAATTATAGGCAAAATTAGCCTCAACACCACGAACTACGGCTCTGGTGCACCCAACATCACCAACTTTGACTAGTAGCCAAAACACCATCAACTACTAGCGTGGATGCAGTGAGTGTCATAAATGACGTTGAAGCTACTTTTTGTCGCTGACGACAGGGAACCCATACTACTTTTTTTTTCTTCCCACTTTCCCCCTTTTTCTTCATTTATCCTATTTTTTCATTGATTAGAAGCCTAACTTAGTACGTATTACTAGGAAAAAGATGGAAAATAATAATAAATTACTACAAATTTACCATCGTGGGAGAAAAAAGGTAGCTCTGGCATCATTTATGATACTCGCTGCACCCAGGCCAATAGTTGCTGATGTTTTTGCTACTAGCCAAAGTTGGTGGTGCTGGGTGCACCCACGCCATATTTCGTGGTGTTGAGGCTACTTTTTACGTTGTGACCTTTCTTAGGAAGCAGTCGATTCAATTATATCGACAATAAGTACTTATATCTTCCTTCTTCCTGTCAATCTCTTTCCAAAGCCATTAATGGGAGAATGTTGGGATAATGGCATACGAAGTCTTGTTTCCATTCATTGTTAAAAGGGGCATGAGTCAATAACACAGGAGACCACTGTGGGCATGTTTATTGCCTACTCGGGATCAGCGCGTATTTGACTACTTCATTGTATAGGGTTTTAAGTTTTGAAAATGTTTTGAAATAAAGAAGTAGCCAACAAGACTTTAATGGAAGACTTATAAACGTAATTGGATTTTAGGAAACCATAAGGAGATGTTCGGGACTTGTCCAATGTATATTTCCCGTCATAACTTCATAGTTGGTTAATGAACCAAAGATAGAGTTCGGGGAGCAAGGGTAATAATATGATGATAAATTAAATTCGCCCACTGGTAGCCTCCACTTAATGCGATTCATGTCTTGTTTTAGGTAAATAAATAACCAAGAAATATGTTCCTACAATCTAAAAATCAATCAAAGTTGGTTCGTTAAACACATAAAAGACTAATTTTTGGTGACATGTTATTTATACAATCAAATTACTAGGAACCTAACCCAATTTTCTAAATTATCTCTATTTAGCCTTAGAACAACAAAATTAGATCTTTTAATTACCAATAACAAACATGTACGGTGATTAAAGCATTAAAGTGTATAGGCATGCATATGAAAAATTATGTATAGAAAAGTAAAGAAAAAGGAAAGAGTTGAGTTTAGAGCATACAAGAGCATGAATCCACCGCTAACAACTTCATATCCATCAGTTAATCTCATCATGAACTCAACAAGGCACATATCTTGTTATGACATCAACATTTTCTTAGTAATTCCACAACTGCAGCTCTTACATTCACAAGTAGGAACTAGCTCTATAGAGTCGAATTGACCCCATAGCATCTTCAACTTAGTGTAATAACCATACATACTATCCTGTCCTTGCTTTATATCATGTTATTGCATCTCTCCCATGCCTTAAATGTAGTCATTAGAATCATGTTTAGAATTGGTACTATCGACAATACCTAATTTGCTCTTTACCGACAAATTGATCAATATTGAATGCTTCCAATCATAATAACATCTTCCACTGAATTGAAGTGAGATTAATTTCATTCCAGGGTTATCAGAATATGGAATATAAAACAAAGTAGGATTTTGTGAAGCATCATTCATTGAACTCGTCATTTTCAGATTTTGAGGTTGCGAAATGGATTTAAGAATTTTGATTTGAAATTGATGAATCAATCAGAGATTTTATTGATGAAATATCAACAAATATTGACAATTTCACAATTGATGAAGAAATCAAGAAGATAGATGAAACAAATAACAAATTCACTGGAGAATCAACAATAATGACGAATTATGAAACAAACGAGCAATTTGATGACCAATCAAGTAATTTATTGTTCGATTAACAGAAACAAATCAATGAATCGACAATATTGGAAAAATTGACAATAAAGGTCTGAACTTTGGGCGATAATTTTTAAAAAGGTTTGAACTATTGATTAACCTGTGTAGGTCCCAACTTTAGGGGTCTTAACTTTTAGTGGGCCTTGATGACTTAAAACTGACGATTTTTTTTAAAATCTCACCTAGTTCTTACTTCCCTCCCTCAATTAATCCTTCTGGTGTGATCCAAGTTTTACAAGTTATTACCTATTAAGCCAGTTTCAAGTCACTAAGGCCCGCTAAAAGTTAAGACCCCTTAAAGGTGGGACCTACATAGGTTAATCAATAGTTCAGACCTTTTAAAAATTATCACCCAAAGTTGAGACCTCTATTGTCAATTTTTCCCTTGATTCTATTTTAAGAATTTAGCGCACAAAAATGCAGATAATGGCAGTGGAAATTTTCAAGAGAAAAAACGGAAGAAAGATACCTTTGAACTTCTGATTCAATAAAGAATGAACGAAAAACGAATGTGCTTCTAGAATCGTAATTGTAGCTAGAAGCTTTGATACAGTGTTACAGTTTCAGAAGAAGAAGAAATTATCATCAGCAAGAACACTAGTGATTGATTCCCTCATTGCTCTCATTTGAACTTCCCTCATTCTGTTATGTGATAGCTTCAGGTAGTTGAGGTAGTTGTTGTTGTTGTTGTCTATCATTAGCAGAAGTATAATCTTCAACCTTATCTATGACATTGTACTATAATCCATCGCAAGTTTTTGTTCTGCTTGTTTGTGTTCTTATAATATCCGATGCACATATTTGACTGATAATATCTTTACTTAACTAGTAATAGAATTTACGAAAAATTAATATTTTTTTTAATTATATTTCAAAACGAATCCAACAAGATCCTACATGACTATATATTTCTTCTTTTTGAAAATCACTAACCATGGTAAAAAATTCTAACTTTGAGATTTATATTCCAAGTGTGCAAAATTAAAAAAAAAGTACAGATCGAATAACTTTCAACTAATCCTTCTTATTCTATTTTTATCTTTTAACCTAACATACTTTTATTTGTTTTAATTTTGTGATTTAGCATCATTGGCCAAACCTGGAATTGTACCTGACCCCATGATTGTAGACGCGAATGGACTTGATCTGAAAAATCATAGCCCCAAACTTCACTCGAACCAGAAAGTGGAGACTACCCAACCCAATCCAAATTAAATGACCTTACCCGATTCCGATCCCGATCAAAAAGACCTAATTGTCACTGATAACATTATTTGATAAATTTACCAGCTAAATCTTTATTATATAAGCTAACTCGTAAGGAGTTTGGTGTCTACCTAGAATATTTTAAATGCCCTTTATTTATTTTAGACTGTTTAAATATATATTGCCAATATTTTTTAATGGTAAGGAGAAGGACAGAGGAATCCCCCCCAAGTACCGCAGTTGAAAGGATTCGACCTTCTACCATAGGGTTACAAGGTGAATCCCCAACCAACTACATCAAGCAAGCTTGGTAAATATATTGTCAATACTAGTTCAAAATTATTGAGTGACACGTATAACGGTACTGACAAGTAGGACAAAAGATTTGGATTCATGAACATTATATATGTTTTTATAACTTGATGCACGCATTGCATGCATTTGAATCTAGTAGTATATAAGCTATCATGTCTAGTGAAGGAAACAATACTGACTGGCATCATGAGTGCGTAGGCTGTCACCTCACATAGTAAGAGCTCGATTCAATTATAGGCAAAATTAGCCTCAACACCACGAACTACGGCTCTGGTGCACCCAATATCACCAACTTTCACTAGTAGCCAAAACACCATGAACTACTAGAGTGGGTGCAGTGAGTGTCATAAATGACGCTGAAGCTACCTTTTCTCGCCGGCGACAGGGAACCCATACTAATTTTTTTTCCCAATTTTCCCCTTTTTCTTCATTTATCCTACTTTTTCATTGATTAGAAGCCTAACTTAGTTCGTATTACTAGGAAAAAGATGGAAAATGGGAAAATAATAATAAATTAGTAGAAATTTACCATCGTGGGCGAGAAAAGGTAGCTCTAGCAGCATTTATGATACTCGCTACACCCAGACCAATAGTTGGTGGTGTTTTTGCTACAAGCCAAAGTTGGTGGTGCTGGGTGCACCCACGCCATATTTTGTGTTGTTGAGGCTAATTTTACGTTGTGACCTCTCTTAGGAAGCAGTCGATTCAATTATATCGACAATAACTAGTTGTTTCTTCCTTCCCCTTGTCAATCTCTTTCCAAAGCCATTACTGGGAGAATGTTGGGATAATGGCTTACGAAGTCTTGTTTCCATTCATTGTTAAAAGGGGCATGAGTCAATAACACAGGAGACCACTGTGGGCGTGATTTTATTGCCTACTCAGGATGAGCGCGTATTTGACTACTTCATTGTATAGGGTTTTAGGAAGACTCATAAACATAATTGGATTTTAGGAAACCATAGGGACATCTTCGGGCCTTATCCAATGCATATTTCCCCGTCATAACTTCATAATTGGTCAATGAACCAAAGATAGAGTTCGGGGGTAAGGGTATGAATATGATGATGAATAAAATTCGCCCACTGGTAGCCTCTACTTAATGCGATTCATGTCTTGTTTTAGGTAAATAAATAACCAAGAAATATGTTCATACAATCTAAAAATCAATCAAGGTTGGTTCGTTAAACACATAAAAGACTAATTTTTGGTGACATGTTATTTATACAATCAAATTACTAGGAACCTAACCCTATTTTCCAAATAATCTTAATTTAGCATTAGAACATTTATTTAGATCTTTTAATTACCAATAATAAACATGTACGGTGATTAAAGCATTAAAGCGTGTAGGCATGCATATGAACAATTATTTATAGAAAAGTAAAAAAAAGGAAAGAGTAGAGTTTAGAGCATACAAGAGCATGAATCCTTTAAGAATCTTAGATCATGGAATGTAGATTGTTAGTGTAATAAGAAATCAACTAGAACTGACCCTCAGGATTTATACGTTTGTCGCCTGGGTCTTGTGTAACAATCCACAGGAGGAGTAATCTTGAAGCTTGGAATACGAAATTGATGGGGTTCGAGTGTTTTAAAGTGTTTGATTATATTTTGTAGTGTTTGAGATAGCATTTGAAGTGGTTTTCGTAGTAGGAAGCATAGTAAAAGTTTTTACGAAAGCCTATTAAAAATTGGGTGAAAACTAGGTCTATTTATAGGGAAATACAGAAGAAACCAGATAAGGTTTGAGGATGTGCGACACACAGCGCTGTTGCGCTTGCAGCACCCGCGATGCGTATCAATTTTGCGCGACATGCATCACGTAGCGCGGAGCGCATCTGCTTCTGTGCTTCTGAATTTTGCTGTCAAGATATCGCGCGTGCACAATGTTGGCTCGCAACACGCATCACGTAGTGCAGAGCGCATCAATTTTGCTGTCAAGATATCGCGCGTGCACAATGTTGGCTCGCGACACGCATTCTGGCACGCGAAGCGTGGGTGGTTTATTTTATTTGTTTAACCTTTTATACATTCTTTTTGTCCTCGGTGAATATTATCTTTTGGGTTCAGAAATCAGTTATCTTAAGAAATAAAAATTTGATTTTCATAATATTTTTGAATTTAGAATTTTTTAATTGATTATCAGGAATAATTAATGTACAATTAATCATCATGAATAATTTGTTGGGCTGTTAAAATTTGGCAGTTAAAATTGGGCTTGGAATTAATAAATTAATATTATGTTGTTAAAACTATTTGGGGTTTAACTTATTGGATTGGTTTGCCTTTGGACTGGATCAATTAGGACGACGGTATGTTTCATCATTAGGTGTTAAATGTGAAGACACAATTATTTATCTATAGCTACACCTGTGCTAGTTCAGATAGCGATTGTCGGATAAGGTGAATTGTGGGTGATATGAGGGTCGTACCAGTGACATAGGTATTGGTTTTGGTTTTGCTGATAGTATTATCCTTGGTCAACTATCCTAGTTATTATCTTTGGAATATCTTAGCTTAAATGATAACAACGCAGTTGCAAATATCTCCTTGAGCTTGAATCCTTTCCTCTTTCATCATTTAGTTTTTAAACTGCTAACATCTCAATGATTCAAGTTATTATCATTTTCTTTTTCATCTACTGACATAATTTTTTTCCCCCCTACTTATATCAAGCCCTCTAATTCAAATAGTACATACCTTTGTTAGTTATGCAATCTCAATAGTACAACACCATTATTAGGAGCCGAATATATGTTATAGGATGTGGAGAGTGTTCGAAACAAATTCATAGGCGAAGAAGAAAAATTGGCAGAAAGTTTACATCACTCACTCACCAGGGAGGAGCACCCGCTCCTTTGGTTCTCTGCAACAATTATACGTATTCCTTTAATTGCTTCTCTGTTACTTTATTCTTATCTTGTTATATTAGAATTATTCCAAAAAGATTATTTATATCCTAGAATTTTTTTTTATTTTTTCAGGAAGGTAAATAATGAGTTAACCTAATACTATATGGATTAGATCTTGTTAGATGCTAGTTCTACTATGGCTAGGATTCGAACCGCTATATAAAGGACCCGGGCATAGGATCATTATTTTATACTCTCATAAGATGCGGGTAGATATTACAAAATTCTTAGACTTCTCGTTAGAGTTTGTGAGAGAGATTATAATTCACAGCATTTCTGAGTTTTGATATGTCTATTTTATATAGATTATTTAGCCCAATTCCCTTAACTTTGATAGTTGATTTGAGCTCTTTTGAGCTCGATTTTTGTGTGATTTGATATGTTTGGACTTATTTCCGAGTGTTAGATCTTTTTATGCAGATTAGGCATCTAGTGCCTTTATTTTAGTTGCGGAACGGAAGTCCAATGATCACATATGGTCAATAGAAGATCCGAGAGATTGCACAAGTGATTCGGACAAGATTGCACGGAAAAATGCGAGAAATCACTCTCGCCCGGTCGACTGGGCGGTTTCGCCCGACCGGGTGAGACGAGAATTGCTTCAGCGTACAAGCCAAACAGCCTGGCCAACCGGGCAAGAAAGAGGCCAAATTTGCTTACGCGCCCGACCGGGCATAATTGTTCCTTTCCTCGTAAATTCAAGACACCGTCGCCCGACCGGGCGGTTTTTCTGGAATATGAATTTTTGCCTTTTTAGCTGGTTTTGTAAAAACTATTAATAGGTTTTTATTATTTTCGATTAGGCTATCTTTTATTCGGTGTTTTTAGGTTTTAACAGTTAGTTTTCTCTATCTACTTTGGTATTAACTCTTGGCTTGGGAAGATTATAAAGATCATTAGTTTTTCTTCAATTGTTCTTCAATCATTCGGTATTCTTCTTTACTTTGTTTACCTTGATGAATTCTTCTATCTGCATTATGTTTGTTGTGTTTATTATTATCATGAGTGAGTAGTCTTTTTCTAGGGCTTAGGCCCTCTTCTTTTGAACTTATTTTGGCTGAACCGAAATTAAATTAACTGAACTGAACTAAAATTAACTGAACTAAACTGAAATAATAATTATATTAATAATAATAATAATAAAAAATAAAAAAATAAAAAAATAATAAAAAAATAATAATAATAATAACAATAATAAAAAATAATGACAATGGAGATATAAAAAAATAAAAAATTACTGTTATTATAATATTAATAATAATAACAGTATTAATAGTATTGAAAACAAAAATAATAATTAAAACATTAGATAAGAATGAACAGAAACGAACTGAACTGAAATTAATTGAACTGAAATTAAAATAACTGAACTGAAATTAAATTAGCTGAATTGAAATTAAATTAATTGAACTGAAATTAACTGAACTGAACTGAAATTAACTAAAAATAAGTCCAAAAGAACAGGGACTTAGTGAGGGAAGCCATGTTTATACCTATTTGATTGTGGTTTAAAGTTCTTCGATATTTGGATTGAATCAGACTAATTCCTGTTGATTTATTATAATTGTTTAATTCATGTAATTGCGCAATATCATGAGTTATGTTTAGCTAATAGGAGTTAGAATCGAAAGATCGTACTCATTAGAGGCTTGTTACAATTGGTAAATCTGATTATGTGAGCGACCGTACTAGCATATGTTGATCTAAGAGTCGTTAAGACCCGACCGTAAGATTAACAAAATACTCTAATTACTCGAACCTCAATCCAAGTATTGTTGAATTATATTGTAGTGATTAAATTGGCGTAAGCATGGTGGACCGATCGATTGCCCTAGGTTTTTAATTATTTGATAAACTTCCATCCTTTTGTGTTCTAGTTTATTCTAGTTTAGTTATTAATCATTCAATCAAAATTTCTCTCTTAAAGTAGTTAACTAGTTGAGCATAAATCTATAAAACTCCTCTCCCTGTGGATCGACCCGTATTTGCCAGTTTCTACTAACAACAAACACAGTGCACTTGCGGTATATATTTTAAAACCCATCAAGTTTTTGGCGCCGTTGTCGGGGGAAACGGCTAGTTTCCGTAGCTTTTTGATTGATTATTTAAACTATTTCTACTGTCTCATTTGAACTTTAAGTTTCGATTAAGGCAATCTCACTGCACATTTTTCTTTGTTTCTTTTATGCCCAGGTCTAAAAGAACAGGTACTCCAATTCCAACCGATCTTGATCTTGAGAAAAACCTCCGGCAACTCGAGAAGAAACAAATGAAGATGAAGCTGTCTGCTAATTAGAAAAAATCCACTGAAGAAACATCATAATCAATCATGCCTCCTAAGTCATTGAAGTCTTATGGAGTACCTTCCCCTAGCAATGTTCCCACATGCCCTACTATGCCTGACATACAAGCGGCCAACTTTGAGATCAAGCCTGCCCTCAATCATATGATCCAATAGAACCAGTTTGGAGGGCATCCATTTGAAGACCCTACAAGTCATTTACAACGGTTTTAACAACTTTGTCGTACTGTTAAGCATCAAGGGGTCACTCCTTATCAGTTGAAGGTCATGGTATTTGAGTTTTCTTTGAAAGACAAAGCTAAAAAATGGTTGAATGATGTTACAACAACTGAATGGAGTGTTATTTCTGAAGCATTCCTGAAAGAGTACTACCCTCCTACCAAAGCTGCAGAAATCATACATAAACTTGCTACCTTCCAACAAGAACCTGATGAGACCACTAGTAGAATAATTGCTTATTGCTGCGGTCATTAAGTGGCCTATTGCTGCGGTTTTGGCCGCCCAGCAATTAAGGGCGCAGCAATAGGTAAAAAACCGCAGCAATATAGCAACCTATTGCTGCGATTTTTACCCAAAACCGCAGCAATAGGTAGTGTGAATGACAAAAAAAATAATTGAAAAGTAACCTATTGCTGCTGTTGTTGGTAAAAACAGCAGCAATAGGTGAGTCTATTGCTGTTGTTTTTACCAAACAACAGCAGCAATAGGTTGCTTTTTTTTACAAAAAAAAAAATACAAATTAATTTAATTCACCATAAACCTAAATTACAGATTCAAAATCGCAGCGGAGAATGAGAAAAAAAAAATTTCATATAATCTCAAATGCAAAAGATTTCATATATCTCAAATCAAAAAAGAATACAATAGTACAAGAATTCAATGACTACCAAATTGTTACATACAAACCAAGATGCAAAAGAATTTTATTTCCTATGAATTTGTCAAATTCCAATTACAATACAAACAAAAAGAATCATCATCATCATTGCACACATAAATCAATAATTCACCTCCCTAAAAAAAAAAAAAAAAACTCCCCATTATACAAAATATAAGCCTAAAAAATTGAGTAAAATTAAAATTTCAAAGCAATCCACAAAGAAGAGAAAACCCTAAAACAACAAGCCAAACCATATGAACCCGACCCACCATTTAGCGACCCGAGTACCCGCACAATGAGCATCGCCGCAGCCACACCAGTAAGTAACCCCATTTTCGCCGCAAACTGGGTTGGGTCGAAAGCATTTTACCAGGCAAGATTTACCGGAATATTCTTCCGGCGAACATATATAATGAACATGTATAACTTAACCTTCCTAAAAGCATACCCATGTCCAGCCTAAACCGCCAAGGGAGTTCTAAAACTCCTAACATTCTAATCAACCGACCTCATGCTCGGAGTCGGAAATGAAGGAGTCGCGACAAGTGGGCCGAGGTTCCAGTCGACGGAGTGGATTCGCGAGTGTGTTCGGAGAGAGAGCGAGGTGGGTTTTAAGGAGGAGGTAATGAGTGGTCGTAGAGTTTGAGAGAACCGTCGGCGATGGCGGCGACTAAGAGATTGTCGCCATTTTTAGAGATTAAATCTGCCGACGAGAAATCGAATGAGTGAGAGAGAGGATGAGGGAGGAGATTAGAAGAAGAACCAGCGGATTCAACGGTGAGTTGATGCTGGCAAGGAGAATCAACGGCGAGTTGTTGCGGCAAGGAGATGCGAAGATGATGAGAGTAGGAGAGAGGAAGGAGTTCAGGAGAGAGGACAAAGAGATTTTGAAGGAGCGTTCAGGAGAGAGAATAAAGAGTTTAAGGAGTGAGAACGGCGCCCACCCCCTTAAGAAAGAAACCCTACCTGGGTGCTTCTTTTATTAATTTAAAATGTCTATTGCTGCGGTTTTTTTTTAAGAACCGCAGCAATAGGTTCAAATATTATTAAAAAAATAATATCTTAATCTATTACTGCGGTTCTTTGAAAAAACCGCAGCAATATATTTCGTCAGACTTGGTCAACACAATTTGAAATTTTACCGTTGAGGTATATTGCTGCGGTTTCCACCCAAAACCGCAGCAATAGATTTATTTTAGATATTTTTTTTTATTTTGACGCGGTTTATTGCTGCGTATGGGTAAAACCGCAGCAATAGGCAATTATTCTACTAGTGGACACTGAAGGAAGTATGGACTAGGTTCAAGGACCTGCAGAGAGATATTCCACACCACAATCTTGACAAGTGGTCCATCACCCAAGCATTCTACAATGGTCTACAACCCCATATTAAGAGTACAATTGATTCATCTGTAGGGGGTGTTTTCCTAGATTAGGAGGTGGATGAAGGGTACAGTTTTTTGGCCAACTTAGCAGCAAATGATCATAGTTCTTCTAGCACTATTACTAAGAAAAAGTTGGATGCTGATGCATATGCCCTATTATCTTCACCAGTAGCTCGGTTGAGCATGAAAATGGATGCACTGAAATCTTCACATTCTAGTACTCCTCCTATGAGTATTAATGCGATGTCTTCCATGGCTCGTATTACCTTTTCTTACTGTGAGGTGTGTGGTGTTCAAGGCCACTTTGGTCATGATTGTTCCTACAATCAACCTGACTCGAATCAGATGGAGCATGCAAATGCTTTTCAGCAGAGACCTCCACACAACCCATACTCTAACACATACAACCCAGGTTGGAGGTGTTGAACCCTAGTTTTGATGATGACAAAGGAACAAAGATGCAAACAAAGTATTGGACTAACAAGTTGTTTAAGTGAATGAATTTCAAGGTATCAATGAAAAGAAACAAAGAGAATACTAAGTCAAGGAAGAAATCAAGTTGGAATTTTGAAAACTAAGTAAAGATGTTTCAAGATTTGGTACTAGAGCAGCATTGGAGCAAGAAGACTAAAGCGAGGCATTTTGTTTCTAGTTCCATTGTAAAGGAACGAGTAAGAATTGTAAGGATCTAAGGTAATTTAGAATGACAATGAGCGTTTGTTCCTTTGTAAGATACAAACGAACTGGCGCTTAACTAATATGTTACAGGAATTAACTATTAAAAGGAACTAGACCTAGGATGAAGCAGTACAACGGTTTAATTATGTCTGTTGAGTAATTTATGCCTAGATTCTAAGTAACCATTTTATTTAAGGTAAAATATGATTTTAAGGAAAATCTTTTTAAGGAAAAGATTTTATCTTTATAAAGATAATAAATATCCTTTTCGGTTTTTATGGAAAATATTTTAATGATAATATTTTTGGTAAAAGCATTTTATTTTGGTTTTATTAATTAAAATACTTTTTAATTAAATCAGATTTTCGAATTAATGCTTAAAGTGGTTGCAAGGGAGCAGTAACATGTTTATCTCCCATGCTTAACAATGATCATGGAGATCATGGGTTTAAAAGAGGAACGTGTTCCTCCAAGTAAGGAAAATCATGGGATAATGGTTTTATCACTAACACATGTTTTAATCCCACGTTCTAAGTTATTACCACTATAAATACTAGTGTTTAATGAAGTTCTAATTTGTGTCTGACCAAGTGAATTAGTGAGTTGAACTAAGTAAAGTGTCAGTGCCTTCATTCTCTCATAAAAGCCATTTGTTTTTTCCTTTCTTACTCTAATTCCACTAAGTTTATTTGATCGATGGTATTTTGGTTTTGGGGTAAGGGGACTTTGAGTGATGTTCTGCAAGAGAGAAGCTTTGAGTGAAGCGAGTTAAAGTGAGAAAACTTCAAGTGAAGTTGAGAGGAACAGCTGTTAAGGGAACAGTTGTTCAGGAACTTGAGTTTAGGAACTCAAGGTGTGGCCCGTGAGTAGAATTAGGTTGTAACAAAGTTGTTTGGCCTAATTAGTGAAAGAGTTGAGTTTAAAATCCGTAGTGGTCGAGGTTGTTTCTTCTTGTTGGGCCCAAGAAGTTTGTCCTCGTAAAAATCCCTTGTGTTCCTTTAGCTTGTTTCTTTGTTCAAGTTTCAAATTCCGCAAAAAGTTACATTTATTTCTACACATACAATTTACCCCCCTCTCTTGTATTGTTCCTAGTGAAATAACAATTGGTATCAGAGCTAGAACTCACGAAGGATAGGAAACCCTATTGAGAAAAAGAGCCAAGGAACAATGAATACCACTAAGAAACTTGAGGAAGGTTACTCTATGCAAAGGCCTCCTATGTTCAATGGGAAGTTCTATTCCTATTGAAAGAACAGAATGGAGATATTCATCAAGGCCGAAAACTACCAGGTATGGAGAGTCATTGAAGTTGGTGATTTTGAGGTCACAACTACTAATGACAAAAATGAGGTAATTCCTTAACCCTTCTCGGAATATGACAAAGGTGATTTCGAAAAAATGGAAGTAAATGCAATGGCTGTTAAACTGTTGCATTGTGGACTTGGACCCCATGAACACAATAGGATCATGGGATGCAAATCCGCAAAGCAAATATGGGATTTACTAGAAGTAACCCATGAAGGAATTAATGAGGTCAAGAGATCTAAAATTGATTTACTAATGAATCAATATGAACTGTTCTCCATGAAGACTAAGGAAAGCATACAAGAGATGTTTACTCGTTTTACTAACATTATTATTGAATTAGCTTCTCTTGGTAAGTTTATTTCATCAGAGGAACAGGTTCGAAAAGTTCTTAGGAGTCTTCCTAAGGATAGATGGATGGCTAAGGTCACTGCTTTACAAGAAATAAAAGACTTCACTAAGTTCAACTTGGAACAGCTTGATGGATCACTTATGACTCATGAGCTTCACCTTGATACTGAGTATGGTGAAAGCTCTAAGTCAAAGTCCATTGCCCTCAAAGCAAATGATGAAGATGACTCTGACTCAGAAAAAGAGGAAGCAACACTCATGGTCCGAAAATTTTGAAAGATGTATGGGAACATGAAGAATGGGAACTTCAAAGGTAAAACTAAAAGGTTTTCTAACAAAGTTGCTTGTCATAAATGTGGTAGTACATATCACTTCATCAAGGAATGTCCACTTTGGGAAAATGATAAGACCAAAGAAAGGAACAAGGAACGCTTTGCCGAAAGGAACAAGGAATTTAAAGCTCCTTTCTCTAAAGCGAACGTTCGAAAGGCTATGATAGCAGCTTGGGGAGATTTAGAGACTGAAGAGGAAGAAGAACAACAAACTGAAGAAACTGCAAATCTTTGTCTCATGGCAAACACTGACGAAAAAGAAAATGAAGAAAATGTTGAGGTAAGCTAACATGGACTTGAATCAAACTTAGATGGAAAAACTAGGCCTGAAATTTATGATCTTCTTTATGATGCAATTCTTGAATGTAGAGATGAACGTGGAAAACGTGAGCAAACTGAACAAGCTGTTAAAGTTTGTAAAGAACATATAGAATGGCTTAAGAAAATGAAAATTGATGCTGAAACTAGGTTCTTTGACTTATTTGATAAGAATTTAAAAATCAAGGAATTATATGAGAGTGTGAAGAATGAAACTTATCTAATCAATTTAGAAATTTCACACTTAAAGGAATTTGTCCCTGTTCTAAGTTCCTTTTATATTAGATCAACTCCTTTGAAAGGTTACAGATCTGAGATCGAAAATTTAAATAAAGAGAAAAATGTTTTAAAGGAACAGATCTGTAATCTCAAGAAGGAACTGGTTGTTACAAGGAACAGAGGCAAAGTGATGGCTGTTCCTAAATGGATTGAGAGACCACAAACTAAAAGAAGAGAAGGTCTTGGTTTTGAAAACTACAAGAAGAGGAACAAACATAAGAAATATGTTGATCAACCTAGTGATAAAATTTGCATGTACTGTGGAAAGATAGGTCATTACATAAATCAATGTCAACTAAGAATTGGAATGATTGGCAAAAATGTGAAGTTGAGCAACATGAAATGGGTTGCCAAATCAAATGCTAGTCAAGAACAGGATCCCACGAAACAAGGGGTTCCTACAACTAAGAACTAGTTGATTTTTGCAGGTTGGAGTGAGGGGGAACAACACTTGGTATCTTGATAGTGGTTGTTCTAAGCATATGACTGGAGACAAATCGAAGTTTCTCTCACTCTCAACCTATGAAGGTGGAAGTGTAAATTTTGGTGACAATAAGAAATGTAATATAGTTGCCATGGGTAAGGTTGGTAAGTCACCACCACATTCCATTGATAATGTATTTTTAGTTGAAGGTTTAAAGCACAATCTTTTAAGTATTTCCCAATTCTGTGACAAGGGAAATGTTGTTATATTTAATAGTGAAAAATGCATCGTTAACATTAACTCTAAGAATGTCATCTTGGAAGGAACAAGGAAAGGGAACACATATATTATGGATCTTGATCTTGTTCCTAAAAATAATTTGACATGCCTTAGTGTTATTGAAGATGATTCACTCTTATGGCATAAGCGTCTAGGACATGCAAGCTTTTCATTACTTGACAAACTTCGATTAAAAGATCTTGTTTTGGGATTATCATCTATAAAATTTCATATTGATCAAGTTTGTGATGCATGTGCCAAAGGAAAGCGTATTAGATCCTCTTTCAAATCTAAAACTATTGTGAGCACCACAAAACCTTTAGAATTAATTCATATGGATTTGTGTGGCCCTATGAGAATTCAAAGTAGAAGTGGAAAGAGGCATGTGTTAGTTATTGTTGATGACTACTCTAGGTACACTTGGGTTATTTTTCTCTCTAGTAAGGATGAGTCTTATGATGTGTTCCTTGTCTTTGCTAAAAGAGTTCAAAATTTGAGTGGTCACAAATTGATGCATATTAGATCCAATCATGATAAAGAATTTGAAAATTATAAATTTGATGACTTAAGCAGAATTCATGGCCTAGATCATAATTTTTCTGCCCCTGGGACACCACAACAAAATGGGGTTGTAGAAAGGAAAAATAGAACTTTGGAAGAAATGGCTAGGGCCATGCTAATTGCTAGTGAACTTCCAAGGAACTTTTGGGCTGAGGCTGTTAATACTGCTTGTCACATAATAAATCGTGCCATGATGAGACCTATCATTAACAAAACTCCTTATGAGCTTTATTTTGGAAAGAAACCCAATATTACTCATTTCAGAACATTTGGTTGCAAATGTTTTGTTCATAATAATGAAGCAATATTCTTAGGATATTCATCACATAGTAAGGCGTATAGAGTTTACAATAAAAGAATTATGTGTGTTGAAGAAAGTGTCCACATAATCTTTGATGAATCTGATAATTTTAATCCAAGCAAACAGGTTGATAACTTTGAGATTGGCTTGGTACGACCAAATAAGAAAGATGCAGATTCAATTGAGGAAGAAGAAATAAAAGAGGAAAGGAATGAAGTAGATGAAAACATTCATAACAATGATGGTCCTGTTCCTCAAGATGATGGAGCTGTTCTTGTTCCTACTAAGAACGAAAATGTTGAAGGAACTGATTCAACAATTGCTGAAAGAGGAACAAATGAACAAAGCTCCTCATCCTCTCATGAAACTCAAGAGGAACAACCTGTTCCTATAAGGGAGTTTCAACCAAAACCTTGGAGACATCAAAAATCACATCCAGTGGAACTCATAATAAGTGACATATCCAAAGGTACGCAAACTAGATCTCAATTAAGGAATTTTTGTGCATTTCATGCGTTCTTATCAATGATAGAACTAAGAAATCATGAAGAAGCCCTAACTGATTCTGGTTGGATCACTACTATGCAAGCTAAATTAAATGAGTTTGAAAGAAACAAGGTATGGCATCTAGTTCCCTCTTCGAAACAACAAAAAGTGATAGGCCTAAAATGGGTGTTTAGAAATAAACTAGATGAGTATGGAACAATTGTAAGGAACAAAGCTAGACTTGTAGTAAAAGGTTATAATCAACAAGAAGGAATTGACTATGAAGACACCTTTGCTCCTGTTGCTAGACTTGAAGCCATTAGAATACTATTTGCATTTGCTGCTTATATGGGATTTAAACTGTATCAAATGGATGTCAAGTGTGCATTTCTAAATGGCTATTTAAATGAAGATGTATTTGTTGAACAGCCCCCTGGATTTGAAAGCAATGATCTCCCAAACCATGTCTACAAGCTTGACAAGGCTCTTTATGGGTTAAAGCAAGCGCCTAGGTCATGGTATGAGAGATTATCTAAGTTCCTTTTAAAAAACAACTTTAAAAGAGGAAAAGTGGATAAAACTTTGTTTCTAAAATCGAAAGGAACTGACATACTACTTGTTCAAATATATGTTGACGGAGCAACCAATGAATCATTATGCAAAGAATTCTCAGACCTTATGAGTAATGAATTTGAGATGAGCATGATGGGTGAGTTGAATTTCTTTCTTGGGTTACAAATTAAGCAAACTGAAAAAGGAATTGTTCAAATATATGTTGACGGAGCAACCAATGAATCATTATGCAAAGAATTCTCAGACCTTATGCGTAATGAATTTGAGATGAGCATGATGGGTGAGTTGAATTTCTTTCTTGGGTTACAAATTAAGCAAACTGAAAAAGGAATAATGATTCCCCAACAAAAATACATAAAGGAACTGTTAAAGAAATATGGCCTCGAAAATTCAAAGATAAATCACACTCCTATGGGAACTTCAACTAGATTAGATGAAGATTCCATATGAACAAGTTTTGATCAAACAAAATATAGAGGCATGATTGGTTCAATTTTGTATTTAACTGCTAGTCGTCTAGACATAGCTTTTAGTGTTGGTTTGTGTGCTACATTTCAAGCAAATCCAAAGGAGTCTCATCTAACTGCTGTGAAGAGAATTCTTAGATATCTTAAAGGAACAGATGATCTTGGACTTTTCTATCCAAGAAGTGATACATTTGAGTTAAAAGGATATGTTGATGCTGACTACGCTGGAATCTTGTAAATAGGAAAAGTACCTCAGGTATGGTTCAATTTCTTAGTCATAGTTTAGTTTCTTGGAGCACCAAGAAACAAAACACAATTGCTTTATCCACTGCTGAAGCAGAATATGTAGCTGCTGCTGCATGTTGCTCTCAAATGCTTTGGATAAAACAACGATATTGTGACTATGGAATAATCTTTAATTGTGTTTCCATTTATTGTGATTATACTAGTGCCATTAGTATTTATTGTCATTCAAGAGTTAAGCATATACATATCAGACATCACTTTCTAAAAGAAAATGTGGAAAAAGGTTTGATTAAACTTGAGTTTTATCAAACTGAAAATCAAATTGCTGATATACTAATCAAGCCTCTACAAAGAGATCGATATGAAAAATTAAGGCTTGAGTTAGGTTTAATAAAACTTAAGTAACTGTTCCTATTCCAATCTCCCATGTCTGAATTGATTTGTCTTACTCTATGTGATATTAAGTGACTGTGATTAATTGCCTAAGACCATTGCAAATTAAGATGTTGAAAACATATACATGGATTCAAAGGAATAAAACTACTCACAAATGTCACATCATACTCCCCTTATTATTCCTAAGTTAAAGAAACATGCATGATATGAAGAATGTTGACATTTAGTATAAGTTGTTCCTATAGCACAAGTTCCTTAGAACTTACTCTCTTTCCATAAATTAAAAATTCCATAAAAAATATAAAATCCGAAAAATCCCAAAAATATAGGAATTAGATTTAATCAAGTCATGATTTCCTTTTTATCTTTTCTTTTTCTTTTATCTTTTATTTTTGTTTTTATATTTTTCATTTTTACGCGTGTAACTCTTCATTTACTGTTACATGCATCTTCTTCCTTCTTCCCTTCCAAAACCGTGTTCCTTAAATGCCTCAACTTCACCATTGATCATCTCCCTCACACCTCTTCGCACCGCATAAAACCACAATTTCTTTTCACCAAATGGCAAAAACCTCTCTCAATTCACCTTTTCCAAAAGCAAAAACTCCCAAAACCTCTCAAATGGAAAACCCTTCTTCTCCATCCAAAACCCTAGAAGCTGAAAATTCTCAAGAAACAACAATGGCGGTAGAAGAGCAAAAATTGGAGTCACCAAGGAGAAGTGTGAGAAGAAGAAAACTGATTGGGGAAGATGATGAGGAAGAAACCCCGGAACTAGTTGAGGGGAAAGAAGAAGCTACACCTGTTCCTTCCAAAGGAACTGCTACTTCTTCCTCCAAGAAAAGAGTGGAGCGAAGTGATTCAAGGTATGTTTTAGGATTTTGTGTCGATTTGGAGTGGGCCAAGAAAGTTAGATTCAATGAATTAACCGATATACTAATGGAACAGGGCTTGGAATACCTGTTTGAAAACGCATATAATAATGCCTTAGTTCCTTTAGCTATGGATGAATTTTGTGCAAACTTCGTCAACACTGATGGAGTATATACTACAGAAGTTAGGCGGAAGAAAATTAAATTTTCCCAAGAAACTTTAGCAAAAATATGGGAAGTTCCTTGCAAAGGAAGTGATCTATATTTTAAGAGGAAAGGAACTGTCGCCTTTCCCAATTTCTCCCAAGATGATATTGTTGAATCCTTTGGGGGAACTGCTGGCCAAAACAAAATAAATCACAATCTTCTCTCTCCTGTCCACAAAATTTGTTTAATCTTGTTTGGATAACACTCATTCCTAGAACTGAAAAGAGGAATGAGGTGGGTCTCTTGGATATGTGGTATATGTGTTGCCTTGACCACCACATTTAAATTACCTTCCCTTCTCTCTTTATCCAACATCTAGCTCACTGCATTGAGAATCACTGTGTTGTTGGCTTCGGTGCATTGATCACCTCTCTTCTTTCTTACTTTAGGGTCAAGACTATTGTTTGGCCTACCTTGGGTCAAGATAATAAATATCCTTTTTCGGTTTTTATGGAAACTTTTTAAAAGTTAATATTTTTGGTAAAAGGATTTTATTTTGGTTTTATTAATTAAAATACTTTTTAATTAAATCATATTTTCGAATTAATGCTTTAAGTGGTTGCTAAAATTAAGGGAGTAGTAACATGTTTATCTCCCACGCTTAACAGTGATCATGGAGATCATGGGTTTAGAAGAGGAACGTGTTCCTCCAAGTAAGGAACATCATGGGATAATGGTTTTATCACTAACACATGTTTTAATCCCACGTTCTAAGTTATTACCACTATAAATACTAGTGTCTAATGAAGTTCCAATTTGTGTCTGACCAAGTGAATTAGTGACCTTAACTAAGTAAAGTGTCAGTGCCTTCATTCTCTCATAAAAGCCATTCGTTCTATGCCTTCTTACTCTAATTCTACTAAGTTTATTTGATCGATTGTATTTTGGTTTTTGGGGTAAGGGAAGCTTTGAGTGAATCGAGTTAAAGTAAGAAAACTTCAAGTGAAGTTGAGAGGAACAGCTGTTAAGGGAATAGTTGTTCAGGAACTTGAGTTTAGGAACTCAAGGTGTGGCCCGTGAGTAGAATTAGGTTGTAACAAAGTTGTTTGGCCTAATTAGTGAAAGAGTTGAGTTTAAAATCCCTAATGGTCGAGGTTGTTTCTTCTTGTTGGGCCCAAGAAGTTTTTCCTCGTAAAAATCCCTTGTGTTCCTTTAGCTTGTTTCTTTGTTCAAGTTTAAAATTCTGCAAAAAGTTACGTTTATTTCTACACATACAATTCACCCCCCATCCTGTATTGTTCCTAGTGAAATAACAGGAGGGATCAACCCAATTTTTCCTACAAAAGTAACAATGTTCAGAACCCTCAACCTATGCCACAAACCTCCTACCCACCACCACATCAAAACCCTGCTAGACAACAATACTACCAAGGGGCTCCTCAGAACCCCCCTTCTGGTTTCGATAGTCCTTCACACCAAGGCTATCAGCAACAACCTTCTCAAAATGCTAGCTCACAAGAACCCACTTTGTCTGATCTAATGAAGATGATGGTTTCTATGAAACAGAGTCATGATGAGAGCATCAAGGAGTTGAAGAACACTACCAAACACTTGGAGACTCAACTTGCTTAGGGGGTCGAAAATAATGCACAGAGGCAACCAGGTCATCTACCTGGACAACCCATCCCCAAGGAGACTGTCAATGCCGTTACACTTCGTAGCGTCACTGCTTATGATGCTCCTCCCATGCCCATTGATGATGCTGCTCCTAGCAAGGACAAGGAGGTGGTAGAGGAAGAAGCGGAGAAGAGTTCGATGTCTGAGGTCGAACAAGCCAAGGAAGATCTGACAAGAAAGCATAAGGAAAAGGTTTCTGAAACGCCTATTTCACCAAGGCTACCTTTTCCCCATAGGATGCAGAAGTCGAAGGTCAAGCCAGCAACTTGGTAAGTTCTTGGCTATGGTCAAGAACCTTGAGGTAATAATTCCTTTTACTGAACTTATTTCTCAAGTGCATGTTTATGCTATGTTTTTGAAAGACAAGATTACTAAAAATAAAGACTTTGGTGGGGTAGATCGAGTCACTCTAACTGAAGAGTGTAATGCTGTTTTACAAAATAGAACCCCACCTAAGTTGAAGGATCCTGGTAGTTTTTCCATCCCTTGCCATGTAGGTGCATTATTTATAGATAAGGCATTGTGTGATTTAGGTGCATCTGTGTAATGTTGTTTTACAAAATAGAACCCCACCTAAGTTGAAGGATCCTGGTAGTTTTTCCATCCCTTGCCATGTAGGTGCATTATTTATAGATAAGGCATTGTGTGATTTAGGTGCATCTGTGTCTGTCATGCCTTTTCTGTGTGTAAGAAACTGAATATGGGAGAACTTAAGTGCACTCAAATTACTTTGCAAATGGCTGATCATTCTATAAAATATCCTTTAGGTGTTTTAAAATACGTCCCTGGTAGGGTGGGAAAGTTCTATGTTCCTGTTGATTTTATTGTGCTTGATATGGAGGAGGATGCCCAAATTCCTATTATTCTTGGTAGGCCATTTTTGTGTAATGTTAGTGTTGTTATAGATGTCAAGTCTGGGTCTTTGACTTTGAGTGTTGGTGATGATAATGTCACTTTTAAACTAACCAATGTTGTTAAGTCTCCTATGCTTGAGCAAACTTGCTACAGGATGGATATTCTTGAGAAGACTGTTCTATCTGCACTCCCGCAGATGCTTTGTGCTGACCCTCTAGAGGTTGCACTTACTATGGATGTTTCCCCAGACATTGATGTTGAAGTCGATGCCTGCATTATCGATTTGGAGGGACCTCAGGTTGATAAGGGAAAAAGATCGGTGGTTATGGAAAATGTGCATACCTATGCACCTCAAGTAACATACCTGACTGCAAGCCAAAGTGACAGTCTTATGAGGAGGAAAATGTTTGATGAGGGGGGCACTCATTGCCAGGCCCCTTCGATTTGAAATTGAGGAGATAATATGGTCGTCCAAGACCTTTCTAAACCAGCACTTTGCGGGAGGCAACCCGTCTCTTCTTTTCTTTTCTTTTTCTTTACTAGTTTAGATTACTTTTATTATTTTTTTAGAGAGGCGAGAGATAGTGTACTGATTTTTAGACGAGCTTAGTGTGTGCAGGGGGTCAATATCACAACATGGGAAGAAATTGACGGAAAAATAGCTGAAAACTAAGCCGCCCGGTCAACTGGGCGAGTTGGCCCCACAGGGCGCACCGCTGGGAGACAAAGCATCAAAGAAATCTAGCATGAGGAAGTTTCATACGGTCAACCGGGCAAGGCAGCCCGGCCGGGCGCGCAAGAACTTTTGAGGTGTTTTTCGCCCGGTCGATCGGGCGAAAATGCCTTGAATGTCATGAAGTTTTGGTCGACCGGGCAAAATCGCCCGACCGGGCGCATGTACTTTATTCCACTGCTATCTGTGCTGCGCTGCGGAAGAAAAAACAAGAAACAACTTTTCGCCCGGTCTACCGGGCTGATTACCGATTCAGCGCCCCTTATTACTTTGGCCGAGGCTTTTCTTTTCCTCTCTTCTCTTATCTCATCTTCTTCCACTCTTCATCCTCTCAAATCCTCGCTCTCTCTCTCTCCTCAAAACCTCCATAACCAAACTTCATCCTACCTTTCTCCACTCACAAATTTCATCTTCCCACTCAATTTTCTTCACCTCCCATCACTTTTCTTCATCTTTCTCACACCAAAGTTCACCAAAACTCCATGTTTTCTTCATCCCACTTCAATTCACTCCCTCATAAAAATTTTCATTTTTCACCATGTCAAGGCCAAGTAAGAGAAGGCAACGCAAAAGGGGGGAAGCAAGCAATCAAATTTTGCCAGATCCAACCTTCCCATAGGTAATTTTCAACACTCTAGAGCAAAAACAAAGATTCGAAAAACTGAAATATCGAAATATAATCCCTACCCGCTTTGTTGATACAAACTCTTTGCATGGTTTGGGTATATATGCTGAAACTAAGACATTATTTGAGAAATTGGGATTAGGAGCAATGTTTGGCATGCTTTTCTGGACATACAGAGATCTTACACTTGAATTTTTGAGTATACTAGAAGTAGGGAACAAAAATCAAGCTATCCGTTTTCGCCTTATGAATGAGGATCGGGAACTAACATTAGGCCTCCCTGTTACTAATGACCATTGTCCCCCTCCCACTGTCCGAATTAATACCTTGTGGACCGCATTCACAGGAGATGAGGAAGTTAACACCCAGCATATGTCTACAGACCATATCCATTTTCCCAGCCTTCGCTACTTACAGCGATTTCTGGGATTTACTTTTTTTGGGCGTGCGGAGCCCTATTCCTGTCATTAAGCAGGAGACTTTTCTGATGGGTAGTTATTTGTTTCCCAAGTTTGATTACTCCTTGTGCCTTCCCTACCTATTTGTATCACAACTGAAGCGGACTGCCGCTAATTTGCCTGCGTTGTTTGATGATGGTACTGTTAGGGGGCAACCTATTATCTTAGGTGGCCTTATTACCGTTATTGCTGCTCATTTTGGTTATACCCCTGACATTAGCAATGCCGTAGCTGGTCCCGTTGAGATTGGTATTGATAACATGACTAATGCTAAATTGATAACCACTCATTCTGCAAACAAATTTAGGTGGTTTATTGCTAAGAAGGAGTCTATCCTTCTCCTTGACACTGCTCAAACCCGCCTAGAACTTGGTGTGGGGTTGTACCTCCTTCCTATGCATGGTCAAGAGCCCATTGCTCGGCGACCTCTGCGGACCTACCACAGGCAACCCGTTGGGGAAGCCTCCTCCTCCTCCACACCTATGGATCCTATGATGGCGGTCCTTACCCGCCTCGAGCAGGAACAACAGTCCCTTACCTCACATATGGGCCGCCTTGAGCTTGGTCAGGCTACCATCCAGACTCATCTAACTTCCTTGCACACACGGTTGACCACCATGGAGTCCGACATGCACCATGCCCTGTACCCTATCTACCATGACTACTTTCACCAGGGGATTGTTGCCAATGATGCCACCCATCCTTCATGGTACACACTGACCATGCTGGGGATGGTACTTCTGGCCATGCTGCTTTTGGTGATGCAGGTACTACCGGTGGTGGTTTTACTGCGGATATTTCTGATGATGACGAGTGAGTCCTATCTTTCCCTCTTGATGCAATGAGGCCATTGCCGAGTTCAGCTTAGGGGGAGGATTTCTGTAAGTAGACTCCTCTGTATTTACTGCTTTTTAGTGTAGTTAGTTTAGTTTCATTGCTTTCCTATAAAAATAAAAAAATAAATAAAATCAAATATTGCTGAAAAATACCAAAAATACGATTTGACTGGATTGGATTGATTGCTTCCCTGTGCCCCGTGATGTTATTTGAATGTATAATTTAGTTCTTTATTTGGATAGCTGGGCACTTGAGATTGTGATGCTAGAATGTGACCTTTAACTGCCTTGATCTTGAGTGGGTTTTGATGATAACGCGCTTACTTTGACTGCATGCTTGAAATGGTTAAACTGTGAGGATTCATTTTTGCCCATGGATTTATTTCTATATCCAGTCAATTCTTGTTTTTTAGTTCCTCTCTAATGTTCCGATCTTGATTTTGGCAAGGTACTTGTTGACATTTGGCATCATTTTTCTTATGCTGTGATAGAGGCGCTCTTTTGAAATGATTCTTAAGCCTTGAATTTGATTTTCATGATTCTTTTTCCACTCTAGCCCCACTGAGCCTAATGACTTTTCCTGGTTACTAAACCACATTACAAGCCTTGAGCCCTATGTTTGATTACTATCCCAAGCTAGGCTTGGGGGAGCATTAGCTTAGGATGGCATTGTGATGATAAGTTGATATTGGTGGTTTGTTGGAAAAATATTAATTAATTGCAAGTTCAAAGGTTTGAAGAAAAAGAAAAAGAAATAAAAGGATTGTGTTTGTTAGTTCAAAGGAATGTATAAAAGTGTGAAAAGTTGAAAAAGTGCATTTATTCCTTTTAATTTCATTCACATTGATCTGAAATGAAAAAAAATACATCATAAGAAAGTGTACTGAAAACAAAACTTTGTTGTGTGTTTGTTGATTTTCCGTAGTGGGATAATGTTTTGGATGTGTGTTAATGTCTTGGGGGTTGTTTTAGACCTCACTTGGTCTTGATTATTAGTGTTAATTGCTCCCCTTTCTTGGCTTTACCATCAAATTCCCTAAACGTTTTCCCTACCTTAACCTAAGCCCCATTACAACCTAGAAAAGTCCTCTTGAGCATGTGTTATTTGTTTGTTGAATTGATACGGAGTCGAATTGCCAAAGTTAAAGAGTACGTTCGCTACATGAGTTGATCTGAATAGGATGAGTGACATTATACCTTTCTAAACACATGAGAGTGTGAGTTGGAATGGTTATTATGGTTGGGTAGGTGAGTGTTCGGGCACATTTTATGTCTGCCACAAAAAAAATTCAGAGGAGTGACACCCTGGTGAGCACCTTTTCGAGATTTGCATGTCATATAAGGCAGCCGCATTTGATTGCTTGCTTGGGCGATTGGTGGTTAGAGTGATCTGAACAATTGAACTTGAATTTTGCCTACTTGAATGATTTTAAGCTTTGAAATGTTTTGATCTTTGTTTTAATATCTAAAAGGGGTGATGTAATCATATTCATGTTCATGTCATGGTTTTCTTAGGGACAAGCAAAAGGTTAGATTAGGGGCTTTTAATGTGTCTATTTTATATAGATTATTTAGCCCAATTCCCTTAACTTTGATAGTCGATTTGAGCTCTTTTGAGCTCGATTTTAGTGTAATTTGATATGTTTGGAGTTGTTTTCGTGTGTGAGATGTTTTTATGCAGATTAGACGTCTAGTGCCTTTATTTGAGTTGCGGAACTGAAGTCCAATGATCACATATGGTCCATAGAAGATCCGAGAGATTGCACAAGTGATTCGGACAAGATTGCACGGAAAAATGCGAGAAATCACTCTCGCCCGGTCGACCGGGAGGTTTCGCCGACCGGGCGAGACGATAACTCCTTCAGCATACAAGCCAAACTGCCCGGCCAACCGGGCGAGAAAGAGGCCAAATTTGCTTGCGTGCCAGACCGGGCGGCCTTGCTCGGTTGACATGGCAAAATTATTCCTTTGCTCGTAAGTTCAAGACACCGTCGCCCGACCGGGCAGTTTTTCGGGAACGTTAGTTTTTGCCTTTTTTAGCCGATTTTGTAAAAACTATAAATAGGTTTTTATTATTTTCGATTAGGCTATCTTTTATTCGGTGTTTTTAGGTTTAAACAGGTAGTTTTCTCTCTCTACTTTGGTATTAACTCTTGGCTTGGGAAGATTATAAAGATCATCAATTTCTCTTCAATTGTTCTTTAATCATTCGGTATTCTTCTTTACTTTGTTTACCTTGATGAATTATTCTATTTGCATTATGTTTGTTGTGTTTATTATTATTATCATGAGTGAGTAGTCTTTTTCTACGGCTTTGTGAGGGAAGCCATGTTTATACCTATTTAATTGTGGTTTAAAGTTCTTCGATATTTGGATTGATTTAGAGTAATTCCTGTTGATTTATTGTAATTGCTTGATTCATGTAATTGCGCAATATCATGAGTTATGTTTAGCTAATAGGAGTTAGAATTGAAAGATCGTACTCATTAGAGGATTGTTACAATTGGTAGATCTGATTATGTTGAGCGACCGTACTAGCATATGTTGATCTAAGAATTGTTAAGACCCGACCGCAGGAATAACAAAATACTCTAATTACTCGAACATCAATCCAAGTATTGTTGAATTATATTGTAGTGATTAAATTGGTGTAAACATGATGGACCGATCGATTGCCCTAGGTTTTTAATTATTTGATGAACTTCCATCCTTTTGTGTTCTAGTTTATTCTAGTTTAGTTATTAATCATTCAATCAAAATTTCTCTCTTGAAGTAGTTAAATAGTTGAGCATAAATCTATAGAACTTCTCTCCCTGTGGATCGACCCGTATTTGCCAGTTTCTGCTAACAACAGACACCGTGCACTTGCGGTAAGTTTGTGTTTGCTAATTTTCGAAGAAGGATTAGGAAAACTATGGTGGCTTTCCCTCTACTTGTAAGTGAGAGGATTTAACTTTGAATTTATGTTGTCAATACTTTCATTTTTAGCTTCTTTTATTTATTTTGCTACAATGCTTCCATTTTACTTCTTGCACGAGGGATCAAGAGCGCAGGTGAAATCAAGAAAAGATGGACAAGTTCTTTGAACGAAAATTCGAGATGTAGTTTTTTAATGCCAAAAACAATATTATGTTATGGAAAAGTATGGTTCAATATATTCTGACAAGCCAAGGATTGCATTAATCTTTGAAGGCGCACGACATGGTTGACTTGGTTGGCCCTTTCACCACAAATGAAGCATGATGTTCTTGAAGAAACAAAACCCAAGGAGCTATGCAAGAAATTGGAAAAGATGTTTAAATATAAGCCTCTGTCAAGTAATTGTTTCTGAAGAAAGATTTTTTCTGTCCGAAGATGGAGGGAAGCGTCCACTTGAGAGATCACACCAACATGTGGAATAGAATGATAACCAAGTTAGCCCAGTTGGACGAGACCTTCAGAGTTGAAGGCAAGACAATATTACTTCTAGTACCCTTGCCAAATACTATTAATGTTAGAATTACTTCTTTGTTGGTAGGAAATCAAACCTTGACTTTTTATGAGACCGTAGTTTGCCTCCTAAATGCCAAAAAGTTGATGAAGCAAGGAGGAAGATCCTCAAGCCAAAAGAAGCCTTAAGTGTGTCGACAGTGGTAGAAGAGTAGGAAGGTGCAAAACTCTAATACGACTTGTCATTATTGTGCTGAAAAGGGGCACTTTCAAGCCTAATGCCCAAAGACAAAGGCGGATTTAAAGAAAGTCAATTAGTCAAACAGAACAACGTCCATGATTTTATCAATCTAGTGATGACAAATATCTACATGAAGTGGTGTTGGTTGCAAGTTATGTGGAACACAAAATCTAATAGGTTTTAGATTTGGGATGCTTGTTTTATATTTGCCTCATAGAACGAGACTTTGTCTCTTTGAGGAGATATGAAATAGAAATAATTCATCTACCTGATGGGAATAGAGTGAAAAATGATTGAATCGATAAGATCGTGCTTAAGTCTCAAGGTCGTTCTAGGCGTCTTACGGATGTAAGGTACATCGCTTGCCTAAATAGTAACATGATTTCGAGGGAAAACGTGTTGATGATGAATCCCATGTGAGATGCATTTATTTGTAGAATACGCACAACCATAGAAACTTCCATTACATTGATCCCATTTGATTGGCTTCCATTCATATTTCACATCCTGTGGCGTCATTACTCTTTCATTCTCAAAACTAATATAATCTGGGATATCTAGATTCATCCTTGCTTCAATCAAAATTCTAGCATACAACACCCTATCTTTGTTTATAGTGGCTTGATCAAGTTTTAAAGGTTTCTCAATTCCTGCCACTAGTTTGAATAAACATTTCTCACCCTAATACTTCAAATCTAGTGCAGGCAATTGTACCCAAATTGGCACGGTTTTAAGATCCTCCTTCTGAAAATTCATTTCTGAATTCCATTTCTTCACAATGAGTGGTTTCTTATCAAAGAAGTGAAACCCCTCTTTCAGTATAACATCCCTTTGTTCTGTATTAAAGAACCGAACCAATAAAATTCCCTTATTCACAGCCAAAATCTTTTCTATTCCTTTTTTCGCCCAAATTCTTCTCAAGAATCCATCCATTACAGGAAATGGAGGACTAGCACCCAACACATAACATATCAATGTTGAATTCCAATATTTAATTTCATCTTGTACATCTTCTATGTCTACTTTAATGGCTGATTCAGATGATCTAGGTACATGTGATTTCACTTTTTCAAAATCAGGTAATAATGTGCGAGTTTGAATGTTACCTCCATCAATGGCATCCAAATGGTTCTGTGTTTTCTTCATTATTGTCAACCATTCAGACAATTGTGCTTTCTCCTTAGATTGATTCTGCAATTCTTTCAAAGAATTTCGAGGTGATAATGGTTCATTAATGGTGGGGGTTTGAATCTCCAACATCTCAATTCCATGAAGTTCAGCTAGAGATTTATGCTTCTGTCTAGATATTGGACTCGTAGGTCCTTTCTTTCTATCATGATTGCTCTTTTTGCTAAGACTTTTCTTCGCTTTTGTCTTGGGTTTCCTGCCATGGCGACTGTGCAAGATAAGAATGGGTTTCCTATGCTACACCGGGAGAAAACTTAGGCACGAAAAACTTAGCCGATACAATTTGACTTTTTAACCTTATTTATTTAACAACAATCTGGGTTTTCCGACAAGCTTTTCTACGGTGGAAGAGGAGCAGGGACAGGATGGACGATGACACGTTGACAAGAGTTGGAAGCTTCGTTTGGTCCTTTTCTATGGATAGAGAGACATTGAAGAGAAGAGAAGAGAGGAGATGAGAAGCTTGAGATGAGAGATGAGAGATGAGAGAAACGTAAACCTAATTTGACGAGGGATGAGGTATTGGGTCAGCACTCAGATCTGGAGGGGGCCGTAATAAATAAGGCCTAATTAGCTGATCCGGTTCGGCCAATGGATGGGTTCAGTTAATTAATCGAGGTTTTCTCCCTAAAATCCTTGAACTAATTGTTCTGGTTTTAGGAGAATCGGATCAGTTTATTTGTGTCATTTAAGGTTTCTTCGACTAGTTAAGATTCCTAAAAGGTTATATATTTCCTAGAATTATGTTATTTAATTAGTTGAGGAAGATAAATAATTGATTTTCCTATAATACTTGTTGGAGTAGATCTTGTTCCATGTTAGTTCTGCTAAGGCTAGGATTCCAACCTCTACATAAAGGAGGTTTGAAAACATTTTTTTGCTCATAAAAGTACACGGAAAATTAGATACAAAACTCAATTTTTGTTACAGTTCTTGAGAAGTGAATACAATTCACCTAAATTATGAGTTTGTGGTTTGCTAATATTTGAAGAGAAATTAGTGAAACTTTGGTGGTTTTTCCTCTACTTGTTAATGCCGGGTTTACACGTTGAATTTACATTTGTCATTGCTTTAATTTTTTGCTCCTTAGATTAATTTATTGTATTTTGCTGCTATGTACAACGCTTCCACATTAGTCCTTACAACCTTTTCATCTTCTCTCTGACATTGGGTAAAAGTTTGTGTGATACTGTATCTTTACTCACAAGTATTTTGGTGTGAAGGGTCACTCTGCTCATCACCTTGTTACACGAAACAACAAAAATGTTTAATTACCTTGTACGTGAGGAAACGAAATTGCATTTTCAAAACAATGATTATACCAATATACCATGACAAAACAGTTTCATATTCCCAACAAATACAAATGTAAAGGAGCAAAACAGAAAAACTTGGGTTTCTCTCTCTACCCTTTACTTCTCTGCGGGTCTCCGGCGAGTTCCATTGTCTTTTTCCTTCGTTTTTATGTCTTTTTTCGTCGATTTTCCTATTTTCTGTTCGTTTTGTCGTTCCCTTACTCGTCCCCTTCATAGTTTCATCGCGGTTGTTTGGTCGTTTAGGTAAGTTTCCAGTCGTCGCTGTCCATCCAGCCTCGTCGTCTCCGGGACGCCTCTTCCCTTCAAGTTTCCTTGCTCCAGTTGTATCTCCATCGCCCCACCGTAAGTCAATTTGTTTGGGCTTCCCCTCCCCCTCCCCCCTGTTTCGTGGTTAGGTGTCTCACCCCCTACCCCTAGTTGTCAGTTTTGGGCTTCCCCTCACCCTCCCCCGTAGTGTTGTGTCAGGAACAAAGAAAAGTTGTAGGGCTTCCCCTCCCCCTCTCCCCCTTAGTGTTGTGTAGGCAGTGAGTTAAGTTGCAGGGCATCCCCACCCACTCCCCCCCTTAGTATTGTGTATCCCGTCCTCCGGTGGTTGTGCCTTTAAACCCCTTCACCTAATTTTTCTGCGGATCTTGGAAGTGCGTCCTATAGTTTTTTTTTATTTTGTTATTGAGTTCTTAGTTGGACTAGTATGGTGGTGTTGTTTGTTAAATCAATCTGCTTGATTTTTTTGTTACTTGGAGGTAGTCTTTGTCTTCAACAGGTTGGATCTGGTCCATGTGGTTGGTTAGGGTCTGTGTGGCAAGCGATTTCATGTTTGGGGTTTGTTTTATCCGATTTTAATAATCGTACGGCTCTTCGAGCTCTAACCTTGGTTAGATCTCAAACTCGCTTGGTAATGATTTTATAAATCATTGCCTTGACAAAACGATATATGAAGGCATCTCCCAAATTTGTCAATTGGGTTTATAGCGCGTTAACTCATTTGAGGTTTTTCTCAAAAGAGAAGCCTGTAATACCTTTCCAAAAGGGTATTGAGTCACACAGGAATGTGACTCTTTCAGGAAACATGACCTTAGAATTCCATGTGACAAGAGGTCACTGGAATTGGTCCTATTGCGAGTTCATAATCTCGCTGGTACTTGGTTGCCCCGCTTGTGAAATCAGCCCTCTCCGCCCACTCCTTTCATCAGAGTTATGGCGATCGTCATCCACCAGAAGCAGAGTCCCATTACAGTTATCTATCAATTCAGACCTCCAGATCGAGCAGTTTTATCCTAGTTTAAGTTATTTATGTTTTTGTAGTTGTTGTGTAAGAGCGATTATAGCTCAGTTTAGTTTCTTTATGTTCGTTTGGTTATCTTAGCATTAGGCTGTATTTCCATTTTTTAATTAATGCACAATTTCCCCGTTGTCAAAAAAAAAAAAAAAAAAATTTAAAAAAAATACAAATGTAATTGGGAATTTTTTTTTTTTTTTGATAAGTTTCATATTTCATTAAAATGAGGATACGATTACAGAATACAAAGATAAAGATATAAATGTAATAATAGAGATTATTGATGGCCAAGCTTTGGTCTCAAAAGGCATAAGGGCTTTATGAAATATTGGGAGTAAGATCTTATTTATATAACATTATATTCAAATACAAGAGCACCAAGCCCAATGTAGCTGCATTCTACAACATGTATGATGTAAATGATTACATGTATTTCTTCTCCTTGATTGGGCCTCTTGGGATTTTACTGATAAATTTTGTGTCCAACTTCTTGTACAATCTCTTCATATCTCCTTTCCCTTGTGTGGCAATGTATCCCACCTCTCTCTCATACCGTTCATAAAGAATTGGAATGGTGATCAGGCCGAGAAATACTGTATAATCATGCACAATATAGTGTTTACATAAAAGAGGGCAATATCCGAAATGGTAAAAAAAATTAAATACAATTTGATTTCCAAGTTGGATTTCTAAAGATTGACAAAGATATTGTTTAGAACCAAAATGTGAAAATGTTATTATCTTAACTGACAGGAACTAATTATTGAGTAGAATTTTAGGTCGTCGGGTTGGAGCTCAAAGCTACTACTACATTTTCAGCCTTATTGTAATGGTGAAATTGTAACACTCCCTTATCTGTAACTAAAAATGGATCTATTGTAACAGTAACATGATTTTCAATCTATGATGCAGCTCTATTGTAATTTGTAACTGTTACCAATATATTGTTACTTTTGGTCTAGTCTGTTATATTAGCAATGTCCCTAATGTAACGACTCAAAAACTAATGTTAATTATTGTTTTAGAATGATATATAAGATAGGATAGACAAAAGGATATATGTAAAAGTCGATCAAATTTTGGACAAAAATAATGAATTACGAGATCTTACCAACATACAATACATTGAGAGCGCTAGAGTAGCTACCAAAGATTGATAATAGCCAAAGAGACACTAGAACCTGAAAAGTATAGACAAAAAGGCAAAATAAAATGTCTGGTGTTAATTCCTTGTGAAGTTGGGAAGGATTAATGCTATTGCATACCACAAAGAAGCGTGCGAAATTTTCTCCGCATGAAATTCTGTAGAACTTTGTCAGTGACTTATTTATCCTTGATATTACGTGTCTGCCTGTTGATTCTGATATTTGAATGTCGTACATCGTAGGAGGTCTCCTGTGAACATAAAATGATATTTCAACTCTTTAAAAATGATGGGTCGTATTACTATCTTTATTGTCTTTTTGTCGTAGTTAAATTATATGAAGATAACAACAACAAAATTAATTCGTTAAATGCCTATCTTTTGGATCATATTTTAATGACCCCTCCCGTTCGTAAATGGTATTTGCTCAAATTCAACTTTCAGACACCAATTTGCTCATATCTCATTGCAAATATATAAAAACAGATATATGACTATATGTGTGAAATTTTTTACTTTCAAAATATCCAATCTTTTAATAATTTATAGTATGCTTTTTCCCGAGATGAAAATGGAAAAGGGATGAAGTAATGAGCTTGCATTTTTCTTCTAACTCTTTCCACCTGGATAGTAAATTGTTTTTATTGGAGAAGGGAAAATGGATACTTCTAATCTTTCCCTTCCGTTTTCCATTAAAAATCTTACTTTCCCTCCCCTCCCTTTCGTTCGAATATACTCTTATCCAAACACACTATATATTACGATTAAGGCGTACCACTTAAAAAAACTTGCTGCTTGAATCCATATGCAAAGACTGAGCATGAAGGTCATCAGAAGGTAACATGCAACAGTGATAAAATGAAGCTCAACCACCTCAAATAGAAACCATACGATTGAAAACCCAGCTAAGATTGATGCTGAGTAGGTCTTATTCCTCCACAGCAAAATGTCAGCAACTGCAAGAATTTACATATCCCATAAATTTAACATCTGAAATTTTCTGTAGCCAACATTGACAGAATCAATCAATTACCTCTACGGCCACCTAACATGGAATGCAACGTCCTCCTGTGGCCGAACATTCTCGACGAATGCGACGGGCCTTGAGCTTGATCATCGGAGTCTGAGTAGATCGGCATGGCGAGCAATAAAAATATATGGTTTGCAGTTGAGCTGTTCGTCAACTAGTTTTCTTTTCAAGGATGCGAAGTGGTTGTTCGACTGTATGGGATGAAGTTATAGCTGTAGTACTGTAGGATTGTTCTATATATAGTATGATCTTTCAAGTGTTCCAAACTTGGTATTGAAGTAACATATTCCAAAACTCAACTAAGGAAAGAATGGCTTTGGCATCTATTGGAAGGTTGCTTCTCACATGCCTTAGCTTGTGGTGTATATCACACGTATTACTTGCTCTTTCGTTCTGTTTCCTTTTTTGGGGAAAAAAAAATGTTTGTGTTATGCTTACTTTGTTTGCAAACTTCTATCAATACTACCCAAGTTTCGTTTGTTGCTAATTAGCCCAAAGAGTTCCTCCGATTCTCAAACTCTTTTAAATAATAAAGTAATTGAGTTTGAAAATCGGAGCATTATAGCTCCTAATGAATACTATAATCAGATAGATTATATCAATAAGTGCTTGTATTAAAAGTTGCCTAACATATTGTTTAATTGACTACTAGTTCTTCTCAGTGTTTCTGCTAAGAGCAATGATGTGAGTAGAATTAGCAAGTTGGATTTTGCTAATTGGGTATGAGTGTAATGAATGCTGAACCGATTCTCTAAATGGGTTGTCACTCACAAAACAAGAAGACTAACCTGGAGGATCTCCGGGTGAACCCTCTTCGATGCATAAGTCAGTCGGCTGAGCAATATAAAGCAAGAGAGTGGAGAGAATTGCCAAATGTATGAAATTGTTTAGTTCGATGAAGTTACCTCTATTTTGGTGCCAAATGGAATATATGTAGTGGTTAGTCCCTTAGATGTCTTACTTCCACTTTCCTTTTTCTTGGGCCTAACTCATTTACAATGGCCATCGATTTAATTCATAACGGGCGGTGGCCTATACTTGGACCCCAACAATTTGCTCCCTAGATTTGTTTTCCTATTTGTAGAATGGGTTTTGATCTGGTTTTAGAACACTTTACATGGTTTTGGTGATTGGGACATGGCCGCTGTGATGTTAGGATGTCCACACGTCTTTGGAAGACCCAACCAAGTGGACAATGGATCTCCTTGAAATACTATAATCACTTGATGGAAGTTATTGAGGCGGACCCACTATTGACGATCGTGTCCTGGATGATGAACGGCTTCGAGTGCTAAAGCCGCCTATTTTCTCTCGAGCACATTCACTTAATCGCAGTTGTCTAGGAAGTGGAACCGTCGTTTAAAAATGTGGGGTGAGCCGAACTGCCACCCCTTTCTTTTATAAGTAAGGCCCTTTACCATTTCTTCACCATCTGCACTCGCTTTGAGTTTTTCTTTCTCTCTCGAGCTGATTCTAGCTATCAACGTTAAACCTAGGTAACTCTGCTAGTTTCCAATCATCAAAAAAATATTTATTCGTCAAATTATCTTCTAGCGAATTCAAAATGCCTTCTATTAAATAAATTCGACCTTTGTCCTTCGTTCTTCCTAGGTGGGACCTCTTTCCTCTTAGGCAGAGAATGGCTTCCCTGTCGGAGTCTCACTCTACCCAACCGGCCTTGCACGCGAACCACCCTTGGGCAGTTTGGAATGACCGAGATAAGAACGACGATCTGAACAAAGCTGAATTTGATCGCGCCTACTGGAAGATGATAAAGGAGCACCACACTCATTTTGAAGCCGATGACCTGTTAAACATTTTTTTGATTAGGGGATACGAGTGTGAGAACCTGGAGTTCAGAGATTAGGTCGCCTTCCCTCTGGATGGCCGGGTGGCCATTTATGTGGCCAACTTAGAGTTTAGTCTTTGTTTTCCTGTTCACCCTAGTCTAACCCAAATTTTTGTCTCGCATGAGATAAGTCTGGCTCAGCTGCTATAGTCTACGTATGCTGGAATATATTTGGGTTTGTGAGTTCATGGGATATCCTCTAACGATGCCCCCTTTTTTGTTCTCTCTTCGTACTCAGGCCAGCCAACTCTTCTGATTGGAAGGGTTGGTGGTCGTTTTTTTCCTCTGCATGGCCCCACCACGGGCTTCCCCTGCATCAACTGTAGTCTTGTATTCACTATTTTGATGATGACATATACTTAGTTGTTTGTATAGTTTTATGTTGAGAAAAAAATATAAAATCCTAAAAATATTGTTTTGTTAATCTTTACATGTTTTATCTTGTGTAGAAGGATTAATGAGTTTTAATCTAATCGAGATTTAACATACTTTAGATAAGCAAATACTCGAATTTATTTTTTATGTTATGTTTAATAAATCTTGTAAATGAGAATCTTTTGTGAAAAAGATTTTCTGTTTTTAGATGCTTGTTCCTTGTTTTGTGGAAAATAGGTTGGAATAAGCGTGGCTAAAATTGTAGGAAGAAGCGCATGAAAAACGCTAACCACCTGCTGGATATTTCCACTAACGAATAGTGGAAACGGTTGCTAACATCATGAGAGTGATGGCACAAGGTCATGGAGATCATGGAATATTAACGCCTACATTCTAGCTAAAGCAATCGTGGATTTCCAGTTGAAGAATCATGACCGTTGCAGCAACTATTTAAGGAGAAATATATGTTCGAAATTATACACAACTTTCAAGCATTCAAAAATCAACTTAGAAAGTTTATATGTATTTTCCTTCTCATCCTCCATATCATATCATTGTAATATTTCGAGTGTTTGGGTGAGTGAAAAAATCACAAAGTGTTCTGTAATCAAGTAAGAATAGAGAAAGAGAGAAAGAGAAGACTTCGAGATAATTCAAGTGAGTTCACCAGTTCAGGGGGAACTGGGTGACTGGGAACAAGTTCCTAGAGGAACTGAGTGAGGTACAAAAATAGGTTGTATGAAAGTGTCATTTGGCCTATTTTAATGAGAGAAGAATTGAGTCAAAATCCCTAGTGGTCAATGTTTTTCTTTCTATTGGGCCTAGGAAGTTTTCCTTGTAAGTTAAATATTGTATGTCTTTTTCTAATCTCATGAAAGTTAGTTTAATTCCGTAAAATAGTTTAAAATTCTCCATAACTACAATTTACCCCCCTCTTGTAGTTGATCTAGTGTTCGTATTAGAATAACAATTGATATCAGAGCCTAGTACCTCCAGAATCAACTAACACTGCGGAGATTGTACCTGGCACCATGAACAATACAGATGAAAAACTTGATGAAGGGTACTCAGCCCAACGCCCACCTATGTTCAATGGCAAGCACTATCCATACTGGAAGAACCGTATGGAGATCTTCATAAAAGCATAAAACTATCAAGTTTGGAGGGTCATTGAACTTGGTGACTTCGAAATTACAAAGAAGAATGAAAAGGTTGAGCTGGTTCCTAACCCCCTTGAAGATTTTGACAGAGATGATTTTGACAAAATGGAGATGAACAACCTGGCCAAGAAATTACTCCACTGTGGTCTTGGTCCCCATGAGCACAACAGAATCATGGGATGTAAGACTGCTAAGCAAATGTGGGAACTCCTTCAAGTTACTCATGAAGGAACAAGCGAGGTGAAAAGATCGAAGATTGATATGCTTATGCATAAATATGAAATGTTTCAAATGAAACATAAAGAGCTTGTTCAAGACATGCTCACTCGCTTCTCGAACATCATAAACGAGCTTCAATCTCTTGGAAAAGTTATTTCTCCAGAGGAACAAGCACTAGTACAGAAATGAGGATTTGCGTCTGTCCATTTGCGTCGCACCCTCGAATAGCTGAAGCAAATTCCCAATTTGGATCGCATACCATTAACAGTCCGATGCAAATAATCTCACCAGAAGAGTAGGAGAATAACATATGCGTCGGACCCTCAGGACAAACGACGCAAAAACAACTATCTGCGTCGGACTCAACGCTCATCCGACACAGATGGTTGTTAGCCAAATGTATGCAAAGAGCACTATCTGCGTCGGACGTTGCTGACATGTGACGCAGATAACTTATCTGCGTCGCATGTCCTTAGGGTCCGACGCAGATGACTCCACCCCCCAAGTATCCAAACTACAACCAAGTATCCAACTTACAGCCAAGTATCTACGCAGCCACGTATCCAAGAGCAAACACTATCTGCGTCGGACCATAGTGCTTGTGCGACGCAAATGGGCTTCCACCACTATCTGCATCGGACCCTCGTGCACGTGCGACGCAAATGGCCCCTATCTGCGTCGGACCTCGTGCACGTGCGACGCAAATGGTCTGGGACTTTAATTCAAAGCCCAAAACTATACGGTCTCAAACGGAAATCTCAAACCGTCGACCTTCGCTGAATTTACTGTCGCATTCTCGCCGGCGACCGTCGCTTCTCCGGCAATTCCCGTTTCGGCGGCGACCGTCGCTTCTCCGGCACTCTCTCTCTTTCGCATTCTCTTTCTCTTTGTCGTTTTTTCGCTCGTCACCCCTATCCTCTCTCTCTTCTCGCCGGCGAATAATCACGCGAAGTTCTCGGTGTTTATCGGTGCACTCCTTGTCTCGCCGCCGTCACAGCTGCACGCCAGGTGTCGTTGCCGCCGCTGTTTCAATGTAAGTTATGTTTTTCGGTTTTCCAATTTCTTTTTTTTTTTTTTTTTTTTTTTTTTTGAATTTCCCTCTTTTTTTTTCAACTTAATCAAGGAGTTTATTACTACATTTCAATGTATTGAATCAATTTCTTGCATGTGTTTCTTGAATGCTCACTTTAGAATTATGTGTTTCGATTATGAGTTAGAATTCTTGAATGGTCACTTTAGAATTTCATAAGAATTTTATATTATTGTTTCCTATTTACCTTGAATTTGTGAAATTTAGTAATATGTTGTGTGACTATCCAAACTCATCTCTTTTAATGGTGTTGCATTCTCTCACTTTGCCTCTCCTTCACATTGTGTCTTGTGCTCCTCGGTTTGCCGGTTCTCCAAGCTCACCTCTTTGTGCTTCTCTTCGCTGCTCCTTGAGAGCAGAAGTATGTATTATACCTTTTGTTATTTTCTAATTTATGTTAATTTAACCATTAGTTTGGATTTGTGGATTTGTTTTATTTATCCCCTATAATGTGATTGGGAAAGTATATGTGAATTGTTTGGTTATGTGATTGGGAAAGTATATGTTGAATTATGACCAAACCTATACGGACATACCTTAATGGGGTGGGGAGGGAAATCTAAGGAATGGATTGGTTTGTGCTGTTTAATTGCAATGTGTGCATCATTTGCCTAGATACCCGTTCGAGGCTTACTCATTAGGAGCAAGTCTTGAATAGTCCCCGATTTGGGACTGTCTTTGAGTTTCTTATCTCACTTAGGATGTGAATGAATGTTTGGTTTTCGTATCTAAGAAAGATCTAGCTCATTTCCCTAAGCGTTCTCTGGGTACATATGTTGATAGTTTACCTACTATCTTTATCGTGTACTTGGAGAACTTTAGGGAAGTGCTGCCGGATTTTTCTTCGAATTGAAAACCAAACATTCATTCACTAGTGAGATGAGAAACTCAAGGATGGGTTAGGTTGGAGTGATAAGGACCCAAATGTTCATGACTGCATTTGATAATGCACTATGAATGATGTGATCGATTGTGTTATTTGTTTGGTGTATCTAGTGTATGAATATGGATTGAACTTGGATGTATGGTAATCGTATTTCGGCGACATTTCTACAAGGGGTTGATGAATTTATCAGGGTTGCGTTAGAACATCAATTGCAGAATGGGTCAAAGTTAGTCTTGTGTCCTTGTGATTGCAATAACTCTAGGGGATATCGTGATGTGGATCAAGTTAAGGATCATTTGATTCGTCGTGGGTTTAAGAACAATTATACTAGGTGGACATGGCATGGAGAGTTTTATGATCAGGGTATGAGCTCCACTAGCTTGTGTGATGATTTGCATGTTGATCACATTGATGATGAGGTTGAGGTTGATATCGAAAAAGGAGAGGATAATAATGATAATGATAGGGTAGATGATGAGAATGATATGGTGGATGATGAGAATGATAGGGTAGATGAGATATTGCACAATTTGTAGGAGGAAGAAACTGATCTTACGAATATGTATGATAATATTTTAAGTGCGGCGGACAAACCTATGTATCCAGGGTGTAAGAATTTCACTAAACTTTCTGGCATCCTTACATCATTCAATATGAAATCGAAGCATAGTTGGATTGATAAAAGTCTAAGTGAGTTGTTCACTTTTTTACAAGAATTGCTACCTGATGGGAATGAAATTCCCAACTCTACCTATGAGGTAAAGAAATTGTTGTGTTCATTAGGTATGGAATATGAGAAGATACATGCATGTCAAAATGATTGTGTGCTGTATCGAAATGAGTACAAGGATTTGGGTGAGTGTCCAAGGTGTGGAGAGTCTCAGTACAAGACAAAGGAGGATGATGAAGGGGTGAGAAAGAAAGAAACTAAGGCGAAGGTTCTTTGGTATCTTCCAATCATTCCGAGATTTAGGCGTTTATTTTCGGATAAAAATAATGCTAAATTATTAAGGTGGCATGCAGATGAGTGGAAGAAAGATGGGATGCTTAGACATCTGGTCGATTCTCCGCAATGGAGAAATATCGATCGAAAGTCTTCCAGTTTTGGTAAAGAACCTCGAAATCTTAGGCTTGGACTTTGTACAGATGGGATGAACCCATTTGGCACCCTAGGTACCCAACATAGCACTTGGCCGGTTCTACTAACCATTTATAATCTCCCCCCTGGTTATGTATGAAGCGTAAGTTTATTCTGCTATCGCTTCTTATCTCGGGTCCTAAGCAACCCAAAAAGGACATAGATGTGTATCTTGACCCACTCATTCAAGATCTGAAATTGTTGTGGGATGAAGGTGTTTCGATATTCGATGCGCATGTGAAAACTGTATTCACATTACGTGCCATGATATTTTGCACGATTAATGATTTCCCGGCTTATGGGAATTTATCCGTGTATACAGTTAAAGGAGCAAAGGCATGCCCTATTTGTGATGAGGATATGATTGATGAGCAGTTCCACTACCTATTCCATACATCGTGAAACTCAATCAAGCTGAGGGTTCATTGATAGATTGGTCGAAAGAGTTGGTATTTTTAGTCTCAGATAATCAGGTAACTTATGTTTAATATCTTGATTTATATACTACGTAAGCTTGATTGATATATGAAATAATCTATATACATATATAGTATGAATTAAAAAGAAGTCGAATTGAATTAGGAACATTTTCCTGAGGGAGGTGCGATGAAGAAGAAGAAAAAAAATTAGTTGGTAGCGATCTTTGCACCGATGAGTCTGCACATAGGTACATAGATCCTTTTATTGACTTATCACTGGAGGATATGGATGATATTGTCAAGGATATGCACTGATTATTTTGCAATCGGCCCTCAAATGAGTCTTTTAGTATGCAAGTTATGAAGGGTACCGTCTTCAACTATGATAGTGATCAGATGATCATTCTCTCGCGACAAGATGTTTTTCAATTTCTCACGAGAGCATGGCTTAATGTATCCATTTTGCAAATATTTATGATGTGAGAATTCTCTAACTCTAAACTAATTAACATTGATATTTATTTTTATTGTTTCTTTTAAGTATAAGTATTTTGGAAGAGGAGTCTGAACAAGAAGGTACTATTGGTTTCATGTGTCCAAGTATGATTTCGGCGACCATGATACGCAATGAACTAGATGCCGTGATCAAGTACATGGCAAGTACAATGAAAGCGAATCAAAATATGCTTTTCATCCTATGTCCGTATATTCAATAGTATGTTAGTTAGACAAATCTTTACTTTGTTTTATCTATATGAACTTGTGGTTATATGAGCATCACATTTTGTTTTTTAATGCCTTAGGGAACATTGGATTCTTCTTGTCATTTGTCTATCTAAGAAAGCGGTATATATATTTGATTCGCTACAGAGAGAAAGAAAATTAGCTATCAAGATGTCGCTGAATACATAAGTTCATAATTGTTATACATGTTAATTAATTTACATGCATTTTAAATAATTTACAAATGTTTATAGTAATTAATTGTTACAAAATTTCTATACTTAGTGCATATACAAGTTTCACGTGCCTTGAAGGATCCGATAAAGGAACTAAATTGTCTTAGATAACGATCCCGGTAAAACTCTTATGTTTTGTATTTCATACACATTCTATAATTATATTTAGGATTTTATTTCCGATTCTAATATATATCTTAAATTTGGTGTAGTGTGCTCAACAATCGGGAGGAGCGGAATGCGGCTATTTCGTGATGAAAAACATGCTTGAAATCGTCCGCATGCACTATAATTCAGATAATTTACAGGAGGTATATGTATGTCGTAAATTCGATATTTATACTTATAGAATTTTCAAGTATATTAACTAATTTAATATATTTCTAGGATTTTCCACCAAGTCCTCAGCCATACTCCGCAACTGAAATCGACGAACTTAGAGAACTTTTTGCAAAATACTTTGTAGAGGTCGTCAAAGCTGCAAACTAACTAGTTAGTATATGTATTTATAGGTTGAACAATATTTTGTTGATTGAACCTTGTTGGTTGCCTGATTGCAATTGATTGCAATATTGGTTGCTTTGAGATGTGCTGGAACAGGTTTTGGTTATATATGCAAAATTCTCCCAACGATTTCTTGGCTTGTCCAAATTACATAGGAGACTCTACTGAATTTTCTGCTCATAATTATTAATAGAATGTTCGTTTAGTTTTGAAGTTTAAGGTTTTGTATATGAACAAAATAAAAAAAAAAAAAAAAGAAAAAAAAACCCAAAAAATCATCATTTGCGTCGCATCTTGCTCTATATGCGACGCAAATGACCTACTATCTGCGTCGCACATTGAGCATCATGCAACGCAGATGGTAGTTGGGCTGCTGGCGCTGTGAATACCATCGGCATCGCATGCTGCTCAATATGCGACGCATATAGTAGGTCATTTGCGTCGCATATAGAGCAAGGTGCGACGCAAATAGTGGAGCCCTGCATCCACAGCAGCTAGCAGCCCAAGAGATATTTGCGTTGCGTGGTAGTCTGGGTTCGACGCAAATAGTGAGAAATCTGCGTCGCATGCTTGTCCGACACAGATCGTGTATCCTGATTTGCGTCGAGAGCTGTGTCGTCGGACCCATGTCCGACGCAAATGGGCGCCTCGCATCTGACGCAAATCGTCAATTCTGTACTAGTGAGGTTCGAAAGGTTCAAAGGAGTCTTCCACAGGATGAAAAATGGATGGCCATGGTTACAACACTGTTGGAAACAAAGGACTTCACAACATTCAACATTGAGAACTTGTTGGTTCCTTGATGACCCATGAGTTGCATCTAGGAACTCATGAGACTTAGACAGTTAAGCCTAAGGCTCTGGCTCTCAAGTCAGAGGAACAATTAGATTCAGAGACTGATGATGAAGAAGCAGCTATGATCGTGAAAAGGTTCAAGAAATTCTAGCAAGAATTACAAAGGTAAAGTCACAAGGAAGCCTGCAAAGTTGAGCTGTCATAAATGTGGAGGCCTTCATCATTTCATCAAGGAGGGTCCTCAATGGGAAACTGAAAAATCCAAAGGAAAGTTCAAGGAGAAGGGCAGGGAACAACAAAACCCCTTCTCGAGAACAGACATGAAGAGAGCTATGGTAGCAGCATGGGGAGAGTCTGACTCAGACAAGGAGCGGGAACAGACAGAGGAAGAAACTGCCCATCTATGTATCATGGCAAATATTGAGGATAAAGAGGAATCATCAAACCCTAAGGTATGTTTTAATACTATTGAGGAGGAACTTACTGAATAAAATAAGAGCCAGCTTATAAAACTATTATTAGAAACCTTAGATGACTACAAAGAAGTTTGCGTAAAAAGTGAACAAGTAGAAAGTGTCGTAAGAGTCACTAAGAAACATTCAAATTGGCTAAACACTTTTAAAATACGATACTGAAAAAAGATTCTTTGAACTTTTTGATAAAAACAGAGCTTTTCAAGAAGCCTTTGAAAAGGTTAAAAATGAGAACTATCTTTTGAACATGGAATTGGCAGTATTGAAACTATTTGTTCCTGAAGGAACAATTCCTTCAACTAATACCAGAATTGAATTTGAGAAATTAAAATCTGATTATGAAAATGCTTTACAAGAAAATCTGGTACCAAGAAAGGAATTGAATCCCACAAGGAACAAACTTCCAGATCCTGTCAGTTGGATCCAAAAATATCAAAACAAAGGAAGATATGGTCTTGGTTTCAATCATAAGAAGAAGAACAAAAAGAAAAAGTATGTTGATCTGCCAAGTAACAAAATATGTTCTTACTGTGAGAACAGTGGTCACATAGTGTCAGACTGTTCTACCAGAGAAGAACGTATTGAGAGGAACACTTACTTAGTTAAACAAGTTTGGAAAGTTAATAAAGACTCACGTCCAACAAAGGAACCCAAGCAAGGCTGGTTTCCTACCACTAACTAGTTGTTATGATGCAGACTAAAGTGAGGAAGAACAACCTGTGGTACCTCGACAGCGGTTGTTCTAAACATATGACAGGAGATAAATCAAAATTTCTCTAACTCTCAGTTTACAATGGAGGAACTGTGACCTTTGGAGACAATCTTACAGGTAACATTGTAACAGTTGGTAAGATTGGAAAATCTCAATCACATTCCATAGATAATGTATTTTTAGTCGAGGGTTTCAAGCATAGTTTACTTAGTATCTCTCAGTTTTATGATAAGGGTAATGTAGTGAAGTTTACTAATGAGTCCTGTGTAGTCAGCAATGATAGTACATGTACCAAAATTCTAAAGGAAAAAGGAAGTGGAATACCAACATTGTAGACCTCAACCTGGTTCCTAGGAACAGTCTCACATACTTGAGCGTAATTGAAGAGGAACCATTACTGTGGCACAAACAGTGTGGTCATGCAAGCTTATCATTATTGCACAAGCTATGTGGTAAAGACTTAGTTGTTGGGTTGCTAATAATTAAATCTTTAATCCATGGTGTTTGTGATGCATGCGCGAAAGGCAAACAAGTGAGATACTCATTCAAATCCAAGAAAATGCTAAGTACACAAAGTCCATTGGAGCTCATTCATATGGACTTATGTGGCCCTGTACGAATCCAAAGTAGATCAGGTAAGAGATATGTGTTGGTCATTGTAGATGATGTTTCTAGATACACTTGGGTTATTTTTCTTCATAGCAAAGATGAAACATTTGATGAATTTCTAACCTTTGCTAAAAAGATTCAACGAACTAGTGGTTATAAATTGAAAAACTTGAAATCAGACCATGAAAGGAGTTTGAAAACTCCAAGTTTGATGAATTTTGCAGCAATGAAGGGTTAGATCACAATATGTCTGCTCCAAGGACACCACAACAGAATGGTGTGGTTGAAAGAAAGAACCGGACCCTGGAGGACATGGCTAGAACGATGATTATTGCAAGTGGTCTTCCAAAGAACTTTTGGGCTGAAGCAGTGAACACATCATGCTACATTATCCATCGAGTCATGCTAAGACCAATCACATTGAAGACTCCCTATGAACTTCTTAGAGGAAGAAAACCCAATATCTCTTATTTTCGTGTCTTTGGATGTAAATGTTTTGTACATAGCAATGGAAAGGACAATTTAGGAAAGTTTGATGCTAGAAGTGATGAAGCTATATTTTCTAGGATATGCTTCAAATAGTAAGGCTTACTGAGTCTACAATAAACGAACAATGTGTGTAGAGGAAAGTGTCCATATTATCTTTAATGAAACTAACTCCCTGTAGGAACCAAGTTATGATGATAACTTTGAAATTGGATTGACTCGACCTGAAGAGTCAAATTGTTATGATGATGAACCAATCCTTGTAGATAAAGAAAAGAAGCATGTTTCTGAAACTGAGAACCCTATGTCTAATCCACAGAGGGAACAAGCAGGAGGAGGAACTCAAGAAGAAGAAGGAACACCTGAACCTGAAGAAGATCAAATAATTCAAACACCTCAAGAAGCACCAGAAGCAACTAGGAGATTTGTTCCAAAGCCTTGGAAACACCAAAATTCTCATCCCTTAGAATTATTTATAAGTGATATTGAAAAGGGAACTCAAACGAGATCCCAAATGAAGAATTTTTGTGATTTTCTGTCAATTAGAGAACCTAAGGATCATATGGAAGCACTAGAAGAGGCTGATTGGATAAATGTTATGCAACAGAAACAAGATCTGGCACCTGGAGCCCAAGCTAAAGAACTAGAAAGTAACTAGACTTAAATGGGTCTTCAGGAACAAGCTTGATGAACATGGTATAGTTGTAAGGAACAAGGCCAAACTTGTAGCCAAAGGGTACAATCAACAAGAACGTATTGATTTCGATGAAACATTTGCTCCTGTTGCTAGCTAGGATGGAAGCTATTAGAATTTTGATTGCCTTTGCAGCATTTATGGGATTTAAGTTGTACTAAATGGACATAAAATGCGCATTCTTAAATGGTTTTTACTAGAAGATGTCTAATGTGGAACAACCTCCTGGATTTGAAAATCTCGATCTTCTAAATCAGGTCCATAAGTTTGATATTAAAGATTATCAAAATTCTTGCTTTCACATGACTTCATTAGAGGAAAAGTTGATAGAACCCTGTTCTTTCGTTCAAGAGGAACAAACATATTAGTAGTTCAAATTTATGCTGATGATATTATATTTGGTGCTACTAATGATCTTCTATGTAATATGATGGGAGAATTGAACTTCGTTCTCGGTTTGCAAATCAAGTAAACTGAAAGAGGAACAATGATCCATCAACAAAAGTATGCATGTCTGTATCTCCAAGGATCCAGTACATCATTCGAAGGTCAAGCATATTCATATTAAATTTAAGTAAGAGACTTTGGTATTAAATTTAAGTGTGTTCCTATATACTGTGATAATACTAATGATATCTGTATCTCCAAGGATCCAGTACATCATTCGAAGGTCAAGCATATTCATATTAGGCATCATTTCCTTAAGGACAATGTTGAAAAAGGTCTTGTCAAAGTTGAATTTTGTCCAACTGAAATCAAATTGCTGACATTTTGACTAAACCTCCTCCAAGAGAAAAATTTGAAAAGATTCGCTTAGAGCTAGGGATGATCAGAATAAATTGAGTGTGCTACTTCTAATAACTCCCTTTGTTACAAATTTTACTCTAAGTGACCAGTAAATTTTATGAATTTATTCATACAATACAAAGTCAAGGTAAAGGTCTCGCATGTCTTCATAATACTCCCCTTAGTGTCCACACATACATAATGATCAAAACTTGATGAAACTTGTGTATACATAGCATGATCATGTGAACTGCATGAGTTCAATTTTTTTTTTTTTTTTTTTTGCCATAAATATATTCTCCACATATTTAATTTTTCCTTCATTATTTCTCTTTTTCTCTCTTTTTGATTAATTATCCACTAAATATCTTTTCCTGAAACAATGCTGAATCACCGAAGTTTAAGTTCAAAGCCGAAAATTTAAAATACAATGGATTAAGTGGAAAGGGAAAATTTGCCATAAATCTACCCCCTAATAAAACCCTCCATCACATCACCTCCTTTCTACACGGCACGTTTCACTTTTTACCCATAACCATTATCATCTTAAAACCACTCATCTCCCTCAAACCTCTCCAAGCTTCAACAATGGAACCAAAGACAAAAACCTCCGAAGAAACCAAAACCCACAAAAACTTCCCTGCCGACAAATCTTCACCATTGGTCGAATATGATGAAAGTGACAACGAATCATCCAATTCTAATGAAGACTCATCAGGCACTCAAGAACATTCATCTGCAAATGAAATCGTTTCTCCCAAGAAAGAAGAACTTGATGATGAGGAAAGTGAGCAAGAAAAGGTGTTTAAGGTTCCTACCAAATGCGATAAGAAAACGAAATCCTCAAAAATTTTAATAGGGTTCTGTGTTGACCTTTCTTGGTGCAAGAAAGTTAAATGCGTAGAATTTCTTGAGTGGATATATTTTCAGAAATGGTCCAAAATAATCTGTGTAGATGAGGGTTTGTATGAAGAAGAGATGAGCGAATTTTGCTCAAAATTTGAAAATACTGATGGTTTATGCATAAGTGTTGTTCATGGTGGGTTAGTTAAATTTGATGAAAACAAGTTAAGTTGGTGGTTTGATGTACTAGCTGAAGGGTACAAGCCTTATTTTAAGGGTAAAGTAAAATTGAATGTTAATGGGGTCTCTAATGATGAAATATTTACTTTCTTTGGTGGAAATGCCTCTGACCTTTCCCTTGACAAAAAAGACCTTAGTCCCTTTCACAAACTGTTATTTCACTAAGTCTGGCATTTCATTATTCCTTGCTCCTCAAAAAGAACTCAAGCAAATCTGATGGATCTTGCCATCATGTATTGCCTAGCCAACCACATCAAAATTAACCTTCCCTCTTTGATGATTTCCCATCTCACTCACTGCATCACACACAAAAATTGCATTGGGTATGGAAACCTTCTCGCCTTAATTTTTCAAAAATGCAAAGTTAAACTTCCCTCAAAACCCTCCTTTGATCTTGAACCTGAAAACTACCTTTCCAAAGACACATTAACAAGAATGAGTTTGAGAATTAAGGGAGGTCTTATTGAATTTGATGTTGAGGACGAAATGCTGAAAGGGGGATCTGGGGTCAAGAGAAAGAAGACTGAGGAATAGGGTGCTAGGGTTCCTAAAACTGTGAGGAAGAGTCGAAGATTAGCTGATACGAAGTACCCCACGGATTAGGGAGAGAGTGAAGCTGTCATGATTGACCTGGAGGATGATCTGGTTCCCCAAGGGTCTACTTCTCGAGCTGTTGATTTTCCTTTGCTCTCTACTACTGGTCTTACTAGATTACTCAAGGATGTTGAAGGCTCTCTGTCCCTTCTGCATTCAAGGATTCAGGGCCCGGAAGCTCGTGTTGCTCACTTGGACGTTCAATAGGAACAAGTCCTTGTTGCTGTGAAGAAAGGCAAAGCAACCATCCGCGAGAAGATAGAATTAGTTGTTGCCTCCTTCACTATTCGTTCCAAGCCATGAACCCCCCTCTCCTTTTCCTTAATCTCTTAACCAATATAATTTTTGGTTTTGTAACTAAACAATGGTGAATCGTTGCTACTGTTGGTTTGTTTTAGATGTGTTCATCACTTCAGGTTATTTTGGTCATTCTTTTGTTTCATTTCTCTTTTTCTTCTTCTCTCATTCTATCATTTTTTTTTTCTTGCTTTTCTTCTCTTTTTTTTTCATTGAACTCTGCTATTGCATAATTCATGTCTCCTTCCATTTGTCTTGCTTGTTCTCGTATGATCATTTCATGTCTGGATGGCTAGCATTATTAGATATCTTGCTAGAGCTACTTTTACTTGTTCTCCCTGTTAATCTTTCACTCTTAGAGTACTGCTAGTTGCTGGATGAGTTTGATGATGACAAAAGGGCGAAATAAAGTTGGCATATAAAAATTAATTCTGGTCTGCTTAATTTCTATAGTGATGATCTTTGAAAATTTCTCGAAAATTTCTTTGCATTACTTCTTGTTCAAAACTTAGTATTTCTTAGTTTTTATTTTCAACATCTTAGCTCTTGATTCTTTTGCTTTGGTTTTTCCTTTATTCTTTATTTTATTTTTATTTTTGTTGATTGAATAGTTTTATTTGCCTTATATTTACCATCATCAAAAAGGGGGAATATTGTTGTATTCACTATTTTGATGATGACAAATACTTAGTTGTTTGTATTGTTTTATTTTGAGAAAAAAATATAAAATCCCAAAAATATTATTTTGTTAATTTTTACATGTTTTATCTTGTGTAAAAGAATTAATGAGTTTTAATCTAATCAAGATCTTCCATACTTTAGATAAGCAAATACTTGAATTTATTTTTTTATGGTATGGTTAATAAATCTAGTAACTGAGAATCTTTTGTGAAAAAGATTTTCTGTTATTAGATGCAAAGTTGTTGCTTGTTTTGTGGAAAATAGGTTGGAATAAGCGTGGCTAAAATTGTTGGAAGAAGCACATGAAAAACGCTAACCACCTGCTGGATATTTCCACTAACGGATAGTGGAAACAGTTGCTAACATCATGGGAGTGATGGCACAAGATCATGGATATCATGGAATATTAATGCCTACATTCTAGCTGAAGCAATCATGGATTTCCAGTTGAAGAATCATGACTAGGGGTGTTCGCGGTTTGGGTTGGTGCGGTTTGGGATGTAACCCAACCCAAACCGCAAATATACGGTTTGACATTTTCCCAACCCAAACCGCGCCGCACTTTTGCCTAAACCAACCCAAACCGAACCGCGCAAAACGGTTTGGTGCGGTTTGGTTTGTGGTTTAACCATATTTTCCTCCACGACATTAAATTTATAATTTAAGAGTAAAAAAAAATTTTGTTAATAAATTTAAAGAGTCCAAATAAATATGAAGTTGACTTCATAATTAAACATAAATAAAAATTTTATCAAAAGTGTCCACGTTCTTTACCTCAAACTTCTTTTTTCAGTTGTATAATTATATGCCACCTTGTCAAGTGTAGATAAAAAAATTTGAAAAAAAAAAATATATAAAATTGCGGTTTACGGTGCGGTTTCGGTTTACAAAAATTAAAACCCAACCCAAACCGCGAACCGCGGTTTGCTTGAAATCATAACCCAAACCGCAATTTTGAAACCGCAAACCAACCCAAACCGCGAAAAAACGGTTTGGGTTGCGGTTTGGTGCGGTCCAGACCGCACTCTGAACAACCCTAATCATGACCGTTGCAACAACTATTTAAGGATAAATATATGTTCGAAATTATACACAACTTTCAAGCATTCAAAAGCGCAAATTAACTCAGAAAGTTTTTATGTATTTTTCTTCTCATCCTCCATATCATATCATTGTAATATTTCGAGTGTTTGGGTGAGTGAAAAAATCACAAAGTGTTTGTGTAATCAAGTGAGAAAAGAGAAAGAGAGAAAGGGAAGACTTCGAGTGAAGTCAAGTGAGTTCACCAGTTCCGGGGGAACTGGGTGATTGGGAACAATTTCCTAGAGGATTTGAGTGAGGTCCAACAATAGGTTGTATGAAAAATGTCATTTGGCCTATTTTTATAAGAGAAGTATTGAGTCAAAATCCCTAGTGGTCAAAGTTTTCCTTGTAAGTTAAATATTGTGTGTCTTTTTCTCATCTCTTTAAAGTTAGTTTAATTCCGCAAAATAGTTTAAAATTCCCCACAACTACAATTCAACCCCCCCCCCTCTTGTAGTTGATCTAGTGATCATACTAGAATAACAGGTAGGCATGGATTGAAGAACATCTGGCTTTGGGTTAGGGTGCCCACTTTTCTGAGTTATCCTTTCCGCTATCAGGCTCCTCTTCACCTGACTCGGCCACGTGCATTGGAGACTGTCTACTGCCGAGATCTGACCCCTCATGAGCAAATTACTTATGATTACTTCAATGGTGTTAGGCAAACTACCCTTGCACTCCGAAAGTTTTTAGGCTAATTACCAGGCGTTTGGCTTCCCAATTTTAAATATTTCTCTCAAGATGAGAGATTGTAGGATCTAGGTGGTTGAGCCCAATTTTTGACAAATGTAGGTCTCTTACTTTTCCTTTGCAATTACCATCTCTGATAACTTTTGTCTTCTTTTGTTTCTTCTCAGAGTTGACTGGTTTTGCTTTTTCTGTTTCAGCATCAGCCCACGACTTTTTGGTTGACCAGCCCATTTGGGAAGACCAAGACATCTCCTTTGACTTGTTTGTGGTCAGGCGAGGCCCTAACGTTCCTCGTGGGGGGCTTGGTTTGCCCTTCTAGGGCTCCCTGAACTGGCTTCTAACTTGGAAGCTCGCACTTTGGGGGTTGCCCCTATTAAGCCTGACTATCCTCCTTCTTCTCCTACTTTCCCTCCACGGTTCGAGACTTGGAGGTGGTTTGTCGTGGGGACTTCGAGCAGGGTTTCTCCTTCCCCTATCATGGAGGAGCATTCAAGCCAGTCTGCTTCGCCATCTGCCACCGAGTCTGAGAGGACTTCTAAGACTTCATTTGAGGGCGCTTCTCAGCTGAAGAGGCTAAAGATTGCGGAGCCACCCTAGCCTCATACTTTAGAGGAGGCTTTAGCTGCTTTGGCTCTCGTTGCTGATGAGAGGGAAAGCTTGATGGATAGGGTGTCAATTCTCCTGGAGCAGCGTGATAGGCTTGCTAGCATTATTGAAGAGAAGGATCGTCATCTAGACGACCTTCATCGGCAGATTTGAGAGGGAAAGCTCAATAACTTTGTATTTTAGTAGTTATTTTCTAATCTACAGATGTGCATGCTCTTAAGGTTGTGTCTTCTTTTCTTTTAAAATATGAGGACAACTTTTTCGAAATAAAATCTGCTATTTATTGGATTCCTTCCTTGGTGTGGTGGCACCTATACGTGCCCCCCAGTTCGTATGCTTTGTTATCTTAAGCAAAGGGTGTGAACTTTGAAATGCTTCATCTGCTTTTTGAGTTTTTATCTTGCCTGACTTAGTCAGACAGGTTTTGTAAATCTACACCAAGTGTTTATTGGCTAAGCCTCAACAGAGCACATGGGTTTTTGTTGGCAAATTCACCCTGCCTGACTTCATCAGACATGTTTTGCAAATTTGCACCAAGTGTGTGCTTGGCTTAGCCGCGGTCATAGCACTTCGGCTTTTATTGACAAATTCATCCTGCCTGACTTGATCAGACAGGTTTTGCAAATTTGCACAAAGTGTCTACTATGCTTAGTCGTGGTCAGAGCACTTCGGTTTTATTGACAAGTTTACCTAATCTGACTTGAAGCCAGATCTTGCAAATTTACACCAATTGTACATTAGGCTTAACCGCGGTTAGAGCACTTGGGTTTTTGTTGGCGAATTCACCCTGCCTGACTTGATCAGACAAATTTTACGAATTTACAGCAAGTGTTAGCTTTAGCCGTGGTAACAACACTTGGTTTTTGTTGACAAATTCACCATACCTGACTTGATCATACAGGTTTTGCAAATTTGCATCAAGTGTCTGCTGCGCTTAGCGACGATCAGAGCACTTGGATTTTTATTGACAAATTCACCCTGCCTGACTTAATCAGACGGGTTTTTCCATATCTGCACCAAGTGTCTGATGGGCTTAGCTTCGGTCAGAGCGCTTGAATATTCATTGACAAATACACCTCGCTTGACTTTACCAAATAAGTTTTGTGAATTTGTACCAAATACCTGTTGGGCTTAGCGGCGGTTGATAAGTGCCTATTTATACATATTTTTACCCTCTAATATAATACTTTTAGTGTCGTCTGTTGAGTTATATGGGTTAAATATTATACTTTTAGGATATTTCGACCTAATTACTTGATAATTATTTTTAGTGTTTAAAAGATGAATTTGTGTCTATATTAATTATTTAGTGATAACCTATTTGAATAAAGTTTGGAAAGATATACTAAATTCGAGTATTACTAATTCTGCAGGGCTGATATAGTATTTTGGTCATATCTCACTCATATGGAGTCAAAACGAGACAATTGAAGTGGCTACGGAAAGATGAGATCAAGACCTACAACTTTGTAGAAGAAAGTAAGAGCTAATTTAGCTGTTTACTGGGTCGAAATTACATTATAGAGAAGTAGCCCATATTGATGCAATTGTATTAAGGAGTTGAATATTAATGGGTAGGCCCACATGTACAAAGTACAAACCAACAAGCAACAACTTGCTTCATTATACAACACAACACGCAGCCACGCACAAGACAAATGAAAAGAGGAAAACCTCTTATGCTGGGCCGAAGACAATACAACAGGAGGAAAATAAGTAAAGTGGGCTTTTGATTAAAAAGCCACAAAACAGCAAAAATAAAAAGGGTTTTGAAAGATAACCAGAAAAAGAACGAGAGGAGAAAAACCCTTGGCAGAAGAAACGCAGGAAAGAATGCAAAGATGTAGACCGAAATTCATCCACAATGTGTTTTCTCTACTCTTTTCTATCTCTTTTCTTTGTTTTCATGTCTAATTTAGAGTAGTTTACACTAGTAGGAACATGTAATTCACTATTTGATATATGGGTTTATGAGATTACGTTTTTATTTGTGTTATAAAAGATTAGTTTATTTTGGGTATCTATATAAGGTTTATTATCTGGCTTTTTATTCATGTTTATTGATTTAGTTTGATTACCTAATTTATTTCATGTTTCTATTGTTAGATTGATAATAGCTTTAATTAGGTTGCAGCTTTTTGGTCTAATTATAGTTGCTAGAATCTTGTGTAACAATTGAATTCAATTAGTTGCAGCTTACTGGCTAATTTCGGTTCAGTTAATTGGTGTTTCCACTAGTGGAAAAAACCTTATATGTCAATTAGTAACAGATTCGGTTTTTGTAAAACCGCATCCGAAAATCAACATAAAAATGGGAGGGAAAGCTGAGAGGACAATCTGATGCGGTCATTTTCTGGACCGCATCGGATTTTAGAAACTGATGCGGTACTTTTGTGGACCGCATTAGATTTCAGTCCATGAAACAAGCAGCCCACGAAATAAATAAAAAATGCGCGGCCCAACTCGAGCCCTCTAACATGCGGTCCCCCAACTCATTTCTCTCATATCTAATGCCCTCTCTCATTTCTCTCTCTTCTCTAAACCTAAATCCCATCTAAACCTAACTCATCTCTCAACCTCGTTTCTCCCTCCTAAATCCGACGCACTCCTCAATCCGACGCCCTCCTCTCTCCTTCCTCCTCCCTCCTCCCTCCTCCCTCCTCAACGAACACTTGCAACGAACCAACCACAAACCGCAATGACAATTGAAGAGAAGAATGCAGCGAATTTACGCGCCGGCTGCAACGCTATTTACGCGCCCCCGTCGTTTTTCCGTCGCCAAATGCAGATCTAAACTCGCCGTCGTTTTCGTGCCATTGCGACGGAGCCTCCATCCATCGCCGTCTTCATTTTCAAAATCTTCGTGTAATTCCAGATCTAGTTAGATTTTGTTTTATAATTTTCGTTCGTAGTTCATTTTTTCTTTGATTTATTTTAATTTACGTTTTTTAGCTAGTTCTATTTTTTTTTTTTGTAATTTTCGTTCATTTTCTGTAATTTATGTTTTTAGTTAGATCTAGTTCCTTTTTTTTTCGTTCATTTTCTGTAATTTATGTTTTTAGTTAGATTTAGTTCGTTTTTTTTTTTCGTTCATTTTCTGTAATTTATGTTTTTAATTAGATGTAGTTCGTTCTTTTTTTTTTAAATTTTCGTTCATTTCTGTAATTTATGGTTTTTAGTTAGATCTAGTTTGTTTTTTTTTTTTTTTTTTTTAATTTTTGTTCATTTTTATTTTTGGTTATGAAGTTCCAAACCTTCCTCATCTTTTTTTTTGTAATTTTCGTTTTTTTTCATTGTTTAGCTGGAATTGTGTATGCATTTTTCAGGTATATATATGTATTGTTTATGGTATATATGTATATATATGTTTTTTTGGTATACAAATCTGTTTTTTTTAATATATATGTTTTGTTATTGTTAAAGTAAGCAACTTTTGGTATGAAAGTGGTTGCAGACCTGTAGGGCTGCAGGTCTGCAACTTTTTTTTGGACATAAATTCTAAGAATCTGATGCGGTTTTAAGATAAACCCGAATCAGTAAATGTGAAATAATCCGGTTCTACCTTAAAAACGCATCAGTAAATCATTTACTGATCCGGTTTTGGACCGGATCAGTAAATAAATGAGATTTACTGCGAGCCCACTTGATGCGGACCAAAACCGCATCAGTAAGCCCGGTTTTGACCGCATCAGATGGGCTTTTTTCCACTAGTGTTCTAATGCTGTTAAGTTTGATAATTTGATACATGCTTTCATGGTTCGATTAATTTAGCTTGATTAGGATTAAATTTTCGTGCTTTCACGGGATTTAATGAGTAAGAATGATAAAACTAGTAATCTACTTGCTTTCAATGGGTTATATAGTTAAACAATCTATCCTAGGCTAGTCGAATGAGTCAATTATTATACCCAATATATGTAGAATGTTACATGTCTCCTATTAGCCTCTTTATATTATTTTAAAACCGAATTTATTTCATGCAGTTTATATTTTCGTTATTTTAGTTTAATAGATATAGTATAGTTTTGATATTTGAAAACCCCCCATATTATATAGTAATAGTTATTTATATAATTAAATAGTTAGCTTAAGATAATAACGCAGTCTTTGTGGGTTCGACCCCTTACTTTCCCCAATTATTTGTTAGAGTTAGTGAGTGATTTATAAATTTGATTTTGTTGTGGAAACGACACGCATCAAATTTTGGCGCCTTTACCGGGGAGGTAGTGATTATTTTAATCTTAAAATTCAATGTTTAACTAATCTATCATATGTGTTTCCTAATTTTTGTTGGTTTGTTTATTTTGTGATAGATGTATTAAGACTTTGAAGTAGCATTTTATTCTCTTTTATGTTTTACTATGTAAACAACTATGCTAAAATCTGAAATTTGAAAAGTACAGGTTGCTAGATTGTGATCATTAATGAGCATGTTTGATGATCTTTAATTAGTGTGCATAAATCTCTATTGTTAAGACAACTAGGTGCCTGGATGTTAATTGGATCACTCATTGAGTTTAAAAGCTTTATATGTTTATATTGAAAAAATTTCAATGTGAATGTTGTATGGTAATTCAGACATGTATATGTAGTCCAAAAATTAAGAATTTTATAATATCTTGAATTGGAGTCTGGACATGAGATATGAACTTTAGTGAACAAGATCATAGTATTAAACTGGAATTCGTGCAAGTACTACAGGAGTTAAGTTCAGTTTCATTGCATCCATGCTTTCTCTTGTTTAGTTTCAGACCATTAGGAAGTAATTCTAAAACAAATGAACTTAGGAAGATGGATTATGTGCTTAAGATGTGAAATATGGAATTACTTTAATAGATATGCTATTGAAATTATTGACTTTAAAGAAAGAGGAGCTAAAGAATATATGACAAGTTGTCTGACATATATAACTAGCTTGACGGTATCATAAATTTGCATTTTCTTATGCTAAGGATGACTAATATAATAAACGAGTAATATGATATCACATCTTATACACTTTGATTTATATACACATGGGATGAGAATTATTAGTTAGAACCATTTTCTTATCAGCTGTAAGTAACACTTCATGTTGGAATTTCTATGCTAAGTCTTGTTTTTGAATTTCTTTGTTCTCTGTTACAAATATGGTTCTGGATATTAGGTTATTGAGATGTTGTCAATTGTCAGATTCCTATTTAGCACTCTTAAAATTGCAAGAGGTTTGAAAGTTATGTAAGAAGAGTGATCAACTTCTTATACTCCTATATTTCTATTATGTGCTAGCTAGTTTCAATCATTGTTGACTCATGATTATAAAAAAAAAAATCAAGCTGAATTGTTTCTTATAAAGGATCTACAAGTAACTAGACTTACTAAATGATTTTGAATTTCCTATTTTCAGGTGCATGCACACACGCCGACGAAAGGACAGCAAGGAGAACATGAAAAGAGTTCTTAGAAAAACAACGAGAAAAGTGTCTCTATATTGAGAAATTGTTCGAATACGAAGAAGAGATGGCAGAAAGAACTCTAAAGGAGTTACTGCGCCAAAGGTAGATGATGAACCTTTAGGCATCGTTTTTCCAACATTGCAAAAACCATTGAAGTTAAATACAGGTTTTCTCAATCTTCTTCCTAAACTTCATGGTCATGGAGGTGATGACCCTAATCCATTCTAAAAAAAATTTCTTGTTGTTTGCTCTTCCATGAAACCTGAAGGCATTAGTCCTGGTCATGTTAAACTCCATGCTTTTCCATTCTCATTGTTTGATTTAGCAAAAGAATGGTTATATTCTCTTCCTCCTGGATCAATTACTACTTGGGATGCACTACAAAAAGCTTTTCTAGAAAATTTCTTCATGAATATTGGGAGCGATTTAAAAGTTATGTGCTTCATGTCCTTAACATCAAATAAGTGACCAATTATTAATTCAATATTTCTATGAGGGTTTATTGCTGAATGATAGATGATGCAAGTGGTGGGGCATTAGTGAATAAAACACCTAATCAAGCTAAAAATTTAATTTTTAACATGGCACAAAACACACAACAATTTAGTACTAGGAATGATGCTAGGAGAGTAAATGAGCTTGATTTTACTTCTGTTCATAATCAATTAAAGGAAAATGCTCAACAGATTGCTAATTTAACTACTATAGTATCTAAAATTGTTGGTCATGAGTCAAAAGCAAAAGTTTGTGGTATATGTGCTGATGTGTCCCATGAGACTGATGCATGTCCAACGTTGCAAAATAAATATATAAATGCTTTAGGAGGTTTCATAGGTCAACCCAAAGAAAATACGATCCTTTCTCATCAACTTATAATGAAGGTTGGAGAGAGCATCCTAATTTGAGATATGGACCTAGGCCATCATTTCAACAATTTTATCTCATACCATAGTCTCATATTAGTCCCCAACCACAGTCTCAGTCATCAAACACATCTTTAGAAGATATTGTTAAACAACTAACTAATCAAATAGGACAAATCCATTCACAAGGTGTTAGTTATCAAAAGAAGACTGATTCTCATTTACAACATCTAGACACCCAAATAGGTCAAATCTGTACCTCATTAAGTAATCTGGAAACTCAAATCTCTGGAAAATTACCTTCCCAACCCCTCCCTAACCCTCAGGAAAATGCAAAAGCTATCACACTTAGGAGCGGGAAAGAATTAAAGGACCCTAAAGATAAAAATAGAGAAATTGAAGATGAATTAGAGGTGAGACCTAAGAATGGATTGACTTAAGATGACATTAATGAAACAATCTTAGAAAATCAAGAGAGATTAAAAGAAAAAGAAAAAGAAGTTGAACAAAAGGAGAGTCAAACTAAAAACTTAAAATCTAATTTTGATTTTTCTAAATGCAAAGATGTGCCTCCTTTTCCTTCTAGGTTTTCTAAACCTAAGAAAGATATTCTTGATAATGAAATCCTATAAACTTTTAGAAAAGTTGAAGTGAATATACCTCTTCTTGATGCTATAAAACAAGTGCCTAGATATGCTAAATTTCTAAAAGAATTGTGTACTCATAAAAGGAAACTTAGGGGCTCTGAAATGGTAATCATGGGCGAGAATATATATGCGGTGATTGAAAGGAAATTCCCACCTAAGTGCAAAGATCCTGGAATGTTCTCTATTCCGTGTAAAATTGGTAATTGTAAATTTGAAAGATGCATGCTCGACTTAGGTGCTTCTATTAATGTTATGCCCAAATCTGTTTATGATTATCTGAATATAGGCCCACTTTATAAAACTGATGTTGTCGTGCAATTGGCTGATAGATCTAATGCATATTATATCGGAGTTTTAGAAGATGTTCTTGTGCAAGTGAATGAATTAATTTTTCCTGTTGATTTCTATGTACTGGATATGGGTTCTAATTCAGATTTTTCTAATGTACCCTTATTATTAGAAAGACCATTCTTAAAGACTTCTAAAACTAAAATAGATATGCATGAGGGTAATTTAACTATGGAATTTGATGGGGAAATAATTAGATTTAATATTTTCGATGCTATGAGATACCCTAGTGACATCAATAATTTGTGTGTCATTGATACTATTGATGTGATTGATAATATTGCACAAAATTTATTTGATCGAGGTCAATTATTTGGTGATTTACTTAGATATGTAGTTGCTGAAATTGTTGCATTGATTGATGATGGTGAACTAGTTAATGACGTTGAAACTCAAATAGTTGATTATTCTTTTGCTGAAAAACTAAGTTTAACTGTTCCATTATCTACCACAAGATTAGTGCCCTCAATTGTTAAAGCACCTGGATTAGAACTGAAACCACTTCCTTTGAATCTAAAATATGTTTTTCTTGGTGATAATGGAACTTTACCTGTTATTATATCTAGTTCATTAACTCCATCCCAAGAACAAAAATTGCTAGAAGTACTAAAAGAACACAAAGAGGCTATTGGATGGAGTTTAGCTGATATAAAAGCAATTAGCCCGACAATGTTTATGCATAGAATTTTCTTGGAAAATGATGCTAAACTTGTTCGAGAAGCTCAACGTAGATTAAATCCATTAATGATGGAAGTTATCAAGAAAGAAATTCTAAAATGGTTAGATGCAGGAGTAATTTACCCAATTTATGATTCTAAATGGGCAAGTCTGATTCATGTGGTTCCTAAAAAGTCTGGAATAACAGTCGTTGAAAATAAAACAGGAGAACTTGTCCCAACTAGAATATCTAATGGATGGAGAGTGTGTATTAATTATAGAAAGTTAAATCAATCAACTAGAAAAGATCACTTTCCTTTACCTTTTATTTATCAAATGCTAGAAAAATTCGCTGGACAATCTTTCTTTTGTTTCTTGATGGTTATTCTGGTTATACACAAGTTCCCATTGCCCCTGAAGACCAAGACCAAGATAAAACCACATTTACGTGTCCTTTTGGTACATTTGCTTTCAGACGAATGCCTTTTGGTTTATGTAATGCTCCCAGTACTTTCCAAAGATGTATGATGAGTATATTTTCTTATTTAATTGAGCAAAATATGGAAGTATTTATGGATGATTTTACGGTATTCGGTGATTCATTTGATAAGTGCTTAAATAGTTTATCTCTCATTTTAAAACGATGTATTGAAACAAACCTTGTCCTAAACTTTGAGAAGTGTCATTTTATGGTTGAACAAGGAGTTGTTTTAGGACATGTTGTTAGTGAATGGACTAGAAGTTGACAAATCTAAAATAGATGTCATTAGCTCCTTACCGTACCCTACTTGTGTACGTGAAATTCGCTCATTTTTAGGACATGCTGGATTTTATAGGCGTTTTATTAAAGACTTCTCTAAAATTGCATCTCCTTTATGCACTTTACTTGCTAAAGAAGCTAACTTTGATTTCATTGATAATTGTAAAAAAGCTTTTGATGAACTAAAAGAAAAATTAACCACTGCCCCTGTTACTAGACCTCCTGACTGGCCTTTACCATTTGAAATTATGTTTGATGCTAGTGATAAAGCAATTAGTGCAGTTTTAGGACAAAAGAAGGATAAAGTACCTTATGTAATTCATTATGCTTCAAAATCACTTGATTCTGCCCAATGTAACTACACTTTAACCGAAAAAGAAAAGTACGCTGTTGTGTTTGCATTAGAAAAATTTAGGACATATTTGCTTGGAACTCATGTCATTGTTTATTATGACCATTCTGCGCTTAAGTATTTATTGAAAAAGAAAGAATCTAAACCTAGACTTCTTAGATGGATGCACCTCGTACAAGAATTTGATTTAGAAATTAGAGACAAAAAAGATGCTGAGAATCATGTTGCTGACCATCTAAGCAGCATTGTCCCTAGAGAGGATTAGCCTATGGTGAGTGATTTTTTCCCGGATGAAAAATTATTATCTTTGTATCAAGTAGAAACTCCTTGGTTTACTGCTATTATTAATTACCTGGTTACAAGAACATTTCCCTCTACTTTATCTAAAGCTCAAAAGGAATAGATTAAATCTGATTCTAAATATTATATATGGGATGACCCATACCTTTGGAAAACATGTTTTGACCAAGTTATAAGAAGATGTGTAGATAAATCTTAATTCTCCTCTATTCAGAAATTTTGTCATGGTCTTGAAAGTGGAGGGCAGTTTGGTCCTCAAAGAACTGCACACAAAGTCCTAGCGTCTGGTTTTTATTGGCCTACATTATTTAAAGATGCTTATGAATTCTGTAAGTCTTATGAACAATGTCAAAAGACTGGAAACTTAACTAGAAGAAATGAAATGACACAAGCCGGTATCTTAATTTGTGAAATAATTGACTTTTGGGGTATTGACTTTATGGGCCCGTTTCCGTCTTCTGTTAGTAATCTTTATATCATTCTTGCTGTTGATTACGTATCTAAATGGATAGAAGCGAGTGCAACTAGAGCTGATGATGCTAAAACTGTGATTAACTTTGTCAAAAGTAATATATTTTCTAGATTTGGAATATCTAAAGCAATTATTAGTGATCGAGGCACTCATTTTGTTTACAAGACGTTTGGTGCATTACTTGAAAAATATCATGTTACACATAGAATTTCTATTGCATATCATCCACAATCTAATGGACAAGCTGAAGTTTCGAACAGATAAATTAAATCCTATCTGGAAAAAATGGTGAATCCTAATAGAAAAGACTGGTGTTTAAGGCTAAACGATGCATTATGGTCGTATAGGACAACATTTAAGACTCCATTAGGGATATCTCCTTATAGATTAGTGTTTGGTAAAGCCTGCCACTTGCCTGTAGATATAGAACATAAGTTATATTAGGCAATAGAGCAGTGTAATTTAGATTATGATAAAGCCGAAAAAGAAAGAAAATTGCAGTTGCAGGAACTTGAAGAGCTAAGGTTAGAAGCATACTAAAATGCTAAGATTTACAAAGAAAAGACTAAGGCCTTTCATGATAAACAATTAGCTAGGAAAACATTTCATGTTGGTCAGAAGATTTTATTATTCAATGCTCGATTAAAATTATTTCCTGGTAAGGTTCAAACTAGATGGCTTGGTCCTTTTGTTGTTACTAACACCTTTACTCATGGTGCAGTAGAAATTGCAGATGTTAAAACTAACATGGTTTTTAAGGTTGATGGACACATACCAAAACTATTCTATGGCGAACCCCATGCCATGTACATTGAAGACATATTACTAGAAGAACCTTGATTGGTACATGTCGAGCCAACGACATAAACAAAGGTGCTGCTTGGGAGGCCACCCAAGAATATCTCAGATTTTCTTTCTTAAACTTTCTTTTTAGTTTGTTTTATTTTAGTGTGTTTTTCGATTTGCTTTTATGGTTTGATTTTTGAGAATTTTCATGATATCTTCCACATTCTAAATGTTACATTGAGGACAATGTAAGGTTTAAGTGTGGGGGAGAGGTTATTGTTTGTTATTACATGAAGTATGTGGAATTTGATGAATTTTTTTCGAATTAAATTGCTGTGCATGATGAAGAAATGAGAATATTGTAGTTGGAGTTGAAGGTTTATATTTTTTGAGGAGCATTGCCGAAATTTGGTATTGAAATATATATGGATATTACATTGTTGTGAAACAGGTTGAATGGGATGCAGTAAAAAATTTTATTTGTCCATATTATTGGGGAAATGCTGCCGAAATTTCTGTAGCAATTTTTGAGTTTGGACTAAAGTTAATCATTGGACTGCTATTTGCAATATTATAAAAAAATCATAAGCATGTAGTTTATAGGTGCATTATAGTTGTTTATTTTGTTATGCATTAGTTTTTAGGAATATATAAACCTCTCCGTGGGATCGACCCTTATTTATCGTTGTACTAAACTTAAACAATACTAATGTGGATGAAATAAGGTTTTTAATTTGTACACATAACGACACGTACCAAATTTTGGCGCCATTGCCGGGGAATAAATTAGATGGACAAGTCTTAGAGAAACCTCCAACTTACTTCTTAGGTGAAACTAATGCCATGATTTTGAACAATGATAAGGACTTTAGGTGTATAAGTGAGGTGGATAATATATTAGAGGTTGCCCATGAGGAGTCCAAAGAAACCGATTAGAGAATATGGGATGAGTTTGAATATTTCGATGATGAGGATGATGAACAGTGGCTAGTGGATTATTACACTAAAGACTCTGAGATTTTGCCTTGTTCTTTTGAAAATAATATGGAAACAAAATTGGATGGACTTGTAGCAGAACCTTATGAAGAATCTAAAGAAATTGAAGATGTTGGGCATAAGTTATATAATTTTAATGAGGTTGCATTGGAGGAAATTGAGAATTTAGAGCCGCTATTAGGTATTGAGACCAAACCTAATTCTGATTTTCTAAGTAATTCTATTGGAGATACTTCACAAATTGAGCTTGATGGTTTATTTGAAATGCTTGAGAATGGCTCATCTTCACCACTTGAAATAGAAGAGGACACCACACTTTCCCCTATAATTGAAGTCAATAATAACTATTCTGAACAAGACTTTTCTAATGCTCTTGAACCATCCATGCCATTATCTAAGTCGATAAGTTTATCTCTTGCACCTAATTATGAGTCTTATAAGCTTAAGGTTGAATTGGTAAACTTGCTGCATTTTTGTAACCAAACAAAATGGAAAGAGTCTTTATGTTCTAAAAATGAGTTGCACGTTCAATTTTGCTTTACTATGATATTTTTGGTTTGTAAGGAGACTATTACTATATAGTGTTTGGAGTGCACGAGAGATAGCTTTAGCTACTGTTGCGTATGGGGCAGCGGGTGTTTGATTGCGGCATGTAATGGACAATTGTCGAGCCAACGACGAGAAACAAAGGCGCTGCTTGGGAGGCAACCCAAGGATTTATTGTTTTCTATTTTCTCTATTTTATTTTATTTTTCTTCAATACAATAAACTACTCTAACTACTCTGTGTGTTGCTAATCCAGGATGTTGTTCTGCCTTCTGCCCATCTGCTGATGTTGCTGAATCTGTTAGCTACTACACATTGCTGCTGCAAACCGCTGCTCATCTCCTTCCCCGTTTAATTGCAATTTTTAGGACACCAACTACTATATGGAGAATATTTCTGCAGTCTACATACACCAGGTTGCCTCCTTCTTTATTTCCCCTGTTGTGTGTTTCTTTTTTTCTCCCCACTTCTATTTTTAGTTTGATTTTATAAACATTGAGGACAATGTTGATTTTAAAGTGTGAGGGATTTTGGAGTTATTTGAGCTGAATGATGAAGTTGTGCTGGATTGATATTTGTTGGATGACAGGTTTTGTGATTGAAATAAAACATTATGGATTGTCATATTTTAGCGGAGGTGCTGCCAAAATTTGAGCAGAAATTTATAACTTTCATGTTTGACTTGAAGGCAAACTCCGTTAGCATACTTTGACTGAAAAATAATCAGTTTTTAAAATTGAATTTAAAAAAAAAAGGTTTTTCTAGTTTTGTTGCAAGTTAAAGGGTTTAAATGTTGACTGATTCGGAGAATAGCATAGCATCATTGTTTAAGTGTTTGGCAAGTGGTAAGAATAGTTATTTATGATTTGATTTGTGATTGACTTGGTGAACATCTATAACCATTCTGAGACTTTTGGGCCTTTTAATAAACTAAAACATCTATATTAGTCTCTATTTTTTTCATGAGAATGTGTGTAGTTCCTGGTGAAGTATAGATTCTTGAATTTGCATTGGTTTCTTCGAGACTACATTAAAGCATGAGCATACATAAAAATGATAAAGGCATTTGTTTTTCTTAAACCATATTAACCTAAGCCACCTAAATATTTAATTCCTTTTTAAAGGCCCTCTGAGCCTTGAGTCCATTTATTTTGATTAAACCTCATTAAAAGCTTATAATCCTAAAGACATGTTGTAACCAAAGCTTTGAGCTAGTGGAATATAATTTAGTGTTTGGAGTATTGGATGTGAAGGGTATACAAAATAAAATTATTATGACGTTGGTGTTTTATATTTATATCAATGGTTATTACGAGATTGTGAAAAAAAAATCAAGAAGAATGCTGGAAAAAAATATATGTTATGTGATACGAGAAAAACAAGATTATGAAAAAAGGTAATAATAAGTCAAATGTCATCATTCAAAGCAAATGGTGCACAAAGATGTATATGGGTTGTAAATTATTGGAATTGGATTATTTAGTAACATTTTATTAGAGTTGGAGTTTATTTGTTGGCTTCTCTTCTATTTGGCTAATGGGGTTATTGTTCTTCTACTCCACTAGCTCTTAAGTTTTTGAGCACCAAATCCTAAATGCTCCCTACCCTTACTTTAGCCTTACATTACAACATCTTAAGATTTTTGTATGTTCTATGTCTTACTAAGTAGTGTAGAATTGAACGATATGCAAATTTAAAGAAGAAATATTTCATTTCGAGTCGACTTTATAGAATTTGAGTGATAATTATTATGACCCCAAACACATGAGAGGGTATGAATTTATATTTATTTTATTTGCACAATTAAAGTGAGGGTTCACCAAGTTAATTACTTACATTACTCAAATCTTGAATATGGCTGTGCTAAGACGTGTTGAAAACGCTAATACATGAAGTACTATGTTTTTTTGAAGAGTTGGTTGGTCATTGGCTCATTGCTTGTGATTTGTAATCAATGTTTTCGAGCTAAAATTGTTTCTACAAAATATTATTTTTGGTCATTGTGATAACTTTCAGTTGAGTTATGACTGCTTATACTAGAATTTGTGTGAAAAGTAAATCAGCTAGGAAGTTAAAATTTATATTGACAAATAGATGCTTCTATCATATAATTCTAGTTTGCTCGAGGACTAGCAAACGTTAAGTGTGGGGGAATTTGATAAGTGCCTATTTATACATATTTTTACCCTCTAATATAATTCTTTTTGTGTCGTCTGTTGAGTTATATGGGTTAAATACTATACTTTTAGGATATTTCGATTTAATCACTTGATAATTATTTTTAGTGTTTAAAAGATGAATTTGTGTCTATATTAATTATTTAGTGATAACCTATTTGAATAAAGTTAGGAATGATGCACTAAATTCGAGTATTACTAATTCTGCAGGGCTGATATAGTATTTTGGTCATATCTCACTCATACGGAGTCAAAATGACACGATTGAAGTGGCTACGGAAAGCTGAGATCGAGACCTACAACTTTGTAGAAGAAAGTAAGAGCTAATTCAGCTGTTTACTGAGTCGAAATTACATTATAGAGAAGCAGCCCATATTGATGCAATTGTATTAAGGAGTTGAATATTAATGGGTAGGCCCACTTGTACAAAGTACAAACCAGCAAGCAGCAACTTGCTTCATTATACAACAGAACACGCAGCCACGCACAAGACAAATGAAAAGAAAAGAGGAAAACCTCTTATGCTGGGCTGAAGATAATACAACAGGAGGAAAATAAGTAAAGTGAGCTTTTGATTAAAAAGCCACAAAACAGCAAAAACAAAAAGGGTTTTGAGAGATAACCAGAAAAAGAAGGAGAGGAGAAAAACCCTTGGCAGAGGAACGCAGCAAAGGATGCAAAGATGTAGACCGAAATTCATCCACAATGAGTTTTATCTACTCTTTTCTTTGTTTTCATGTCTAAGAGTAGTTTACACTAGTAGGAACATGTAATTGACTATTTGATATATGGGTTTATAAGATTACGTTTTTATTTGTGTTATAAAAGATTAGTTTCTTTTGGGTATTTATACAAGGTTTATTATCTGGCTTTTGATTCATGTTTATTGATTTAGTTTGATCACCGAAATTATTTCATGTTTCTATTGTTAGATTGATAATAGCTTTAATTAGGTTGCAGCTTTCTGGTCTAATTATAGTTGCTAGAATCTTGTGTAACAATTGAATTCAATTAGTTGTAGCTTACTGGCTAATTTGGGTTTAGTTGATTGGTGTTTTTAATGCTGTCAAGTTTGATAATTTGATACATGCTTTCATAGTTGGATTAATTTAGCTCGATTAGGATTAAATTTTCGTGCTTTCACCGAATTTAACGAGTAAGAAAGATAAAACTAGTAATCTACTTGCTTTCAATGGGTTATATAGTTAACCAGTCTATCCTAGGCTAGTCGAATGAGTCAATGATTATACCCAATATCTATAGAAAGTTATATGTCTCCTATTAGCCTCTTTATTATATTTTAAAACCGAATTTATTTCTAGCAATTTATATTTTCGTTATTTTAGTATAGTTTTGATATTTGAAAACCCCCCATATTATATAGTAATAGTTATTTATATAATTAAATAGTTAGTTTAAGATAACAACGCAGTCTCTGTGGGTTCGACCCTTACTTTCCCTATCTATTTGTTAGAGTTAGTGAGTGATTTATAAATTTAATTTTGTTGCGGAAATCACACGCATCAGTTGTCAAAGTACTTTGGTTTTTATTGATAATTTTTACACTGTTTGACTTGATCGGATAGGTTACGTAAATTTGCAACAAGTGTCTGTTGGGCTTAACCACAATTAGAGCGCTTGCATTTTCATTGACAAATTCACGTTGCCTGACTTGACAGACAAGTTTTGTGAATTTACACCAAGCGTCTACTAGGCTTAGTCGCGGTCAGAGTACTTGGGTTTTTATCGACAAATTCACCCTGCCTGACTTGATCACGCAAGTTTGCGAATTTGCACCAAGTGTCTGCTATGCTTAGCCTTGTTCAAAGCACTAGGGTTTTGAGCTTATACCGAAAAGACGCACGTTTGCAGACAAAGGGTGCCTCATAGGGATTCTTATTTAAAACTGCTTCGATGCAATTGCCCTACACAAACACTTGTAGAGAACTGACGATTTGCGTCGGTCCAGACCCCCATTTGCTTCGGTTCCGGGTTCAGCGCTACTGGTTTAGCGGCGAATTGCCTACAAGTAATCTGACTCGATTCGATGTTCGACGCAAATTTAGTGTCATTTGCGTCGGATGGAGGCCATGATCCGACGCAAATTATAATAAAATGATTGATGAAAGAAAAGGGATTTGCGTCAAATGGAGGGCATTACCCTACTCAAATTGTGATTTTTTTATTGAACATATATATCAATGCATACACATCTGTCATAGTCAATACATACGCATATATCAATACATACAGATCTTTCAATCATTAACCTCGGATTTTCGTTCTTGAAACCCAAATTCATGTTCACCATTTTGGTGTTGAAACTTTCGACTAAACAAGAAAATTACAGACCAATAAGCATTGTAGAAGAAGAATATTAAATGATATTGAACCAATTCAAATCAGATCAAGAAACAGTAGAAGGGATTGGTGAACCAGTAAGCATTATGGTATTAAATCACATTGAACCAAATTAAAATAATCCCAAGTTCATCCTAATCCAATTATCACATTCAATGGCTGCAAATCCGGCTAACTCTCTTCCGGCAACCATGAAAACGAAGAATATGAAACCCACCAATTAGTGTAAAAATCATTATAAAATTAAAGCAATGTCATACTTGATCTGTAAAAAGGATGAGAACAACATAAAATACCCATTTCATAGAAAATGCATCGAACCAGAGGCATGTAGTGAAAAAGAGAAGATAAGTGACCTAGGGTTGTGGAAACGGCCAACTTTGTTGGCGTAAAGAGGAATTTACAACACCATAAAGCAGCCATTACAACCGCCACCATTGAGGTGGCCCTTGATTTCTCCATTTTTCGACCAATATCTCCTTCCTATCAGAGATAGTGAAGTCGCAGAATTTACAGAAGATGATGAGAGAAGAAGAAGTGACGATCTAATGAAGGAAAGGAGGAAGAAAATACAGAGGGAGTGGGGGTTAATTTCGACTTGGAGGGCTGTTCGTCGAACATCGAAACCCGTTTCAAGTGAGATGAGGCAACTTTAATTTGAAGAGGATTGAAGGAAGGTGAGGAACTGGAGAAGAAAAGATGAACCCGAGAGACAGAATGAGAAGTTGAGGTTAGGATTTCGCTTACAACAATAGCAAATAAAGGTAAAGTAAGATACCACAACGATGCTTTTTACGGGATATTCAATGTGCGTCGGTAGAAGAGTACAGTGCAACGCACTTAACCAAGCAATTGGCATCGGTGTTTCTCTAAGATCCGACACAAATCACTAATTTAACTTAAGTTGCATCGGCTATTGAGGAATGCCCGACGCAAATATTGTCGTGAATGAAAATTTTGAAGCATCTACGTCGGTCTTTGGAGAGTTCGACGCAAATAAACATACGCAAATTAACATATTTCTACTAGTGAAAATATTTTTTGAGGATTTGAGCATTCTAGGTTGTCATGGATCTTATCTTTATGCATTGTTACTGAATTGCTCAACACGAGGTCCCCAACCTAATGGCTCTGGCCTTTACTCGTCTATTATAGAAGATGAAGATCTTGGCTTGGTATGCTGCTAGCGGAGTTTGAGCCTGATCTCGGCATTCGGATAGTAGATCCAAGGAGAGTTTTAAAGATTTGTCGTTGAAATCTTCTTTCTTAGAACAATTGGATCCGGATGCTTTTGACCCCAATGTCTAATGGCACGACAGCTTCGGCCCCTACACTAAGTTAAGGGGAGTCTATCCCGTGGACTCTTTCATCGTATTCCGTAGTGACCAGAGTGTATCAGGAATTTTTTCTAGCCATTTGCTCTTCTGATCCTCCAGCTTCTTTTGTAGGCCATGGAGGATCTGTTTGTTTGTTGTTGCTCATTGAATCGTGGGTTACAAACGGACGAATCAGCAAATTTGATCCCGAATACATCTAACCACTCATGTAGTGGAAGGTAGTCAAATAATTTCCCATGGTCGAATACTAACGCCCTAGGCAGACTATACTAGGTGATGACGCCCTACCAAATAAAGCGTCTGACGCTCATCTCTGATATGTTGGATAATGCCTTAGCTTTAATCCACTTAATGAAGCAATCCACCCCCACTATCAACCATCTCTTATGAGTAAATAAGGCGGTTACAAAAGGACCCAAGATATCCATTCCCCATAGGGTGAACAGTATGGGGATGAATATGGGTTGTAGGTCTCTAAAGGATAGCTTAATGCTGGGGGCGAACTTTTGACATTTCTAACATATATTGTAACACTCCGTCCTTTTATAAACATAATATAAACAAAATAGAACATTTTATTAAAGAAATGGCGACAGCGGAAATATCGCCTGACGGAAATGTCACTCTAATCAATGGTTAAATTAAACTAAATAAAAATAAAACCCAATTATACTAATCCAAGATATCCAAAAAGAGGTAAAACAACCTCATAATCCCAATATAGACAATGTAAAATAAAATAAAATGTCTCTAAAATCCTAAATAGTCTTTCTCTCATTTCCCATAACACGAAATAATCACCTGCAAAATATATCAACAAACATCCACAACTAGTGGGGAGTAACTAACAGCTCTCCCATCACAATTAGTATCCATATAAGAGTTATAAAAGCCTTAATAATCAAGTTATACAAAAAAATCTCATTCGCAAACTCCAAATAATCAAATATACCACTCAAACAAAGATAAAACAACATGCTTAAAATAAATAGAGTAAAGATAACAAAATAAATAACATGGATAAATAACTTATCTATCTAAACTCAAGTATCAACAACATAAACCATCAAGTTTTAAATAATAAAATAATATAATTAGTTTGAGAGAGAGAGCTTAACGCTAGTGGACAACCCACTTCCTATGGTAATGTCAGACAACCTCCACACAGCCTATGGAGTACATTCCCTACTGCCTGTGTCTAAGAATGACCATACTTCGGATGCGGTGTAAGATTACGTCCCCACCGACATCTCGGACGACAACAAAACCAAGGTATACCTAGGATTACGTCCTATGGTTTGCATGTTCTTCACATCGGGATTACGTCCCTCCGGATAATCTTGCTCTCTAACAATAATAATAATAATAATAATAATAATAATAATAATAATAATAATAATAATAATAATAACAATAAAATAATACTCAATCATCAAATTACACGGATGCCCTTAAGGCCTTACACCAAATCAGCAGGAATCTAGGATCACAATCCAATAATTTCAAATTAAATAACATTCTTCTCAAAAATAATAATAATAATAATAATAATAATAATAATAATAATAATAATAATAATAATAATAATAACAACAACAACAATAACAACTACCCAAAATATAATTTTAACTCATCATAAAAATAAAACAAGGTATCAATTACTCACCCATACTTCATCACCACACTTTAAATTCAGAGATTTCATACCAAAACATATAATAGCAACCATATATATATTTTTTAATATTACAAAGATAACAAAATTAACCAAACTAATCATGAACGTGACTCAAACAAGAGCATGGAGACTATAAATAAAACAACCTTGATCAATCAACCAAACCTAACTATTAAAACTAGCATAATCCCTACACAAATACTAATCGATCTAGGAGAACCGCTACTTACCTTTGAAGACCTCCAATTGCTTGCATTTTCATTCTGTACTGTTCTGTACCGACCACAATTCCCAACGATCTAAAACTTGGATGCCAAATCGTTCCGGTCAAAGTGACGACCAAGATGTTATCAACATTCTTTCCAAATGTTAAGACAATCCAATGGTTAGAGATCTAGATATGGTCATTTTCGTGAAGGTGTGACAGGAAAACAAAACCGGGTGACCCGTCTGATTGAAACAGAAACTGCAGTCGCGCCATTCCCCTTCATCAAAAAACAAATTATACCACGAGCAATATCTTTCCAAGTAGATGGATTTTAACTACTCACACGTCCAATTCCGGTAAGAAATGAAGGAGATATGGGGAAAACAAGATGGTTGTGCAGAAATGGCCGAAAATGCAAGAAGGGAGAAGGACACTTTCTCTCTTTTTCTAAGGCTGGCGTGAAGGGAGGTTTTTGAGTGCAGCAAAATAATGTGATTGTTCATATCATTAAGCAAAGGTTTAATTGCATTAAAATGGGTTAATGGGGGGGTTACAAGTTGAAATTGATGGGGGTAATTATGGGGTAATAAAATGGGTGTTACAAAGGGATTTCAAAGGTTGAAATAAATCTGAAAATATCTTCTTTGGTTTAGCAGTGAAAACAGTGATTTTAGGTTTTGGGGAAGGAGATTTGGTGTGTTTGGTTTTACCTGATTTTCCAGTAGAGGACTTCTGAACCACTTCCTTTGCAATTCTAGAAATTTCTAGGTTTGAATTAGTCGAGGTTTTAGGTTGCACAGACTTCTTAGTCTTTTCCTTCACTTTCATCTCCTTTGGAAGAGAGGGTTTTTGGTTCCTCCTAGTAGACACAAAATTGTGTCTCCCTATTTCTTGATAATTAATTTTTAAGGGATATTTTGAAAAGCAGACTTTTATTCCTAAAGATAGCTGATGTTGGTTTCAAAGGATAGATTTCACCAAAGGATAAAAAAGAATTTTAAAACAATCAAAACCGGCCAGAAAGCCAGTGCGCACGACATTAAGATGTGCGTCAAGCGCGCAGGCTATGCGCCTGGCGCACAGTTTTTCCTTATCTTTTCGCGATTTTTTTGGTTTCCTTTGCTTATAAGTAGCTCGTTTCTTCGAACGACTTTTCACTATGCTTTCCTACCACTTCTTGTCATGAATTCCAACCCTCCTCACGTGCTGACTTACACCCGTTGCAAGAAAAAGGGCAACGCAACAGAAAACCCACGATAGCAAGGGCAAATCAGTCAAGTAGGCAAAAAGAATATTTCATCCTAACTGTGGGGAGATAGTGGCTGTTGTAATTAGAGTTTGTTAGAAAAAAGGAGTAATTGGCTAGAGAGAGAAAATGTTAACTTGTATATAGAGAGGAGGTTGAGTGGTAGAAAGGCAGGAAAATACTGGAGTGTTTTTGTAGTTTGTCTTGGGAGAGAACTGAGCCTCTCGAAAGCTCAGAGGTTACCTCCAACTATCAATCAAATTACTCTTGCTGCTATCTTACTCGTTCTCGGTAATTTTGTCTTGCTTGTTGTTTGAGGGACTGAGCATGATCATTTCACTTGGTATCAGAGCAACTTTGATCCATGGCGCTGACAAACACCTCGCAACGTTTGGACTCCCTTGAAGAAAGGTTTTCCTCTCTGGAAAACTTTGTTTTAGAGATGGTTGCTAAGGCTGTAGATAGTGTTGTGGTGGCTTTAAAACAATCCCTAGTTTATCATATCTCGGCGGGTCAAATAGAAGCTTCTAAATAAAATGCGGCGGAGTGTCAGTTGGGTAAGAGGCTGAAGGATCGGTTCAACCGATCTCGGGAAGATCAGGAGATGGGTATTCGAATGATGAGAGAAAATCAAGAGAAGTTTCAAAGGGAGGTGCGTTTGGAGACCCAACACAACCATTTTGTACAACCTGAACAGCTGGAGAATAGTAGGAACAGGGAGGAGAATTTCACAAGATTTACTATGGGAGGACTGGGATAGGGTGAATTTCTCGGGGGAGACGGAGGAATTCCGTCAAGGGGACTTAATTTCAGTGGTGGCGGCTCAGGTGGTGGGCCTGGTGGAACAAATGGTTATGGCGGAGGATCTAACGAAGTTGGCGTTATAGAAAGCTGGACAGGCCGATCTTTGACGGTAGTGATCCGGATGGGTGGATCCTGAGGGTGAAGCGGTATTCTTCATTTTACCTATTACAAGAGGGGGAGAAGCAAGAAGCAGCAGTGGTTTCCATGGAGGGAGACGCACTCTGGTGGTATCAATGGGAGCATAAGCGGCGCCCCATCCATTTATGGGCAGATTTGAAGCTTTTTGTGCTACACCAATTCCAGTCGACCAACACTGGAACCCTTTATGAGCAGTGGCTTGCTACCACACAGACAGCGACGGTGGAGGAGTACCGCCAACAATTTATAGAGATGACAACACCCCTAGATGGAATTCCAGAGGATATTCTCCTAGTAAGTTTGTCAACGGGTTGAATGAGGATATTAAACAGGAGATCAGGGTACGTAATCCTTTGAACCTGAAAGATGACATAGAATTGGCAGGTCGGGTCGAAGAAAGGAATAGAGTTTGTGGGTTCAGGAGGGCAAACCCTTCTACAATGAGAACTGGGTCTTATGGGAGTTATAACAAAAGCCCATCAGTGGCCACTTCTTATTTCGGTAGTCAGGTCCAAAACGCAGCTAGCAAAGGCTGGACCACAGGCCCAAGCGAGTCTCAGGACTCAATTACTTCACCTAAGTCAGTAGGAGGCTCCACTAAAACTCGTGGAGATGTGCGACGATTATCTGAGAAGGAATTTCAAGAGCGACGAGCCAAGGGGCTCTGCTTTAAATGTGACGAGAAGTGGGCAGTAGGCCACCGGTGCCAGAGAAAGGAATTAAGCGTCCTACTCATGGATGGTGATGATGAATTATACCCAGAATCTAAAGGCCAGGGCAGCGAACCTCCATTATCTCCCACCGAAGAAACGACAACTGAGGTATCGTTAAATTCAGTTATTGGTTTATCTAGCCCTAAAGCCATGAAATTATTGGGAATGATTGGGGAGCATCAGGTGATTGTTATGATTGATCCAGGGGCAACTCATAATTTTATTTCACTAGAGACCGTGGAGAAATTAGGATTCAATTGACTGAGTCAAGTGGGTTTGGTGTTTCTTTAGGGAATGGCGAGACGGTGCGTGGCAACGGGATTTGTGAAGGAGTGCAGCTGTGTTTGACAGATGGAATAACTTTAGAGGAAGATTTCTTACCCTTCGGTCTGGGATATTCGGACGTCATATTAGAAGTTCAGTGGCTTGAAAAATTGGGGGTGTTTGAGACAAACTGGAAAACACAAGAGATGTGTTTTGACCTGAATGGGGAGGTTATGAAGTTAGTGGGAGACCCTTCTCTATCCCGTTCCAAAATATTGCTCAAAGCCATGTTTAAAACTATGAGAAAAGAAGGAGAAGGGTTGTGGTTGGAGTTGAATCAACTGGAGGGGAAGGAGCATTTCACTCAGGTGACGACAGAGGGCGAGGAAAAAGAGGTGGATGTAGTAGTTCCGGAGGGGATTCGTAGTATTTTGGAGCAATTTTACAGAGTATTTGAAGCACTATCAGATCTGCCCCCACTTCGTGGTCATGATCATGCCATCACTTTGAAGGAAGGAAGTAACCCAGTGAGTGTGAGACCTTACCGATATCCGCAATTTGATAAAGATGAGATTGAACGAGTCATCAAGGAGATGTTGGCACCTCACATAATTATGCCTTCCACTAGCCCATTCTCGAGTCCCGTGTTGTTAGTAAAAAAAAAAAAGATGGCTCGCGGCGATTTTGTGTGGATTATCGGGCTCTCAACAAAGAGACCGTGCCAGACAAGTACCCAATTCCGGTCATAGATGAGCTTCTCGGTGAGTTACATGGGCCACTTTTTTCTCCAAACTCGATCTTAAGGCCGGGTACCATCGGATTTTGGTACGACATGAGGACACTTACAAGACGACCTTCCGAACTCATTAGGGCCACTACGAGTTTTTGGTTATGCCGTTTGGTTTGACTAATGTCCGGCTACGTTTCAATCATTGATGAATGACGTTTTCCGGCCATATCATTGGAAATTTGTGTTGGTGTTTTTCGATGACATACTAGTGTACAGTAAGACAGAGGAAGAGCATTCACATCATTTGGGGCTGGTTTTACAGACTTTGGCAGACTACAGTTTATTTGCTAATAAAAAGAAGTGTGAGTTTGGGCAACGGAGGGTGGTGTATTTGGGTCATGTAATCTCTAGCGACGGAGTGGTTGTAGACCAAGAAAAAGTGCTAGCTATGCTTGATTGGCCAAGGCCAAAGAACCTTAAGGAGCTTCGTGGGTTCTTAGGCTTGACCAGTTACTACCGTAAGTTCATACAAGGGTATGCTCATAATGCACAACCCTTGACAGAGCAGCTCAAGAAGGATTGTTTTGGGTGGACTAAAGCGGCAACCACAGCTTTTGAGATGCTGAAGAAAGCTGTCACTAATCCACCGGTGTTAGCAATGCCGGATTTCCGTAAGAAGTTTGTGGTGGAGACGAATGCATCCAGGTATGGAGTGGGAGCATTTCTTATGCAATAACATAGACCCATTGCGTTTTACTGCAAGCTTCTTGGGCCACGAGCACAACTGAAATCGGTATATGAAAAGGCGCTAATGGTTATTAGCTTAGCGGTGCAAAATGTGAAAGCATTATTTGTTGGGTCATCATTTTGTAATTCATACTGATAAAAAAAAGTCTCCGTTATATTACACAACAAAGGAATATAGGGGCCGTTTTTCAAAAATGGGTAAGCAAGTTGGGTCGCGGATGCTCTCCATAGGAAAATCGTGGGAGCTATGGAGTTGGAAGCTTTAGTGATCACCCAAGTAGTGAACTGGGCCAAGTTGGAAGATGAGATCAAACTTGATCCGTTTTTATCCAACTTCGACAGGAGCTAGAGGATAATGTGAAACCTCATGTTGGTTTCACCCTTGCTGCCAACAGGTTACTGCACAAAGGGCGTGTGGTGATTCCTAAATCTTCTTCTTATATTCCCCTTTTGCTTCATGAGTATCATGCCACACCAATTGGAGTAAATTCCGGTAAAGTCAAGACTTACCTTCGTATGGCTGCAGAGTGGTATTGGGTGGGTGAAACGGGATGTTAGCAACTATGTTCAAAAGTGCATGGTCTGCCAGCAACAAAAAGAATCTCAACAGTCTCCGGCGGGGCTGTTACAACCCATTCCTCTCCCCACTATGGTTTGGGAAGATATCTCGATGGACTTCATCGAGGGATTGCCTACCTCAAAGGGCATAAACACCATCTTGGTCGTTGTGGACCATCTTTCTAAGTATGCACATTTTATAGGGGTTCAACATCCTTTTACAACATTGACAGTGGCTGATCTTTTTGTTAAAGAGATAGTTTGTTTGCATGGGTTTCCGGGATTCATTGTGACCGATCAGGATCGTATTTTCTTGATTTTGTTTTTGAAGGAATTATTCCGTCTTCAAGGTACTAGTCTTAACCGGGGTACAGCATACCACCCACATACGGATGGGCAAACTGAGATTGTCAATAAAGGGTTGGAGACATACCTTCGCTATTTCGTGGCTGGGCACCCCCATTCTTGGGCTAAGTGGCTACCTTGGACCGAATTTTCTCACTATACTTCTATGTCAACCAATCGACTCCTTTCCGAGTTTTGTATGGACGTGATCCTCCACAATTGGCCTGTTTGGGAAGAGGACAGTAATCAGTTGGTAGTTTGGAAGAGATGACCAAGGAACGTGATGCCATCCTTAATGACCTTCATTTTAATTTGACTCGTGCGCAACAGATCATGAAACAAGCGCCGATTCTAAGAGAAGGGAGGAGACTTTTGAGATTAGCGACAAAGTGTATCTTAAACTTCTACCTTATAGACAAAGACCTGTGGCTAAGCGACCGTTTGAAAATCGCTGCAAGTTTTTATGGGCCTTTTACTGTCCTTAAGAAAGTGGGCAAGGTAGCTTATACCTTGAAACTTCCTCCATCAAGTAAAATTCACCCGACGCTCCATGTTTCACAACTCAAGCGTGCAGTGGGTGGCGAAATAGTAAATCCTACTATTCCAGATGAGTTAACTTCAGGGCTAGAGTTAGTGGTTGAACCAGAAGCCTTGCTGGATGTCAGACCAGTCACAGAAGGGGCCTCTCCTCAGACTGAAGTTCTACTGAAATGGACTCATCTTCCAGCATTTGAAGCAACTTGGGAAGATATGACAGCCATCCATGCTCGTTTTCCATCATTCCACCTTGAGGACAAGGTGAGTCTTTGGTGGCAGGGTAATGTAATGAATTCCAACCCTCCTCACGTGCTGACTTACACCCATCGCAAGAAAAAGGGTAAGGCAACATAAAACCCTAGATAGCAAGGGTAAATCAGTTAAGTAGGCAAAAAGAATATTTCATCATAAATGTGGGGAAGATAGTGGCTGCTGTAATCAGAGTTTGTTAGAAAAAGGGAATAAATGGCTAAAGAGAGAAAATGTTAACTTGTATATAGAGAGGAGGTTGAGTGGAGGAAAGGCAGGAAAATATTGGAGTGTTTTTGTTCGTAGTTTGTCTTGGGAGAGAACTGAGCTCTCAAAAGCTCAGAGGTTACCTTCAACTATCAATCAAATTACTCTTGCTGCTATCTTACTTGTTCTCTGTAATTTTGTCTTGCTTGTTGTTTGAGGGACTAGCTTGGGCAGGAGCATTTCACTTCTACACATACTTAGCTATATTCAAACACATCAAAACACTAAAATTCGCATTCAAACACATTCATACCTTCGAATTTCCTATTTTAAGCTTCAAGATTGCTCATCATGCAGACCGTAATACAAGACCCAGGCAACAAAGGTATAATTCGTGAGGGTTAATTCCAATTTAATTCCTTTTGTACTAGCAATTTATTTGTCATAATGTAGATCTCGGAGGAATTAACGCTTTATTGTATATTCTTCTCTAATCTCTACTATTCTTATTTCTTTCATATTATATTATTATTATTCATATGCATGTTGTATGATTTGATGCTTTCATCACCTCACATGCTTATTTTTGTTGATCAAGTACCTGAATAAATGTTCCAATGCTAAATTCAGATTATTAGACTAGGTTCCCAGTAATATGATTGCATAATAACATGTGACCAAAAATTAGTCTTTTGATTGTTCAATGAACCAACATAGTATAAATTTTTTTTTTTTTTTTTTTTTTGGTCAATGAACTAAAAAAAAATACAACCTACAAAGGGAAAAACAAAGAGAATCTAACTCCCCCTGCCTTTAAGGAAGGCTAGGGAGGAAGCCCCTCAATAACCCTTCAACAAAAACCCAGACAGGCCCAGGTAGAAACAACAAGACCACCACAGCTATAATAACAACTGCTTCACATCATGGTTACATCTGCAAGCAACATTAAAAATAACTTGCCTAACAACTTGCTCAGGGCTAATCAATTGATCTTCAAAAATCTTCTTGTTTCTCTGTATCCAAATATGATAAATGCTTTCAACAAACATCATATTAAGCAACTGATGGTTCGTCTTTGTCCCCCTACTATACTTACAACAGTAGAAATGATAGTTGCAAGATCAGTATTGAGAGGCACATCAATTAGCTGCAAACAGGCCCTCCAAATCTGTTGGCTGTAGCTGCAATTGAAGAAAATATGCACTGTAGTTTCATCTGCAGTATTGCACAAAATACACCTCAGATCTCCCACAATCCCCCAATGAAACAGCCTATCTTTGGTACTGAGGCTACCTTGAAGCAGAAGCCAAGTAATAAAGATAGCTTTAGGATTTGCCCTGCTATTACAAGTAATCCTTCTCCAATTCACTTTAGGACTATCACCCCTCATAAACCAGTAAACCTTTTTAATGGAAAATTTACCATTAAGCACAAACTGATTGCAAGTGACAGAATCAATGAGATCAGTCCTAGAGTCAAAAAATTTCCTCATAGCCCATGATAATCTTGTAGGAGTATTAATAGTCCAAACATCAGCTTGCTTTATGTAATAAGAGTGAAGCCATTTGACCCATAAACGATCTTGTTTTTGAGATAAGGCCCAAAAATGCTTTGCAATTGCAGCCTTATTCCACAAGATAATTTCCTTGAAATTCAAACCACCACAAACCTTCTTATTACACATATAATCCCACGAAACAGGAGACTTCCTAGAATTAGTATCCAAACCTGTCCAAAGAAAGCTTCTAAGGATAGATTGTATCTCTTTAAGAACCCTTTTTGGAAGCAGACAGATTTGGCACCAATAAGATTGGATACCTTGAAGGACTGAAGAAATCAGTTGAGTTCTGCCAGCATAAGAGAGTTTCTTAGTTGTCCAAGTTTGAACTCTAGCCACCACTTTATTAATAAGTGGTTTGCACTCGTTATAAAACAGCTACCTAGAGTGCAAAGGAACACCCAAATACCTAAATGGAAAACTTCCAGTAGGAATTTGTAAGATATCTTGCAAGCTTTGAATTTCATCTTCTGTAACACCAGCAAAATACACATTACTTTTATCAAGGTTAGCTTCTAATCCTGAAGCAGTGTAGAACTTTCGAAAAGCTTGCATAATAAGAGTAACTGAACTGGCATCAGCTCTAGAAAACAGCAGCAAATCGTCAGCAAACATTAAGTGAGTAATGCTGAGTCTCTCACATCTGGGATGATAATTGAAATCAGGAATGTTCTTCAAATGATCCAGACACCTTGACAGATACTCCATGCAGATAGCAAAAAGAAAAGGAGACAAGGGATCTCCTTGTCTTAAACCTTTCTTAGCAACAAAAGGAGAGCTGGGAACTCCATTGATGAGGATAGTATAAGAAACCGAAGTAACACAAAGCATGATCCATTGCACAAATTTTGTAGGAAACCCCAACTCAGAAAGCATCATATGTAAGAAAGGCCATTCAACTGAAACATAGGCCTTTCTTAGATCAATTTTTACCATACATCTAGGGCTAACATTCATTGTAGAATAGCCTTTAACAAGCTCAGTAGCAAGTAAGATGTTATCAGAAATAGACCTATTAGGAATGAACCCAGCTTGAGCAAGATCAACAACATCACCAATAACCTTCTGAAGCCTCATAGTGATAATTTTAGCAATTATCTTATAAATGACAGTGCAGCATGCAATAGGTCTCAAATCCTTAACAGAAGAAGGATTAGGCACTTTAGGCACAAGAGTGACTAAAGTACAGTTTACCTCATTAGGCAGAATACCATTATCAAAGAAATCCTAGATAGCCATGTACATTTGAGGTTTAATAACATGCCAAATTTTCTTAAAAAACAGGCTATTAAAACCGTCAATGCCAGGAGCCTTGTTATCATCAATACACTTCAAAGCATAATCAATTTCATCAGTAGTAACATGAGAAATGAGAGCATTACTATCATCAACACTGACCTGTTTCCCAGCTCTCAGAATTGCAATATCAATCCCAGAAATAATATCTGCAGCAGACCCCAATAGACTTTTATAAAACTGCATCACTTCTAACTGAATATCCTTTGCCTGAGTTAACTTGTTACCGTGATTATCATACAAAATATCAATGCTATTTCTAGCAAATCTATCTTTCATTGCATGAAAAAAGAAATGATTGTTACCATCACCAAGCTGGAGCCACTGAATTCTAGACTTTTGCTTGTAAGCACTTTCTTCAATAGCAAGGAACTTCTTTAGCAACATCATATACTCAGCCTCCTGAGAATGAAGAAATTCATCAGCACAATTACTCTGTAAAGCCGTCTGAATTATGTCAAGTTGTTCTTTAAGTTGAACAATTTTCTTATCCAAATTTGCAAAATCTCTCTGATGCAGATGCTTCATGTAATCTTTCATTGCTTTTAATCTTCTCCATACTTGCTTCATCTAAGAATTAGACCCAAAACCAAGCCAACAATCATGAATCACTTGAAAAAATTCCTCATGATCTGCCATGTAATTGAAAAACTTGAAAGGCCTTCCCCCTGACCTAATGTCAACTGCACATTTTACAACTAAGGGACTATGATCAGAGAGCCCTGGATTTAGAAAATCCACCACCACTCCAGCATATTTACTCATCCAAATTGAATTGACAAGGCACCTGTCAATTCTGCTAAGAATTCTATTTTCTCCATGACTTTTATTATTCCAGGAATAAAAATGCCCACAACTCCTTAACTCCAATAAATCACTATTTTGCAAACAATCAGCAAAATCCTGAATTTCATAGGTAGTAATAGCTCTACCTTGAAATCTATCAGCATAATCAAGCAAAGCATTGAAATCCCCCATGACACACCACTCTCTCTGAGTGACAGTATCAAGTCTAGTCAGATCACTCCAAAGGCTCTTCCTTGTTTCCACAGTATGCAGTCCATAAACTATAGTGATTTGAACTGTATCTCCTGTCTACTTATCAGTAAGGTAACCATGAATCCATTGCTCATGAGCAGCAGCAATCTGAAAAGTAACAGATGTATTCCAAGCCACCCAAATTCTTCCTCTCTGAGAAGCATTATAATTATCTTCCCAACTCCAATTACCACCTAACTTCCTTCTAACTTTCTCTTTATTACAACTTTTAACCTTAGTTTCTAATAAACCAACAAAATTGATCTTATTATGACTCAAAAACTTCCTCACTTCAACTACAGAAGAGGGATTATTTAACCCTGTAACATTCCAAGTACTTATAATCATGTAGGTGAGATATGAAAAGAACTATTCCCCCCCTCCCCTCATCTACTGTGTGAACAACAGTACCTGGTCCTCCATAAGCAGCTTGTTCATTCTTGTTCCCTTTGGCTAAACAACTGACCAAATAATGTCACCAACTCTAACTTGTGACTGTTGCTTCTCAACTGTAGCTTGCACAACTGGAGTCCTGTCTGTCTCATTGCTCTGCAACACAGGATCAGGGCCATTGTCTGTAGGAACAGCAGATTGGACAGGTGGAGGCTTATCAACAGGATTAGTCGCTTTAGGCACCCATTTTTGTGTGACTTTAGGATCAGTCCTAACCACAGCTACAATTTTCTTCCTAGCACAGTCATGCCCATCTGATTGACATTTATGACAAAAGGGAGGGACCCAATCATATTAAACCTTTTGTTCTAAAATGTTACCATTAGTGTCTTCAATACAGACCACTTTAAGAACTTCCTTAGTCACATCAACTTCAATAAGTACTCTAGCAAATGAGACTCTCATTTGCCTAGTAGTACATTCATCTGCAAATAGAGGAACTCCGACCATGCTGCCAATTCTACTCAGAGTTTCAGGCCCCCAACAGTTAAGTGGTAGATTGGGAAATCTAACCCATAACGGCACAACTCGCATAATCTCATTATGGAAATTAAAATTAGGAGTCCAAGCCTTCACAATCATTGGTCTATTATTCAGAGTAAATGGACCAGCATATAGAATTTCATTTCTATCCTCCATATTTTCAAACTTAACAAGGAAATAACCATCTTCATGCAAAAAAACTTTAGGCTTACTCACATTATTCCATTCAAGAGCAATGAACCTAAAAATGGCCCCAATAGAAGGCGTTTGTCCAACCACATATAACACTACAGCATTAGCCCATATATCAGACAGTTGAGCAACTTCATGCTTATCAATTTGAGCAATTGCCTTCCCACTTTTGATACTGGGAGCAACAAATTTCAATGACATTCCTTTAGCAGTCAACCTCTTCTCAGTGGCCAAGGTAGACCACGTTTTTGCAGGAACAACTTCTCCTTGTGGTTGGGAAATCTCTGCATGAGGTTCAGCAACAGCCGCAGCAATAGACACAGAATCAACAAGAACATCAACATCCTCATTGCTAGGCATATCAGTACTAGGCACATTGCTAGGCATTTTATCAACTCTACTAGAACTTGCAGCATTCACCTTCTCAGCCATTGCTGCTTGTCTTTGAGCTATTCTATTTTGCTCAAAAGCTAGTTGCATAGCCGAAATTGCATTTTGGACCACCGGAGATTCATTTCCATTAGTAGCTAATGGAGTAATAGTACATTCGGCACCAGAAATCCCAACATTTTCTTCCAAAGTTCCTTGCTTTGATGCTAAAATTTGTGCTTGGCGAGTTAACGGAGGATTAGGAGTCTGTTGTTTCTTATTTCTACCCATAATAAGCAATAAAATTAGTAGCTTACACCATACGTAATTTCAAGCTTATCAATGGAGGAGAAACCCTAACTCGTAACGGCTCTTTTCTTAATGGCATGCTAACATAGTATAATTTTAGATTGCATTAACATATTACTTGGTTGTTTAATTGCATATAACTTGACATGAATCGATATTAAGTAGAGGCTAGCAATGGGCGAATTTGATTCTTGATCTTATTTGTACCCTCAGCCCCAAACTCAATCTATGGTTCATTGACCATTCATGGAGTCAAGACAGAAAAATCTACATTAGATAAGTCCCTAATTTATCCCTATGATTTTCCAATATCCAATTATGTTTGTGAGTCTTCCTTTAAAGACTTGTTGGCGACTTCAAAAATATTTTCAATAGAACTTTTACAATGAGGTAGTTAAATACACGCCCATCCCGCGTATGCAATAAAAACGCGCCTACACTCCACGTCAGTGTGATGAGAGGAAACTGGTTCAGATTTCTTAGGTTCATCCTCCACATCAGAGCGAGAGCGAGAAGAAGAATTTTGATGGGAAGGAGTAGGCTCATTGGTTTTTTCTTTTGAGAGGTAGTTTTTGTGGTGGTTTCAAAGTTTTGGTAGCAGGGGTTGTCTTTTGTGCTGCTTCAATCTCTTCTTCAACAATTTCTTTTGATTCCTTCTTTTTCTCCAAATATGAAGAACTTATCATAAGGGATTCTTCACCGACTTCCTTATGTAGACTAGTTCTTCTTCTCTTTGACATGATTGTGAGCAAGTGAGAGACAATAAGACTGAATTCTTCTTTGTGAATGATTATCAAGAGCACAAAGGAACGTGAGAATTAGAGAAAGAATTCTGAGAGAAACTGAATGAAAGAGAAGAGAGATAAAGTTTTCAGAGTTATAGCATAGAAGAAATTATCAAAATGATTAGAAAATCTTCTAAGACAATACAAAAACAACTTGCAACGGTTACAAATTAAGAAATTTAAGATTATGGAAGGTATGAAGTTAATAACCATCATAATGGCAAGTACAAAACCATCTTTTTTAAGTTGTCATAATTAAGTCTGCAACTGTCAAATAACATAATTGATATGCCAACCTATTATGAGATAATTTCCAAAAAATGAAAAAATTTGGGAATTTCAAATTTTATAAAAAAATAAGGGAAATTCTACATGGTGGCCTCCTACTTTCAGTTTTTCTATTTGGTGGCAAGCCAAAAAAAAGATCTATACCAATGACATCCTACTTTAAGCAATTATACTTAGTGACCGTAATCCACTTAAAACCTGGCTAACCACCCAATTAAAGGTGAATTACTAACTTACCCCTAAGTTAATTATCCTCACACAATAAAAACCCTCCCCCACCCAATTAAAAACCATGCCCTCTGTTCTTTTCCTTTTTATTAACCATGTTTGTTAACAACTCTGTTGACAACTACTCTAGATTTTCCAAGCTGAAATTCCCTGAAGGGCCTTAACCATGATATACCAAAGCTGAAATTTCGTTAACCAAGATATAGCATTATGTCAACCAAAGAAAGGAGGATGTGTCACTGAGATTATGTATTAGTTAGGTCTGGACCGTAAATCTATTTTGCAGCTTGTTTCTTCTCTATTGTTTAAGACAAGCTGTTATGGGGTCCTCTCTCTTGCAATAAAGGTAGAACAAGTTGAACAGATCAAAGATCATGGTCACAGCTGATGCAAATCAGGTTACTAAGAAATGGTTTTGAATCTCTGTTGAGATATAGTATGTGATCTATAAAGATCACTAATAAATGCACATTTTTAAGAGTGTAACTTTTCATTTAGTTTTAATTAATAGATGCGCATTTTTATGAGTGTAACGACTTTTCATTAATCACTTTCCCTTCTCTAAATTTAATGAACGATTATCTCTCGAAAAATCCAGATTTTATGTTGTTAATTGGTCCATATCTTTGGGTTTGGATTACTTATCACCCCTTGATCTCCTCTTGGCTCAAACTTTTATATTTTACATTACTCCCTCTCCTAATTTAGTTGAGGTTGTAAGTAGGTGTTTTTTTTAGGTTGTAAGTAGGTGTTTGTGACAACTGACAAGTAACTTTGGCTGCAGGGAATAGTAGTTTGTGGAATGTGTTGTTGACTTGGCTGCAGTACTTCATTTTGTGTCTATCAATTTCACCATAATGTTTCATAATAGTCCTTTCTTTTCGTATCCAAAGCGGTTCATAAAATGATATCTCATTGGCATGAGATATACAATGTTGGTAAATGAGTCACAATTTACAGATATCTACATTCCATGAAAAAAAATTCACATAGAAGCACAATAACGATTTGAGGTACTAGTCTACTTTAAAATTACCCACATAAAAAGAATACTGCAAATGTCATCAACTCATCACCAAGACAACACATACAACTCCAAAAAAAGAGGAGATGAGAGCAATGAGAGGGGAAGTTGAGGGATTAGGGTGATAAAAATACAAGAGGGATAGAAGGGTTTTGTGTTAGGATAATTAACTTAGGGGCAGTTTAGTAATTCACCTTTAATTGGGTGCTTAGCCAGATTTTAAATGGATTTGGGTCACTAAGTATAATTGCTTAAAGTAGGATGTCACTTGGTGTAAATCTTTTTTTAGTTTGCCACCAAATAGAGAAACTGAAAGTAGAAGGCCACTATGTAGAATTTCCCAAAAAATAAACGCTTGAACGAACTGGTCTCCAGGTGGTTTGCTACTAGTCTGAGCAAAATATCAATTTACGGCATTAACACTTGGCAACTTAGAGAATCAATCAATCAGAACATCATCTAATAAGAACTTTGCGATTCCTTAACCAAGTTTGATGCTAGATAATCACAAAGCTATGTACACAATACATGATCAATTTTCTAATAAAAAGGGGAAAATGAAGATTGGATCATCACTCATCTAATCTTGACTAACAGAGTACGAAGTCTCACAAACACTTTCCTAGACAAGGGTTTTGTAAAAATGTCAGCTAATTGATCCGATGATCTGTAAAACTCCAATTCAACGTTACCTTTCTCCACATTGTCTATAAGAAAGTGATGCCTTATCTCAATATGCTTGGTCCTTGAATGTTGAACAAGATTTTTAGAGATGTTAATGGCACTTGTGTTATCATAAAGGATAGGAACACTGCCAAACGCAATACCAAAATCCTTCATCTGAGTCTTTATCCACAATAATTGTGCACAACATAGTGCAGCAGCAATATATTCAGACTCCGCTGTAGCCACGGCAACATAATTTTGTTTCATTGACCCCCCATGAAATCAATCAAAGGTCTAAGAAATAAGCCATACCAAATGTGCTCTTTCTGTCGACAATAAAACTTGCAAAGTCAGCATTAGTGCAACCAATCAAACAAATACTCTCACCTTTTGGATACCCTATGCACAAGTCATTTATCTTATTGAGATATCTAAAAAATTCTCCTCACAGCTTTGAGATGTGACTCTTTAGGGTTGCTTTGCAATCTAGCACACAACCCCACAGAGAAGACTATACACTAGTGGAAAAAACGTTATATGTCATAACACAACCGCTGCGGTTCTTAAGAGAACCGAATTCGTAAATCTTCGAAAATTTGGGTGGGAAATCTGGGAAATTAACCGCTTCGGTTTTTAAGAGAACCGGATCAGTTAATAGAAAGTTGATCCGGTTTTCTATTAACCGCTCCGATTCTCATAACCAGAGCGGTTAATCAGCCTCGAAATTACTTTTGTGAACCCCGCGTTTTTGGGTCAATCGGACCACTTAAATGAATTTAGGCCCATGTAAAAACACACGCCCTTTTCCTCTCAGCCCATGTAAACCCCACCCCTATCTCTCAAGTCTCAACAATCAACACTCGACCTCACTCTTTCACTCTCCTCACTCAAACCCTAATCCTCTGAACGCCACCGGATCACCACCCTCTAAACGCCACTGTGTAGACACATAATCGTGTCTCCCCATTTAGTACCCTTTGATGACCAATACCCTGCTCCAATTGGTCCGGATCGAGGAAAGAATAAAGAACGAGTCTAAAATAAAGTGTTTTAAGCCCAGAACCATTTTCTAACCCTTTTTATTAACTCATTTCTGAAAACACTTTTTTATAACTAGTTTTACTAAGCCCACTTCCTAAAATGTTTTAAAATAACCTTTTAAAGGCCCATCTTCGAAAACCTTTTAAAAAGAGTTTTTATGAAAGCTTGATTTTATAAAACCCCTATTCTGTTAAAACAAACATCCATTCTTTGATTCCATTTCTGTCTCTCCATCATCACTCTATCTCTAAATCTCCTTTGATGATCTATGTAGAAATCAAGCGACACTGAAATGGGTAACCCATCGAATACCGAGCAATAATTCGCTGAAATGGCTAGAGCTTTAGCCAAGCTGTCCAGCATGACGGAAGAAAAAACTATAAGGCTTGAGAAGGTCGAGTCTGGTGAATCTCTTGGATTCAACAAGAAAATGGAGAGTGTTGTTCATAGGGTCACCGATGCAAATTCCTATTTTGAGCCAATTGATAACACGAAACTAAAAGGGAAACTTCCTGAAAAGTTCTCTAGAATTGACATCCTTAAATTCAAACCAACTGAGAATCTAAAGTATCAATTAAGGAACTTTCATTCAACCATGATCATCAAATCGGTTGACCCCAACTCTACTCAATGGTATTCTCGAAATACACTTCTTCTCTTTTCATTTAGAAAGAGACCTCATGTAGACCAAAGCAACGAAGCTGTCTCGTCACGTGACGTAGGAGTCTAGACTTATGATTTCATTTTCTGTTTCATTTCTCTTTTTTTCCCACTCTAATATAGGATTTTCCCTCTTATTGCATGTACTCATAATTTTCAATCAATAAATGAGTATCTCTTTTCTAATCTTGCGCTAATGAGCATCAATGAAAATCACGATTGTCGCCTTAAAGGAAATGAATTTCTAAATCTCATGACTATTCTAATAATGGCAATGAACAACTAGCATACATAAAAGACGCATCCCTTCCCTTCCCTTCACTACAACCATTCCTCCATTTCAACCTAAATACATAACATTCATTCCCCTTAACCTACCTCACGGGAAGTACATGTGACAACAATTCAATGTAAAGGGCAAGTAAAAAAGAGAGCAATAAAACAAAAATCAAAGTAAAAAAAAAAAGCAAAAGCAAAAAGATGATGAAAAAAAAAGTGCAGAAAAAAAAGAGAAGTGTTTGCAAATAAGCCCATCAATAGCTTTGTCAAAGGTATTTCTTTTTGAAAGCTTTAACCTTCAACCAAAACTTTAACCAATCGGCCCTGACGTCAACAACCAAAAATCTTTACGAGTCAAATCATACCTCTATAATAAACCTTCGCTCAAGCAATAATCACATTACATTCCAATAAGCCACAAAAGACAAACCCAAGCGCGCTGAGTCGTAAACCCGCAAGGGCGACTTAGGCAAAAGTCGTGGCACTTTCTCAATCATTAGCCTGAACTACGAATGGTCTGATTCTACTAAAGATACGTAGGAAACCTCACCCTGAGGTCCGATCGCTTTAAACCAAACCAAACCTACATCATTATCCACCCTTGCCAAAGACCTCTCCCAAACTAATGCCTACTTCATTGCAAATAGCTCCAAAGCAAAATGCTAGGCCACCGATTAAAATGTTAAGAGCTACGACTGGCCTGATTCCATCATGGATACGTAGGCAACCTCTTTTGAGGCCCGGCCATTTTAATTCACAACATATTTTAAGGCTCGTCTAGGCCCATGAGAAAAGCGCGATCTCCCAAATGATGAGTTTTCAATGTTCATCCCCTACCCTTAGAACTAGACTAGGATTTGAACCTACATCATCAGCCTACCTCATTGCGTGAGCCGGCTCATTATGACTCTGCCTTTTCTTATTATAATCACTTGCTTTTTTTTTCTAAGCCACATTATCGCTTCTAAGCCAACCTTAGCATGACCTTTCAACACTCAGCGCTATGACTGCGCCTCATCCCTTGAGTGTTATTTTCTTTGACTTTTCTTGTCCTTTTCACCTTAGGAACCCTATATGGAATCTTCCGTCGAAACTTCTGCTAAGTGTGATGAGATATCTTCAAAATCAAGCAATCAAGCTGAGTACTTCATAAACTCCCTCTTACTGGAGCTTCATCACTGTTCCACACAGAAAATCATAGGCTCCAAGTCTAAGTCTATCGTAATAAGGACTTCGTTACGAGTCCATATATGACATCTTGGGTTTTAAAAAAAACTCACATGGATACAACATCACATTTATTTATGGGCTCGCTTAGGCCCTTGGCATACAAAACTTGAAGCATATATAACTCAAGTGTTACAAAAGCTCGTGCTACAATGCATTTCAAATCAAAATGAATTATCCTAGCGGGCTTCCCATGTATCCTCTTTCATAGGCTCCATGTGTACCTTGACAAGGACTTCATTACGATTCCTTACAAAATATTTTGGACTCCAGACCCATACGAGATTATAACTGTTTTATGGGCTCACTTAGGCCCGTAACAACTACGACACATTTCAAATCAAACATAACCTACGTGGATCATCCTTGGGGGCTTCCCCTTTCTTCTCTTTTGAAAATAATTTTCTAAAACGAAAATTTGAGCTTCTAATGGAGCGATCAAATTATCAAATCATACCATCTGCATCGAAATCATATCTTTGCATTATTGTCACATCTCTGCATTTGCATTACAAATCTGCATCATCCAAACTTTGATCAAGCATTGCTTGCTTCCTTCGTCCTTAACTATAGGATTCTAGCATCAATCATCGAGTCGCACACACATACACACACATGTCTGCACACACGATAGCACATGCGAGTCAAATCAAGTCAAGTCAAGTTATATCCTACTCATACACTAGCACCCACATCACGGGACACATGCATGTCCCCTAGGCGTTTGTCTGTACGTCTGTGTGTTATTTGTATTTGCAGGTACCTAATATTAAACGACTCTATAAGAGTTATACTCTGCCAAGGGCTGCGGACCATTACAAATTAGCAATAAGCGCTATATATATGGGGCGTCCAGCGCATCAACAACAATGTGCCACATGCAGCAAGCTGCGATCAGCACAGCATACCACGCCAAGCGCAGTTCTATGCGTCTGGCGCACAACCCTGTACAGCACGCTTGGGGGCTTCTAAGCCATATGGGCCACATGCTCAACTCCTTATGAATCCAAATGTTCATTAGGACATTGGCGCAGCAAAATGCGTCCAGCGCAGCATTCCACGCCAAGCGCGAGCCTATGAGTCTGGCGCACAGTCCTGTACAACACGCTTGGGGGCTTCTTAGCCAGGTAGAGTTCGTTACGACATTGCGCGCGGCAATTCAACGAACTTTCAAAAGTTGGCAAAAACGCAACCTTGCCACTCTACGAATCAACCGCAACAATTGCCTTGGAAGAGGACAAACATTCCACAACTATTGCCTTGGAACAGGACAAACATTCCGCAACGATTGTCTTGGAATAGGACAAACATTCCGCAACGATTGCCTTGGAATAGGACAAATATTCCACAACGATTGCCTTGGAGTAGGAGAGAACTCCTCCAGGGGAAGAACAGCATATTTCTTTTATATGCTCTTGTTGGGTGATACTATTCTGACCGGAATTGTTCATGTCGGAGGAATGATCCCATATGTGTCCGAGTCATTTGCAAGAATCATATGGTTTGGCTTTCTTTTTTCTGTGCATGTCAAATTTTGCATTGATTGATAGTGTTATCAGCACTTTTGCAGTATGATGTTGATCTCATAAATATATTGAATTAATTTGCAGGTGTATGTATGTAGCTTCTGTGGGTCAATTTGGTCACTGATGGTCCACCTGCAACAGTTGTAAGTTGGATTTGAGGGATGAGCAGCAGCAAGTTAGTCTGAAGCAAGTTACTTAATTTTTTTTGTCAAAATTGATGTATAATGATGGTGATTATTTTCTTGTATGGCACATCTGCTAGTATAGGGAAAGCAAGAATGAAGTGTTTAGATGAGCTATAAAGGGGCCTACCCCTGCTAGTTGAATGACACCTAGTTTTTTTTTAAATTTCAGATTGCAAGTAGCTGATACGGTTCATTAAGAAAACCTGATCAGTTTGCTGGCCATTTTAACTGATCCAATTTTCCTTTAAAATCGGATCAGTAACTGATTAACTGATCCGGTTTAGGACCGGATCAGTTAATCATTGTGGACTGCTGCGAGCCCACCCGATCCTAACCAAAACCGGATTGGTTTGACTGGATCGGATGGACTATTTTCCACTAATGATATCTGGTTTGCTAACTCTTAAATAAAGCAACAAACCAATCATTCCCCTGAATAGCTTACCCTCCACATCCTTTCCTTTCTCATCTAAACTCGGCTTGGCTGAAGTAGGAATGTGTGTGTCATAGAATTTGCTATCTTGTTGACCATACCTCTTGATCATCTCCTTGAGGCACTTTTGCTGATGGATCATAAATCCACCATCACCTTGTTTGATTTGCATACCTAAAAAGAAACCAAGTTCTCCCATCATGCTCATCTCAAATTCACTCTTCATAAGATCTGCAAACTCATCACACAAGATAAAACTAGTAGCACCAAATAATATATCATCAACATATACTTGGACCATGAACATAACTATTTTCCAGGTTTTCAAAAACAAGGTTTTGTCAATTGAACCTCTCTTGTACCCATTACCAATGAGAAAACTATAGATTCTCTCATACCAGGCTTTGGGTGCTTGTTTCAAGCCATAGAGAGCTTTGTCCAATTTGTAAACATGATTTGAAAATTCAATATTCTCAAAACCAGAGAGCTGCTCTATATACACATCCTCTTTCAAATAGCCATAATGACAGGTTGTCTTAACATCCATTTGAAAGAGCTTCATATCACCATGAGCAGCAAAAGCAATCAAGATTTTAATTATGTTGCTTCAAGTCTAGCTACTGGTGCAAAGGTTTCTTCATAATCAATTCCTTCCTGTTGATTAAACCCTTGAACCACTAGCCTGGTTTTATTTTTTACTATAATTCCTGAGTCATCCAATTTGTTTCTAAAAACCCCTTTAGTTCCTATGACTGATCTATCCTTAGTTCTAGGTTCAAGGTGCCAGACTTGGTTCTTCTCAAACTGATTCAGTTCATTCTACATAGCTAGAACCCAATTAGGATCAGTCAAAGCAACTTTATAGTCAATTGGTTCAATATAGATAAGAAAGAGTAAAAAGCACATAAGTTTTAGCCAAAATTGTCAACAACTACCTAATATATATCACTTTTCATAAACAACTACCTAATATAAACTTTTTCTTATACAACTACCTAAGTTAACAATTCCGTCAACGTAACACTACCAAAGACGTTAATTTATGAAATTTCCGTCACATGGGCCCACCTTTTCTAATTTCCCCCCAATTTAACTGCATTTCTCTCCTAAAAACTATCTAAGGCATTATAAAACCCTCGAAAATCTTACATTGTCAATACTTAGGCCGAAATATTCACTGAAGGTTTTTAATTCTTCAGGTAAGTTCCCCTTCCTTCACCTTTTGATATTAGGGTTTTATAGAATAGTGTTTTTGGTAAAAAGTTAATGTCATTGGTGATATAATTGGGGAATTCTTCAGATTTTATTTGAAATTAGGGTTTTATATTAATTGGGGGATTTGTTATTATGATAAATTGGGGGGTAAGTTTAATGGCCCCATGTGAGGAGAGTAGAAATGCAGTTAAATTGGGGGGAAATTAGAAAAGGTGGGCCCATGTGACGGAAATTTCATAAATTAACGTCTTTGGTAGTGTTACGTTGACGGAATTGTTAACTTAGGTAGTTGTATAAGAAAAAGATTATATTAGGTAGTTGTTTATGAAAAGTGATATATATTAGGTAGTTGTTGACAATTTTGGCTAAGTTTTACAAAGATTTCATTGTTTGAACACCCTTGGAAATGTCACTAATTATCAAATCATCAGTGGGGTGAGAAGATTTGTATTTGAATGATATATTAAACTCAAACTTATTTTCAGCTAACTCTCTTTCTTCATTTAAACCACTTTCAGTGTTGGCTCCCCCAGAGTTGATGCACTCATTTCTGGAGAAGCACATTGAATAACTTCCTATACTGAGACATCATTAGTTTGTTACTCATTAGAAGAGTTATTCTGGGGCACATTATTTCCCTGATATCCATTTTCAACTACTTGCATAGGCTAATCCTCATCAGGAGAGGGAGGATTTTGGTTCGACTTTGATTCCCCCTCTGGTCTCTCAGTATTGGCTCCAGTGAAATTCATCATGCAATTTCGAATTCTTCATCATCTACCTGCACATTCTTATCAAACATGTTAGTTTCATCAAAAAGGACATGGATACTCTCTTCAACACATTAAGTCCTCTTGTTGAAGACTTTATATGCTTTATTGTGAGTGGAGTATCCAATAAACATAGCTGCAGGATCAAATCTATCAAGATTATCCTTCCCATTATTGTGCACATAACATTTGCGCCCAAAGATTTTTTAGATGCATAATATTTGGTTTCCTTCCTCTAAGGAGTTCATAAGGTGTCTTCTTGAGCAGTTGTCCTAACATAACTATGTTGTGTATGTAATAAGCAGTGCTTATAGCTAGCATACCACTCTCTAGTAGCATGGTCCTTGTTATTTCTTCCAATGTTTTGTTCTTCCTTTCTACAACACCATTTTGTTGTGGCACTAGTAGAATAAATGCTTATTGATGCGGTGGTATTGTTGCGGTTTTACCCATACGCAGCAATATATCACGTAAAAAGAAAAGGTAAGATATAAAATAACTATAGTGCTGCGGTTTCTACAGAAAACTGCAACAATATAGTTCCAACGGAATTTTTTTGAAAAAAGTTGACTATTTGACCAACCATATTGCTGCGGTTTCTACTGAAGACCGCAGCAATATAATCCCAACGAAAATGTTTTGAAAAAAGTTGACTTTTTGACCAGATCTGGAGCAAATATATTATTGCGGTTTCTGTCAAGAACCACAAAAATATATTAAAATAATATCAAAATAATATTTTTTTAATATATTGTTGCGGTTCTTGACAGAAGCCGCAGCAATATGTTTGCGCCTGATGTAAAAAAAAACACGGGTTTCTTTTTTTTTCCCTCACTGTTTCTCTCGACTCTCTCTCTCTCTCTACTCTCACACTCTATCTCTCTACTCTCACACTCTCTCACTCTCTTACAATTTCCTACGAAAAGGTTAAGTTTTTCGGCGAAAAGGTTCCGGTTTCCGGCGACAAGGGTTCTTTGGTGCGGCGAAAAGGTTTCGGTTACTCGCCAGATCTGGGTTACAATTTCCGGCGAAAAGGTTTCGCCCGCTTCTTTGGTGCGGTTTTCTCCCTTCTTTTCCACCAACGGGTTTTCGTCCCTCTCCTCTCCTCCGTTCACCGCCGCCACCACTACTATTCTTCACCGTCGGCACCACCTTCCCCTTGTCATAGGAGGTTAGTTTTTCATAATTTCTTATTAATTTTCAATTTTCTTATTTAATTGTGCTTTAATAAAAAATTTGGCTTAAATAGTAGTTAAAAATGCTCAATATAATGTATATATGTTTTTAGTTATAAGATTTGAGGATTAAAAACTATTTTTGTGATGATTTTGCTTAAATTTTTGTATGCCCTATAATGTTATACGGGATTGTTTTTGCATAAGTTCTCTATTTGAAGTGATATGTATAATGGGGTTATTTTTGCAACGCCTTCATATTGATAGACTCACCAATAGGAAGGGGAAGGGAAATCTAAGGCATGGTTTGGTATTTGTTGTTTGGTGATGACTTGGAATCGCTTGAATGCGATTGTTTGTATGTACAATGCGATTGTTTTTGCAATGCCTTTATATTGATAGACTCACCAATGGGAGGGGAAGGGAAATCTAAGGAATGGTTTGGTATTTGTTGTTTGGTGATGACTTGGAATCGCTTGAATGCGATTGTTTTTATGTACACCATAATGCCTAGATACCCATTCAAGACTTACTCATTAGGAGTAAGTCTTGAATAGTCCCCGTCTTGGGACTGTTCTTAAATGTCATATCTCATTTAGGTAGTGAATGTGTGTTGATTCTTTGATTCTAAGTGAAATACAGTTAATCATTTCCCTAATTTGTTCTCCGGGTACATATAAGATAAGCAATTATCATCATCGTGTACTTGGAGAACTGAAGGGAAGTGCTGCCGAATTTTACTTAGAATCAAAGATGATACATGCATTCACTAGTGGGATTGGACGTTTAAGGATGGGTTAGGTTGGAGTGATAAGGACCCAATGGAAGCATGCATTGAATATTAGCTTGTTGTGTTATATTTATGTGAATTTTTTAATTGACAATAATTTTTTATGTATGTATGTATGTGTGGGGGTTTTTAGAAATGGATCGAAGTTGGATGTATGGAAAGAGGAATACGTTGGAGTTCGTACAAGGTGTGAATGAATTTTGTAAACGTGCTTTAGAGCATCAACAACTTACTTGCGAAGATGAGATTTATTGTCCATGTGTTGATTGCTACAATGTGAATACGATTTCTGATGTTAGGACCATAAGAGATCATATTATTCGTCGTGGATTTAGGGTTGATTATTATATCTGGCTTATGGCATGGTGAGAATGGAAAATATACTCAGAATAGGGTTATTGTTGATGTTGGCACTAGTAACTCATTAGAGATTGATATGTCGAATGTTGGGGTTGAGAATGAAGTTGTGATTGAAGATCATGTTAGGATTGAAGGTGATGATGTAGTAGGTAATGATAATGACCACGGAGATAATAGTGACACTAAGGATGAAGAGTTTGGTGATGATCGATTAGGTGAGATGTTGAAAGGGGCCCGTGACCATTTTAATGAGCGGCCACGAGTGTTTGACAGTTTGTCTGAAGCTGCTGGGAAACCCCTTTATCCAGGGTGTACAAAATACACTCAATTGAGTGGGGTTTTAACCCTTTTCAACATCAAAGCGAAACATAATTTGACTGATGTAGGCTTCACAGAACTCTTAGAAGCTTTACAAGATATGTTTCCTGAGGGTAATTTATTACCAAAATCCACCTACTATGCCAAAAAATTAATGTGTCCTTTGGATTTAGAATATGAGCGGATTGATGCATGTCCGAATGATTGCTTGTTGTATCGAAATGAGTATGTGGACCTTTATGAATACCCGAGGTGTGGTAAGTCCCGCTATAAATTGTCGGATGGGGTTGAGCCTGGGCCGGGCAATACGGGTCCTTCTGCGAAAGTGTTGTTGTATCTTCCAATTGTGCCAAGGTTCAAGAGGCTCTTTTCTATCAAAGAAGATGCGAAGAACCTAAGATGGCATGCTGATCGGAAAAAGAAAGATGGGATGCTTAGGCATCCAGCAGATTATCCTCAATGGAAGGCTATAGATTCTAGATATAGGGAATTTGGTCAGGAAGCTAGGAACTTGAGACTTGCATTGTGTACGAACGGAATGAACCCTTACGGTACTTTGAGTAGTCAACATTGTACTTGGCCTGTTCTTTTAGTGATATACAATCTTCCTCCATGGTTGTGCATGTAGCGGAAGTATATTATGTTGTCTCTCTTATTTTCTGGGCCTAAGCAGCCGGGAAATGATATAGACATCTATCTTGCAACTCTCATCGAAGATTTCAAAAAGATGTGGGACGAAGGTGTTATGGTGTTTGATGCGCATTCCAATGAACATTTCAGGCTTCATGCTATGCTATTCTGTACTATAAATGATTATCCTGCTTATGGCAATTTGTCGGGGTATAAGGTCAAAGGAAAAAGGCATGTCCCATTTATGAGAATGGTATGGAGGCTACACATTTGCCATATTGTGGGAAACATGTCTATATCATTAATAGACAATTCCTACATAATTCTCATCCATATCGAAAGAAAAAAGCACCATTTAACGGGTTAGTTGAAAATGCTCCAGCTCCTAGACCGTTGACAGGAAAAGAAGTTTAGAATCGTGTTAAGGGGATGGGCACTATATTTGGTAAGGGGGTTAAACCTTCGGAAGACGATGGTGTCATTTGGAAAAAAGAGTCTATATTCTGGAGACTTCCTTATTGGAAATACTTACCAGTTAGACATTGTTTCGACGTAATGCATATTGAAAAAACTGTTTGTGATGCAATTATTGGTACTTTGTTGAATATGCCGGGAAAGACTAAGGATGGTCTGAAGGTTTGTAGAGATATAGAGAAATTGAAGATTCGGCCTAATTTATAGCTAAAGGTTAAGGAAAAAGCTAAGAAAGGAAAGGGAACAACAACGTATTTGCCTCCAGCTTGTTATACATTGTCTAGGCAAGAGAAACGATTGTTCTGTGACTGTTTATACGATATTAAGGTTCCCATTGGATACTCATCTAACATGTGAAGACTTGTTTCTATGACTGATCTGAAATTAATTGGGCTGAAGTCCCATGACTGTCATGTGTTGATGCAAGTGTTTTTGCCAATTGCAATACGCGGGATTCTTCCAAAACATGTCAGGCTTGCCATCACGAGGTTGTGTTCATTTTCAATACCATATGCAACAAGGTACTTGACCCTGATAAGTTGGATGCTTTGCAAAAATGAGGTGGTGATAACACTTTGTCAATTTGAGATGTATTTTCCACCTTCTGTTTTTGACATTATGGTTCACTTAGTCCTTCATTTGGTAAGAGAGATTAAACTGTGTGGCCCTGTGTTTTTAAGATGGGCATACCCTTTTGAGAGACATATGGGTTCTTTGAAAAAGAAAGTGAGGAACCCAGCAAGACTAGAGGCGGGTATTATTTCAAAGAACAATTGCCGAAGAGGTTGGAGGATATTGTTCTTCTCATTTTGCTAAGGCTGTGGCGATAAGTCTTCCAAAGTCCAGACACGAGGGAAGGTTAGAAGGCAAGGGTTGGGTCAGAATGCGACATATTTCGCCTTCATTGAGTGAGTTGAATAAAGCTCATCTTTTCGTGTTGCACCATGTTACTAAAGCTAATAAAAACCTGTCAAAAGGGGAGAGGGCGTTGATGAATGAGCATAACAGGTCTTTCATTGATTGATTCCACAATAAAGTAATTGGTGAATTGTCTGCAAACAACCATCATGTACCCGATACAATTTAGTGGTTGGCATACGGTCCACGTGACAATTTTAAATCATATGAGGGGTATGATATCAATGGATATACCTTTTACACTGAACGTCATGACAAGAAATCAAAGGTGGTACAGAATTGTGGGGTTTTAATTGTTTTATCATCTAGGGAGTATACGAGTGCAAAGGATAAAACTCCGATTGATGCTAAACAATCATATTATGGGATCATTCAGGAAATATGGGAGCTCGATATGAGTGTGGATAATAGACGTCGTTTGCGAACGGATGAGTGTGGTTTTACTCTAGTCGATATGAGTCATCTGCGTGACACTGAAGAACCTTTTGTCCTCGCATCACAAGCAAAACAAGTGTTTTATGTATCTGATCCTGTAGACACTCAGTGGTGCATTGTTGTTAATGGTAAAAGGCGAATTTTAGGAGTAGGTGATGGTTATGACGAAGAAGAATATGATAAGTTTGATGATATCCCCCCTTTCTCAATCCCAAGTGATGATATGATGGATGTGTCTGATACTGAAAATAGTTACATGTGAATGGATCACCAAGAAGGTATAACGGTCATCGAGCAACCTATTGACCAAAATTAAAGGTAAAAAATGTTCTATATGAGTAATTTGAATTATAAATTGATGTACTTATAATAGATTTCATTACAATAATGTGTTGATATATATTGTTTTAAATTTTGTTAACACTTTTAGTTGTTTCTATGTATATGCTACAGATATGGCTAGTGACGGCTCGGGCGATCAGTCATCGGATTCCGATGCACCATTTCACCTGGGAAAGGAGGCTGACCAGGGGGAGGACAGTGATTGTGCTGCAGATGTGTTTGATGCTTGGATGGAAACAATGGAACTAGAAACTGATAGGATTGCTTTAATTGACATTGAGATGACATCTAATCCACGTCAGCCACCCCCCTCAGGTTCGCGCTTATTTGATTATTGTAATATTGAATATGTCATTTATTTGTTCGTTCTCTAATTTAGTTTCCTTATTTTGATTCTTAGATCCTCGTCAGACCAGTGCATATTATGGTGCACAAGGGAGGAGGAAGAAGTCAGGTGGGAAGACAAAGGCATCTAGAAAGAGTAAAAGAGGTCCCACGATAAATCTCCACAACACAGAAGATATGTACTTACAGTTTGATGAATTGGGGAGACCAACAGGCATATTATTAATTATAAGATAGTTATAATTTATTTGTTCGTTCTCTAATGGAGTTCTTGGTGCTGGAAAGTTATGACACACTCCATGATTCTTGCAATACTCAATGAAGCTAGCATTATCAAATTCAGAACCATGATCAGATTGTATTGTTGCCAGTTGAATATTAATCTTATTCAGGACCTGTTTCATGAAAGCTTCAAATTCGTCAAATGTTTCATTCTTAAAGTTCAGAAAAATAGTCCAAGTAAGACGAGAATAATCATCAACTATAACAAATACATAATAGTAACCACTTCTTCTTCGTATACACATATGTCCACACAAGGCCATGTGGATTAGTTTAAAGGGTCTAGAAGTACTTACCATATTCTTTGGCTTAAAGGAAGACCTGACATGCTTACACTTAGCACATCCATCACAGATCTGGTCTGCTTTAAACATGATATTTGGCAAGCCAATGACCAAGTCTTGAGACCTCAATTTGTTCAACAATGATAAACTTACATGACCATGCCTCTTACGCCAAAGCCACTGATCATCCTCAACAACACTAAGACAAGCTGCATTATTTTTGGGAATTTGACTCAAATATGTTATATAAACATTATTGTGTCTAGTCCCCTGACATACCAGTTCTCTTGTCTCAGAGTTCACTATAAGACAAAGATCTGATTTGAATTCAACCTGATTCCCGTTGTCACACAGTTGTCAAATACTCAAAAGATTATGCTTTAAACCATCAACATAATAAACATTATCAATTACTTGAGAGAGTGGCTTACCAACCTTACCTATTCCTTTGATATGTCCTTTGTTGTTATCTCCAAAGGTCACACTCCCCCCTTCAAAGGTTGTTAGTGAAAGAAATTGACTTTTATCCCCAGACATGTGTCTTGAGCAACCAATATCCAAATACCAGGAATTTTTTTCCTTTCACCGTAGCCTGCAAAAAGCAATCAATGTTTAAGTTTTGGAACCCAGACTTGCTTGGGTCCCTTGTTCTTAGCGAAAAAATTGTTTTTCAAAACAACCAGATGACAATTTGGTCTTAAGAACCCGTACTTGCTTGAACCCTTTTTTTCTTGGGAACGGGTTCATTTCTTACTCCGTTCTTGGTAGTAAGATCAGAAGACAATCTGTTCTTGGGAACCCAAACTTTCCTTACACGAGTTCTATTCTTTTTATCATGTTTATTCTTGGTCCAAAGGTTTTCAATTTTGTGACCATTTTTACCACAATAGTTGTACACATGCATGTCTTGAGCGGTAACATACTTACCTTCTTGAATTCTGTTATTCAAGTATTGTCTCTGCCCAAACCTGTCCTTTGTGATGAAGACTCACCTAAGTACCCTAAACTAAACCTCTGACAGTTTCCAATTTTAGATGTGATATGGTTCATGGTACTCTGAGCATCAAGCAACCTGTTCAAGTTCCTAATACAATTTGACAAATCCTTTTCCTCATTTTCAAGCTTCTTCAATTGAATCAAGTTGTGCTCAGTGAAAATAGCTAAGTCCAACTTGTGTTCAATTCATCTTGAAGGCTTGAAATTAATCCTGCATCAGTTCTCTGAGTGGTCTCACTGTCTTTTGATTTTAAAATATGCAACTCTGAGTGAAGATCACATAATATACCATCATATTCATTGTGAATCTCCTCAACATTGAAGGGAGAACACTGGAGGAATTGGTTGAAGTAAAGGCTTTCAAAGCAACAAATTCTTTGTACAGATCTTTGTTGTCATCCGCGAGAATTCTAAAACAAGTCAACAAATCAGATCTGGACAATGTATTTGCAATCTCTTTAATTGAGTCAAGATCATGTCACAAGTTTAGAGTTACTAATGTTAATAAAGCATTTGTTTTCTACATCAACAGTGCGTGTTCTCATTTTCCTTAAGATTTTCAGATTTTATCAGCTCATGTTCAATTCAGTATTGTCTAATTTAACTTTCATTTCTGAAAGTTTATCTTTCCATTTAGTACATTCGTTCTAACTCAACATTTCTCATTTAACTTGTGACAAGATTTTGTTTCAATGATTTTACCTGCCTTTTTTACTCTCTATAAGCAGCACCAACTTTCATACATTGATCAATGGCATTTTCAAGACAATCAAGCAATTCATCCCTTTCAAAGAAATACATGTCACCTTTCACTTTATCAAAGCTTACCTTTGAGTCATCAGATGAACCGCTACTACCAGCCATTAGACACAAAAAATTCTCCTTAGCTTGTTAGCACTAATCCAGGACTAGTTTACTTCTTCTCTTATAATCGCAGTTAAAACCAAGTTTGCTTCTTGAGACTCCTCTTCATCTTCTGAATCAAAGTCACCCAACGAAGAGGTATAGCATAGCCTTTTTATACACCTTCTTCTCTCCCGAATATCCTGACTTTGATCTTTCCTTTTCCCGTTAGGACATTATTCCTTAATCATAGGACTAGGATCACCACATCTGGAACAACCAAAGTTAGTAGTAACTTTCTTAGAAAAGTTAACAGGATTTTTTACCTCTTGAAAAGTTTTCTTTGGACTGAGTCCTTAGGTACTTTTCAAGATGTTTTGCAATGAGGCTCATTTTATTATCCTCATCATACTCTTCACCTTCAGAGCAATACTTCTAGTCCTAGCCGTGGTTTCTTCCTTGTAGTCGACCAACATTTCATGGGTCATGAGTGATCCAATCAATTGTTACAAGGATAGAGCTAACAAGTCCTTGCCCTCTTATATAGTTGTAACGTTGGGTAACCACTTTCTTGAAAGACTTCTCAGCATTTTTCTAACAAGATCCTCATAAGTAAAACTTTTTCCAAGAGATTTCAGTTTATTAATAATAGTCATAAAGTGAGTAAGCACATCACGAATATTCTCTTATTTCGGCATATGAAAAGACTCATATTAGTCATAAGTAAATCAATCTTGGAATTTCTTATCTCGCTTGTTTCTTCATACGCCAATTCTAAGGTATCCCAAATTTCTTTGGCAGTTGAGCATGCCAAGATTCGGTTCACCTCACAATCAGCAATCCCTTGTGGGGACATTACCTTTGCATTCTTCTCCATTATCTTGAAGTCTGTTGAGGAGTAATCCCTCTCCTTTTTGGTAACTTGTTTCCTCTATCATCTGTAACCTCAATGCTCAAGGGACCATCCTTTACAATCTTCTAACACTCATAATGAGTACCTATGATATAATTCTTCTTGCAGTTTTGTCACCAAGGACAGTTTGTTCCATTGAATTATGCAAGCCTCGAAATTGATCCTCTAGTTGAATGTTCAGTCATCATGATCCTTTTCTAGGGGTTAACCTTTGGAAATGTTAAGCTCTGATACCAATTGAAGACCTAAATTATACTCAATAGGGGGTGAGTTGAGCATTAGAATATATTAACACTTTTTCGATTTGATGTATTAATAAAAGAAAAACCGGTAATAGAATTGATCTATTGTAGCGGAATAAATTAATTAATTAACACACAGATTTCACGAGGTTCGGCTCGACTCAAGCCTACATCCTCCACTACTCTAATCACTCTTATTAATCAACTCAGATGAATAAAAGGATTACACTCAATCAATGTCTCCACCTATGAAGACAATGATTTCCCAACAGTTAACTATAATAGTTCAATGTAGTGATTCCCAGATGCAATTCCCCAACTACACTGCACACTAGCAGGTAGTTCAATACAATGAAGTTACCCCTTATACTATGCTTCAATAAGCGTTAATGGAGAATATTTTTGCTCTCTACTGTTGTGCTTATCTCAACTGTGTTTTAGTGTTTGGAAGAAGTGCAAGAAGCTTTTCAATAACTTAGAATTTTTCTTGGCAAAAGCTCAAAGAATTTCACGTAGTATCTTCGCTTAAGTAGGCCTTGAGTTGTAAAATAGGAATTGTCCTTATGTGGAAATATGTTTACCTAAATTGTTATTCACATTTTACTTTGTTATTATATTTCTGTATAAGGACGGAGTGTTGCAAAACCTTTTGCATATTTTTAAATTGCTAGGTCCGGGCTATGCTTCATGTAATTATATTTTTCATTTATTAATATTTTACCTTGAAATAATGATAACAAATTTCAATTGTTTGATGGTTAAGACTTTAGTATATAAGCTTCGTGATAATGGAATCGAATCTTATACACTGCATTTTCTAATTTTTTTTTATAATTATGTGCTTTACATGGAGTAAAACACCCTAAGGGAGAGAGCCACATGGCACTGTTTCTTGTTTAGGAGCGTCTTTTAATATATTGGTATAGATATGTTAAAAATACGAAGCAAAAAGAAAACAAAAGTACCAATAGCTCTATTTCTTCAAGGCGTACAAAAAGAGAACCATTTTGATATAATTTTGGCACACTTTACTTTATGTAAATTGGGAAATGATCTTTTTTGGGTCATTACTAAGGGATAATATTCAATTGTTGCATTCTTTCTGATACGCAGGAAGTAAAAGATTGTTGGTAAAATCTTTTTTTTTTCACTTAATAGAGAAAAAGGAAAATATTGAAGGATTAAATATCGTTATTTTGCTGCATGGCTCGACCCAATTCATGATTGATCGTGAGGAAATTGCAAGAGTACCGCAAATGCAATCATCATTCAAATAGATCAATGGACGCCGCTTGTCGCCAGATAGAGGAAAGAGGAAAACAAGCTAGCAAATATTGAAATTGGTATAATTTTGAAAAATTCAAAACAAGAAATAATAATTAAAAAAGATGCCAATAACTCTATTTTTTTCGATCTATTTTTTTGATCTCTACCCACAAAAACCATTACTCTATATCTTTTACACGCTTAATTTTCTACTTATAGATGGGATGATATTCTCATTTTGGATCATTATTAAGGGGGAATATTAAAAAAAAAGATCTTGTAATGATAGTGTAAGTACACTTTGTAAAGAAAAAGTGGAAAGCTAACATAAATACTATTTACAAATTTGACTTTAACTATAGTTTGTGATTTACACATAAGAAAAAGTATAGTCACGCGGAATCTTATTAGTTTCATCTCAATATGTATTTTATATATATATCTACTTTTGTAGCTTTTACAGAATTATAACTAGATATTAACGCTTAAAATTTTGCATTGATATACGTTAAAAGTGAAAGTGTAACAATCTTTTATAAACAAAGTTCAATCATAGCAAAGCCAAAACCTGTAGCCGTCAAAAAACCAGGTTCCCATAGTGGGGAAGATAAGAATGAAGAAAGAACCCAAAGACAGATGACGAGATTGGTATGTAGCTCAACTGCTGAAGTACAAGAACAAACAGGGTGATCTAATTTACTATAAATAGAATATATAAAGTTGAGAAACTAATGCATCATTTTCAACCAAGTTAAATCATGACATATATATCTATTATCTATATTACAAATCACTAGGGAGCCCTATCCGACATCTCCCAAACCTCGGTTATACAATCATACAGCCAAGACTGTGTCGATTACCAGAACAACATTACGGCTTGCTGATATCACCAGTCTGATGATGGGGTCGGTGTGGAAAATCTGAAGCTGCCATCCCAATTCCTTCATTTTGATGTCTCTGCCAGCCACCAGTGTCAGCCTTGGAGTGGATCCAATAATAGACAACTGATCCGGCCATCGACAACAATGTCAGTGCGGCTGCAGCAGCAAAAACTCCCTTGCGGAGAGTAGCACACGATAAATCTCCCCCACCGAAGATTCCTCGATACCTAGTGTGATATGCATTTCTTACTGAACCTGCTAACAAGCATGTTTCTGCACCCAGGAAGGTCACCCTGCATTGTAATCCGAAAGATATATGTGAGCAGCAAATATAGAAAGCAGGTACTGAGAATCGGCAAAGTCAATGAACAGAATGTTGAATACGGTTTGATATTAAAGGTAATTTCATTCTATCTTTGATAGGCACAGAATTACATCATCACAGAAGAATATTCAAGTCCCTTACTGTTTGAGAACAATCCAAACACTGAGATGGGAAAAAAAATATAGTGGATAGCAAAATCTGAGGACTCTGTTCAGCCCTATCTAACCAATCGATCCCAATTTACCCACTGACCTCCCACCCACCCAAATACAGAGAACACTGTAAAGCAATGCCTGCTAGAATTTCAGCAGCACTGTAACAACCAATCGTATAATATTCAAGAGTTTGGCTACTTTTCTTAAGCACACCACCATTTAACAGTTATTGCAGTGCAATATCAGCTTCATCCGAGTGATACATCCTAGTATCCTACTAGCATGTAAGATTCATGAACACTGCTTTGTTCAATGGATGGGTCTCATGATCTCATCCCAAATAATTTTTTAATCTCAGAAATGAACTCATTAAAGTGCTGCGATCCAGGACGATCATGAGACTGAACTGATATCTGATCAGAGGAGTTCCAACTTCTTCGAAAACTGAGTCAACCTACATCAACCATCAAATTGCAGTCCAGAATGCCTGCTTAGAGCACCAAAGTCAAAAGTCACATATCAACTCGGACAGTGGATTTGTCAACGCTTCATCCACTCAACTACAGCTAGCAAGATTGTAATTAACAAATCCATAAGCTGCGGAGTTTAGAAAACAGGACCAAGAAATAAAATGTTTAGTAGGGTGTCCCCTTGGACAGAAGTGTCTAATAAAATGTATCTCCACAGGTAAGTATATAAACTCTCTTTTGAGTCTCTTGGAAGCACCTTCTTCATCTTTGCAAGGATATGGACAGGTAGGTATGATCAGTGACTAGTCCTGTTCATCCCTGAGCTAATACACTAATCCGAGGACCAGGAACAGGACCAGAGAACTGGTCAAGCAGGCCAGTCAAAGCCAGGCCGTCCATGTTTTAGTCACACTGGGATCACTATTAAGCCCATTAACAAAGGGCTGATGTTTGACCACTATTCAGCAACACATGGACACTTGACTCAGTACATGTGTGCAAGTGAAAATTGTACATCTTTAGGCACGAGTCAATTTGATTCCATTTCCACCATGAAGGATATTTGCAAAAATTAACTTTTAGCTTTTGGTGAAAAAGGTAGTCAGTTTCAGTTGCACATGACACATTAAAGACCTCAGGGAATCATCAGGACCAATTAATCTCAAATATGTCCTGATGAAGAAAGATCACAGAGTTAGTAGAATGCTATAGAAACAGCCAGAGATGTGCTTCTTGGAACAAATAGATCGAACTTAGTTCGATTCTCCTACTTTGGATATTTCTGCAGTGCTTTTGCTGTAATTACAGTATCCAAAAGTCATATATACACGGGGTTCCAAGTAAAATAAGCCAAGACATTACTAGATTGGTCTTAATACATATTAGAACTGTTTAGTAAACCACCACCGAAAGAAAAAGAATCAGGAATTGACAAAAGGCCCTTTGTTCCTTGATATCTTTGTTTGGGAAAATACAACACCCCCCCCAAAAAACACCCCCCACTCTTGAATAGTTTTTCTCGTCCTCAACCTTGGCTTCTCACTGTTCTCCCTTAACTCATCTTACTACCACAAACCCCACCGTGAGCATACCTCAAACCACAACCAAATCATCGAGAGAACATCCGTGCCCTGACAAGGATACAAGCACAGCCCAATCACCGTGAGCATACAATCATTCATTTTGTAGATCAGATTGGCCTATCAAGAAACAATCTCGACATAGAAGTTAAGATCTAGACAGAAGTTGGCTGGAAACTGCCTTTACTCCTTTTAAATGGTGCCGAGGTGATTGTCCCGGTAAGTTCGGATAAGGTGAATGATCAATGTTTTTTAGGCAAGGCAGGTTTGCGGTAGTGATGGTTGTGGAGAGTGGAGACCTGGGTAAGTCAGGGAGAGCCGGAGAGATAGGTTCGGAGAGGTGTATGTGACAAATTTGAGCAGTGGTGAGGTGGGTTTGGTGGTGATGGGTGTGTTGTTTTGGGCTTTGAGAGGTAGGAATCAGTGGAGAGTGAGGTTGGTGGTGGTCCCACTGTGGTGAGAGTGGGACGGGGGGCAACCAGGAGGGTGGCAGCGGTGGTAAGCTTAACAAAGAGGCTTGGGCTTGGTAGTAATGTGAACCCAAATTGTAATTTGAAGTAATACAAGTCCTGGGGTGGAGGGGAATTATGATTATGGCAATTGCGGTAACTTCATTTACTCAAAGTGGGAAAAATAAGAGTTAGACAACAATAGAGCAATAGGGAAGAAGAAGCAGAATGGTAAGTCTTAAAGCTAAAATGTTTACACTGCTGGTAGGTTTACATAGAGGCTATCCTTCACAGTCAAGGTTGATGTCACCTAGAGGTTTGGAGAATAAACAAGATTTGATATAAAAAAATTATCAACAACACATCTTATCCTATCCTTCAAGGCGTAGCCAAAGGTAAATGAGTAGTGGACAAAATGAATTTGTTAAGATCAACAGCTGCAGATAAAAATGCAAAGAGGTTCTTAGCCAGGTCAAGAGCCGTGAGCTTTAACATCGTGATATATTGGGAAGAGATTGAAATGCATATCAAATTATCAGTTCTTCAACTCTATTTTTTGTTAGTTGGCATGAATCACAGTAATTGATACCTCATCCCAAAGATCTGAAGGCAAAATCTAATTTTAAACGCCAAATAACTTTAAATGTTCATCACATAGTGGAATCAATCTACGATCACATTTCCAATCAAATCATCAAAAGTAACTATTAAGAGGCTATATCACACTAAATGGACCTAAAAAGAATTCAGACCAAGCAATAAACACTCATGACAGGCATTAGTGGAGGCCTACCATGCCCAATCAAGGTATTTCTTTTTTTTCCGACAAATACTAGCCGAAGAGAACTCATCAGTTAGACAAGGTGCCCAAATCAGAATTTTGAAACTATAAGAAAACTGCTAAGAGGATTTGACCTAACACCACCCCTCTCCCCAAGATAAATTTTAAAAAGAAAAAACAAATATGAAGAAATCACACTTACAACTTAACACTTGTCACCAACATGTGAATCGAACTTAACAATCCATGGTATATTTGTCCAAAGTGGGGTGTTTTCGGCAATCAAGACGTATAAAACAGCTAATGCTACAACTCATAATAAAGCCAGTGCAAAAAGCTAATACTTCCAGTGTACGAAAGAAGTCAAGTAATACTGCTATCACCCAACATCTAAGAACGTTGTTCGCCAAAAAAAGGCCATAATTAATGCTAAGAGACAACAAATAAAACAGCCATGCTAAGAATAATCTCATTTAGCTCATAAGCAACAATAGCAACAAACAAACAACCATGTAATAATCTCATTTAGCTCATAAGCAACAACAGCCGAAAAAAACAGGCATTCCACATTGCACCTAAAAATTATAGTTGGTGCTACTTCAGACATAGAATACTGAGCAAAGTGCGCAACAGACTCGTAACCAGTGGCGGATCCAGGAATTGTGCCACGTGGGTTCGGAGTTGTTAGAACATAAATTCTAAATTACATTTTACTGTATATATTTTTTGAAAAGGAGAATTTTCTTGCAAGAAAGGGGAGAAATTGGGCATACTTCTTAAAAGGGGTGAGAATCGAACCCCTGTCATAAGGGTGGAAGGATGGTCTCACAACCACTTAGTCAACCTTCGTTCTCAATTACATTGTGCTATCTACACTTACATTTTTTTTTAAAAAGGAAAACTTTCAACAATTATACTTAGCAGAGCTTCTATTCTTTATATATATCTATGATATAAAACATGAAAAAAAATTGAAACATTAGCAACTACCACAAATATGAAATCCAAAATGACTAATTAACAACGAATCAACACAACAACAATAATAAGCTCTTTGCATTTTGGGTGATATTGAGCTCTGTCAATAATTTTGTTTGTGAGAAATAAAACATAAGATAAACGGAGGAAAAAAAAAAGACAAAAAAGACAATGAAATAAAGAAAAAGAAGACAGAGAAATAAAACATAAGACAAATGATGGAAAAAAAGAAAGAAAAAGAAGAGAGAGAACTAAAACATAAGACAAAGGATGGGAAAAAAGAAAAAGAAGACAACGAGACTCTTCCTCTAAGCATTCGAACCTGCGACACTTAAGTACTTCAAGCTATTGCGCGCGGACTTCACCACTGAGCCGCATTGTTATCTATCTGACATACAATGCTTTGCGTGTATCTTATACAAAATTTTGCTCTTTATTTTTCCTCCTGATTTTTTCCTGGATCCGCGTGGGTTCAGTTGAACCCACTGAACCCACGCTGAATCCGCCACTGCTCGTAACCCTAACATCTTACTTAACCAATGCATGCAAAAAGCTAATACTACAAACTGAATTTTTGTAGTCAAATTAACCTACCTCTATCTCTCTATGAAAAATATCCGAAACAATTTCTCAAAGTTTCGGTTTCCAAAAAAATCGACATGGAGACATCAGGCTCAAACAAGGTTTCCGTGCAACAAAGACTAACAAACAAGCAACTAATTGCCAAACAAAGTCATAGTACGGTCAGAAACAATCAACAACGCAGTCGCTAATCGCTATACATCAATTTGTATTCCCTTAGCAGCCCGATCAACAACAGAAAACAAAATTCCAAATTTCACCAAGAAATTAAAGCGAATTGCTAATTAAGACATACAGAAGTACACAACAATGCAACTATAGCAAAGTCCGCAAGAGATTGTTAAAAAACCCTAACCAACAAAACAAACGGTTTTACAAATAATAGTAGCCGAGCACAACCCCGTCCATATCACTACGCTTAGTCGCTCATTTTCAGCAATAATATAAACAAGACGAATAAGGAATAACCAAAGAAAAAGAAAAATGAACTGACCATGAGAAGATAAAGAAGAAGATAACACAAGTGGTGGAGCCACCAACGAGACCTTTCCCAAAACAAAGACACTTAGTAACGCCATTAACAACCAAATGGCTAAGTAGCAGCAAAACAAACGCCGCTAAACCGTACAACGTGGAAGCGTCGGAATCGTACTTGCAGAATGTACGCTCGTCGTACTGGTCGGGAACAACTTTAGCCTAAAAAAACGATGACATAACTAAGTTAATGAGAAAAGAAAATAGGAAAAAAAAAAAAAGAGGAGAGAGTAAATGGAAGTTTACAGTGCTACGACGTCGTTCAGCGCCGACAGCGAAGACGAAAGCAATGAGGTGAAGTGCGATGACTAGGACAAGAATCGAAACTGAACCTGCCATTTTTGGTTTAGCAAGTTTGGGAACAAAATTTTCTCTTACTAGTGCTGCTACTTTTTTGACTCCAGAAATTAGAGCTTTAATTTGATTTGAGTATTTACAAAAGAGAAGGAATTATTGGAGTGTGGTGAAACACTTTACAGTTTAGGCCTTGTTTGGTTGAGCTTTATTAGAGCCTGGAAACGGATTCAATAATTTGATATCCATTACTCCTTGTTTGGTTTGGATAGTGGGTTAACCATTACCCTTACTTGAGGGTAACCCAAACCCTCAAAATGTTACCCTCCAAATTAGAGGAGTAACAAAATATTTTCCATTCCCTTACAAGTGATATCTTTCCATTGTTGAACCAAACACCCAATTAAAGTAACAATTATTGTTACCATTCCTTCCCTCTACTTGATTCCATTCCCTTTCCATTCTTCTATTTGAACCAAACGCCCCCTTACACTACTAGGATGAAGTGGAAATGGTGAAGGCAACCTGGAGAAGTGGGGTATCCTTCAATTCCCCGTTTTGTTGTCCCTTCGTATAAATTATAAACCGTCTCCTTGTTCACGTTACAACTTACAGCTTCCTTATTTGGTGGGCTTGGCTTGCTTGTGTGGAAAAAAGTAATTTACCATTAAATTTAAGTTTTGCGTAAATTTTGTTTATACTAACTAGTATTTAGGCCCGAGCGATGCCCCGGATTATATTTGTATCACATTTAGTAGTAGTTTTTTTTTTTTTGAAAGTGAAAATTCATTAGTTGAAGGTCAAACGACATCTACAATAGGTATTAAAGAAAAACAAGATACAATTAAACAAGGCTAAATCAAATTCATCTTCGAAGAAACTACAATGAACCAGATCGAGCAATACAGCGCAGCCCCCTTGTATTTGCTGAATCAAGCAGCTATTGATGAGGAAGTCTATCATTCTGACGTAGTTTGGGAAGAACATTCTTGACCGAGTCATTTTGACCACATCCGAGATTCTAATACCTTCATGTTGAGTCTCGAACTTCAACCAATGAGAACAATTTCTCATACCTAAAAACAAAAAACCATACTCACAACTCCCATAGGGGAGAAGGAGATTTCCAAAACAGAAACTAAAAACCCCATAACAGGGTTGGAAAAGATCTCATAAAGAAAACAAGAAAATGAATTAAAAACTGAAAATAAAAAGGAAAAAGGGGCTTACCATGGATGAAATCATCCATGGCAGCCCCTAACTGATGAAGAAGGGGTAGGGGAGGCTAGGGTTTGAGAGAGAAAGAGAGAGGGGGGAGGCTAGGTCTGGCCAAGGTTCATCAACCTATTTAGTAGTAGTTAAATAAGTCATCTCATACTCATTTAAAAAAGTCATCTCATTCATTATATGGATTTCAAAAGTTTTCCATTCATATATCATCAATAATTTTGATTAAATAAGCAATAATAGTATGGTGGAGTGATGGTTGGATCTATTTCTTTCATACTTGAGGTTGTGGGTTCGAATCTTCACGTTAACAATGCTTCTTTTTCCTATACTATATGAAAAAGACGTGGATAAAATGCTACTGAATGAGGGATGGCGACACGTGGCACATATAGGTTCTTAGGAACGCTTTTTAATATATTAGTATAGATATTAACAAATTATGTTTTTTTTTTTAATATTTTGAAACATAAATTCTAACCTTTTTTGAGCATAAACAGAGGTAAAAATTTAAACATCATACATTTTTTTGGCTAAATTTCGTAGGTTAAGCCTCTATCTCTTATCGTTTCTGTTTAGACTACTTGTAGGACAAGCAACTTTGATCCTTCAATATGTTCTTTAGAGAGACTTGTGCAGCGATTCCTTAGCTCCGCACTCCGAACCTGCTGAAAAAGGAACCAACCTTGGAGGTTTGGGTGGTGGTTCCCTCTCCAAAGCTTAAGTCAGTATCAATTATGGAAACAGGTGTAGAGATTGAGAGAGACATTTTACTAGAGTAATGGCACAATATTCAATAATCTACCTTTTACATAATTTTGAGGGGACTATTTATAGTGTTTGGAATCTGAGAGCTGTCATTTGATGTCACCCTAGAATGGGGGCATTTGATTGGCTAGGCAATCAGAATGTGACACGTGGCAGGCAATGATTGGAGACTGAATATCAGCCAATCATATGTAGCAGTTTTTTGGGAGTTGGCCTTTGATGATTCCTTCTGGGCAAAGGTGGGCCTTAATCATCAGGGGAATAAAAAACCCTTTGAAAGAGCTAAGTTTCCCTCCATTTTCTGGGACACGTGGACACCTTTGATTGGTCCACGTGTCGGATTATTAGTCCTTCATTTTTTGGTCACAACATTTGCCCCTAAAAGGGAATTTAACTGTTGCAAAACCAGTTAATGTCCTTTTACCATTGGAATTTACCTTGTTTTGAAGGGCAATGACGTGCCCTTTCCCTGAAGGGCCACGTGTCCAGTCGTTTTTATCCGGTTGGGGAGGTTTTCACCCCCTATAAATACTTTGTTTTATCCGTTCTGAAATCATTTTAACATCCTGAGTAAATTTTTTAGAGAGAGAGGCTCTGCAAATTTTCTAACTTTCTAGAGAGAGAGTGTGCTCAGTCAGACTTGTTTACTTCATTAATTGTCCAAGTGCTCGTCAGGTATCTCCCTTTTTCTTCCTCGTATTCCTTATTTTTTTTTTCTTAAAAAAATAATAAAATGAATTCCTCCTCTTCGTCAAATAATCCAGGCCGTTTAAGAGTTTGCCTTGACGCTAGAACCGATAGTTATTCCCCTTCAGTACATTCTAGGGTTGGGCCTATTCTGGCCGGTCATGTATATCCTTATTTTTATGGATTTGGCCAACAAAGTCAGACGACCCAGTCTCTACCTGTGCAGGGAAATCTGGCATGCTTCAAGCAAACTGCACGTCTAAGACGAGGATTAATACTCCCTGCTTCCAGCTCTAAAATGGAGGAATCTACAGGATGGGTTCCCGAAAGAGAAATAAGGGAAAGGGAAAACCAAAGTGCTCGGCCAGCGGCAGAGCCTTCTTCTTCCAGTAAAAGCAGGGAAGAGAATTTCGAACAAATAAATCCAGAGGCCAACTAGTCTGGAAGAGATATAGAGATGGAAGAAAATAACAGTGAGGGCGAGTCTAGTTCTTCTGGAGAATCTGACGAACCGTTAACTACATCGTCAGAGATCAGGAGACGTCTAAGTCCCCTCTCTGTCCCAAGCTTCATAATAGTAAATCGTAAGTGGATCGAAAAGCTTGGCCCTGACCCTAGTCATCTGTCACTTGCTATGCCCATGCAGGGAGATTCTTTTGTAATCCCTGACGAGGAAGCCACAATCTTAACCGCTGCCCGGGGCCACTTTGTCATTTACGCGTTGGCTTTGGACGCCGGGTTGAGATTTCCTCTCCATGAATTCATTGAGATTGTGCTAAGGCATTACAACATCGGCCATAACCAACTGGTGCCGAATGCCTGGCACAACATCCTAACCTTCATAGCTGTCTGCGAATTGCGCAGCCTAACCCCTTCTTTACCAGCCTTCACCCAGATACATTACGTATCCAAAGTTCCCAAAGCGGTGGACGGGGCTTGGTTCAGTGTCTGCAATCGTGCCGGGTTTATCACTGCTTGGGATAAACGCTAAAAAATGCACTAGTGGAAGACCGACTTCATCTCCGTCCGGGCTCCAGCGAAGACATTGTCGGGGGATATCGCTACCAGAGCCGAGCAGCGACGAACACCGGACGAGGAGCATCTATCTTGGATATGGAAGATAGATTTGATGACGAGATGGTGGAATACTTCAAAATAGCTGAGTATTCTAAACCAAACCGTCCAACTATTAAAGGGCCACCTAACTGGATTCCCTTTAAAGAAATGTTTTTTAACGACAACTTCTTGGTCGCAGCTGGTTTGCGGTCGGCCGAAGATAATGGTAATTCATTAAATCTCTAAGTAAAATGTATCGTCCAAAGTGTTGGTTTACTAATCATCTTGACTTTCCGTTGCAGAAGCAGCCAGAGCACTTCTTCGGAAATCTTGAACGGGCGACATATAAATGTCCAAGTTCAGTGCAAACCTCTGGAAAGTATTCCAGGACAAGGCGCGAAAATAGGGTTCATATATATATATATATATATATATATATATATATATATATTCACGATTAATACTCAGACGTTCATCCTAATAAGTTTGGACGAGGATCTATCCTAGAAGGAAAATGGCTTGTCTTGGCCGTCCTTCTAGGTATATTAGTCGTCTATTTTTTCTAGACGAAGATCCTTCATAGAAGGAGAACGTCTGAATTTGGACGTTCTTATGGATCTTCGTCTGTATTGTCCTTGGACGAAGGTCCATCGTAGAAGGAAGACGGTTGTACTTGACCGCCTTCCTTCAGCGAATGGTCTTCGTCCAATATGTGAGGCTTACATTTAATTTTTTCCTGGACGAAGGCCCTCTTTATTGGATAATCATCGTCCAAAGTTTTGGAACAATGCACCCTTCTTCCAACATCGCATTTAGGCTAAAAATATTCGTCTTAAAGGTAACAGCCATTATGGCCGGCTTCCTCTAGCAAGTAGAGTGCGTCCAAAAAGCAGTTGTATTTTTCCAATTTATCAACGTTTTCTTTGGACGAGCTTCTTCTGACTTGTAATTTTTTCTCTCTTTGTAGAAGAATGCCCCAACAGCTAAGATGTTAGATGGGAAATCAGCTGCGTCCAAGAAGAGTCCATCTATACCCGGGGATCCTTCCCCCCCCCAAAAAAAAATCCAAAGGCTTTACCGCCAAGAAGAAGGCAAAACGGACGAGCTCGTCCGTTCAAAAAGCTACCCCTGTCAGTCAAAGAACGGGGGACAAGTCTCGTCCACCCTCTGTGGGTAAGTCTCTGAAGGTGGATGACTCGTCCACAGTCGCTCATCTTTTGGGAGAGGAGGGGCACATCTACACCCTCCTCCCTGTGAACCAGCCAGACGCGGATCTTCAGACCGAGAACCAGCCTGAAATGGTTGGCATTACGGAAGATTCAGCCGAACGTGACTGACAAGGAAGGATCGGCCTTCAGCGGGCCGATTTCTCAACTTGTGGCTCAAATGCCACCATCCTATAGATCTGTGTCCTTATCTTCGGGTGAGTCATATTACTCAAATGTAGTTCGGACGCTGCGAGTTGGTGGACGTCCAATGAGTCCGTCCAACAAACTTGCAGTTGTTTTTCCCGTCAAGAGAACTGACCCCTCCACCTTTTCAGATAAGGCAAAGGACCCTCCGCAGAGCCTGCTACTCTGATTGCGGACTCAGACGATGAGTCCTCTTAAGCCTTTGCCAAGATGTCGAGGGATGAAAAGGAGAAGTTCAAGCAGGATCTCTTCAAATGCTACCCTCAGTCCTACATCAAGGGCTTAAGGGGGGCATCGTCTAAGAAAGTAGGATACATGTCCCAACTTGCTGCCGAGGTAAATCCCTTAGCTTTGCTGTTTTTATTTGGTACTTGTACAGTTTTCGTCATTTTTAACATCATCCACTGACCTTGTTTTTATTCTTTGTCCATACAGCTCTTTGCTCGCAGCATGATCACCGAATACTGGGCGAGGGAGCTGAGAAAAGAAAATAAGCAGCTCGTCCACCAAGCTACAACAGCGGGGACAAGGCTATGCATGATTGTGAGATGCTGAGGACCCTTCATCGTCAATCCCAGGAGGCTTGGGAAATTCGTCTGGCCACAAACCTCAATTAGGAGATAATACTCTTGTTCCCTCGAGAACCAGAGAATCTCTCACAAACCTCGATTAGGAGATGCACAAAAACCTCGATTCGTATAGAGTATAAACCATCTACTTGTTCACATTACAACTTACAACTTCCGTATTTTGGTGGGCTTGCCTTGCTTGTGTGGAAAAAAGTAATTGATCCTTTCATCAGGACATTTAATTAAGTTTTGCGTAGACTTTGTCTATACTAATATTGGCGTAGATCAAGGTCGTGAATGTGTTATAGTAATTTATTTTATTATGTAGTCACTTTTTATAACTTATAGCTCTCTTGTCTACTACTAGTTACTCTCCTTTTAAATCTACTATTTTTTAACATAGTAGGCCTTTTTTGCGTAAATCACATGTGTTAGCATTAAGTTCACACTAAATTTACTGTCGACCAGTCCATATAAGTTTGTTTTGTTAATTAGGTACTTTACGTTTACATTTCCAACATTCTATAATTAGCCGCAAATTAAGGTGCTAATCGAGGGAGTTAATCAAAAGTTGAGTTATGTTCAACTCGACACAATAAAAGTTCGACTAATGCTTAACTCAACTTAAAATTCGTCGAGCTCAAACGAAATTTGGCTCGATTCAACCTCGATTTCAAGACTCATGCTCGACTAAAACTCAAAAAAAAAAGTTGGTAGCTCAAGACGACTTGAGCTTGATAAACTCACCCTAAATTTGAAAAGCTCAACTCAGTGAGTATATTATATATGAAATACTTTGAGGTAGCCATCATTATTCTCTATTATAAATAACATAATCATTTTCTTTCTCTTTCCAAACTAATGTGTGACATAAGCTTTAACATGTTTTATGTTGATTCTAGATTAAAGAAAGGGAGTAAAGTATAATCTTTCCAAACTACAAGCTAGAGATGGGTGAATTTGAAATTTTACATATACACCGTCCGTTTTATTTTGTTGTCTCTTCATACACAATTCCTCTTCAAATTAATCTACAACTTACAAGCTCCCTATATTATTTCATGGCCTTACTTTCATGGAGAATATAACTATCTATATAAGATATATAATTAAGGATGTAATGTCAATTAATAAATTTAGAATTAAAGAATAAAGCTTTTGATGTGATTGTTATATATATCTAGCAAGTAAAACTTGACATTTAGTATATGGAGTAGCAAATACTCGTTTTGAAGATTACAACCTTTTTAACAATTAAATTGCTATTACTACAATTATCTTTTTTTTGGGGGGGGGGCAATTACTTCCTTTTCTTATACTTTTCTATTACTAATGCTATTGTAAGTCAGATTTTGGTGGTTTAACCCAGAAAATGATGTCATGCTGTTTGATTACCTGTTTTAATACATCCTAATCCCAAAAAAATAAACCAAAGAACCTATGTTTTAAAACCAAACTCACTCATGCTTAAATTTTGTTGATTTTTATCTTCTCTTTTCTATTCTTATTTCTCACGCTGCTCTTGCTTAATTAATCAGTCTTCTACAAAAAAGTTCATTGATCTGTTGTGGTTTGAGGTCAATTTTGAACTAATTCAATTAACTGTAGAAGATGAATCGACGTCTACCGCAAAATCGTTATAAACAAAACTAATGATGAGCTAACTTGTAGTATTTTATGTAGTACTAATGCGTATGTGGAGGCACAAATGAGTTATAAGTCCTTTCTTTAGTGGTTCTTGGAAGTTCTTGAATGTTTCTTGGACTTTCTTGATAGTTTTCATGCTTTCTTGTATTAGTTTTGCTTAGGTTTCTTTAATTAAGTATTGATTTAGGCGTGTGAAATTATTAGAGGGATCCTAGTATGTTTAGGAGTCTGACTCCTTAATCACAGGAGTCTTGTTAGTTGTTTATGTTGATTAGGAGACTTAATCATCTATCCAAAAGTCGCCGTGATGTGTATGCGAATAGAAAGCTACGAACTATTTTTGTGTTTTGTTATGATGGACGAAAATTAACGAAAACTAAAGGGATAGTACTCTTGTTCCCTCAAGAAATAGAGGATCTCTCACTAACTCGACTAGGAGATGCACACAAACTTCGATTTATTTGTATGTTCTTAGTTCACAACCAAAATTCAATGCAAAGCATTCGAATAATCTTAAACAAATTCATTCACTACTATTATTATTGATGATGAACCGAAATACATGATACAAGCTTAAACAAAGTTTTAAACAAGATTAGCTAACTAACAAGATAGATTTGAAGACTCCAAACTAAGCTAAACAACCCAAATAATACTATCTAAACCAGCCATATCACACGACCACTTTAGGATAGATTATTAAGTCTCCTAATTAACATAAACAACTAACAAGACATCTATGATTAAGGGAATTAGACTCCTAAACATACTAGGATCCCCCTAATCATTTCACACGCCTAAAGCAATACTTAATTAAAGAAATCTAAAGCTCAAACCATGTAAAACCTTTCCAAGTAGAAAGTAAAACCATGGAAGCAAAACTAATACAAGAAAGCTTAAAAACTATCAAGAAAGTCCAAGAAACATTCGAGAACTTCCAAAAAACCACTAAAGAAAGGACTTATTACTCATTTGTGCCTCTACAAACGCATCAAGTACGGGTGGGGAGAATTCAAACTCTCACGAGGAGATGATAAAATGTGTGTAATACGTGGGTTAGAAAACTCTGTAGTGAAGAGAGGAAAAATATATGTAATAAACAATAAATTTTAAAAACTAATTGGGGACTTATCATTACTAAAAAAAGGCTAATTTATAATCCATAAATTCAAAGAGAAAAATTATGGTGTTGAGGGTGATGAGAGAAAATGGAAATCAACAGTTTTGAATCATATCGTAATTGTACGAAATCAAATAGTTTTTGGAAAGTTTATATAATAAATCTCAATAATATATTCATCCAAGAATTTTTCAATGCAAAAATCTTGTATAGACTTGGTCCACATTTGTCATGGACCAAAGGCTGACACATGGGACCCTACTCCATACACTATTTGCCGAAGTACCAAACGAAGATATTCTTATGCGAATTCTTTAATGTCTGAGAAATTCATGGAAATAATATGACTATATTTTATAAAGGAGAGCGTGTCACAAACTCAAAATATATAAAAGGGGTAATTATATTTTGAAGAGGCTGACAAAAATAACGAAAAGCAATTGTATGGTAAAAAAAGGTATGTGAAAAAGGGTGACTACATGAAGAAAAGAAGGTAACTATAATTTAAAGGAAAATTTTCGTAAGACTATTAGTTATAACCAACTTTTTTTCAAAAAACTACCTTTTAAAAATTTCTTTCAGAAAACTATCTTATATTAACAAATTTCTTTTTAAATTTACTACCGTTTACCTTTAATGAGGTTTAACCACCAATAATGGGGTCACCGCAAGATGCTTTTCTTTCCTTCCTCTCGTTTCCCTCATCATTCCTCGCTACCCAGCCGGCAACAACCTTTAAGGCAACAGTTATATAATGATTAATACTAACTATAAACATAAAATGGTAGTATATAAAAAAAAAATTGTTATATAAGGAAGTTTTTTGAAAAGAAAAATTAAAAGGTAGTTTTTTTTTGAAAAAGTTGATTATAATAAGTAGTTCTTTCAAATTTTGCCTAATTTTGCATCTATCTTGGATGTGGAAGATAGATTTGATGACGAGATGGTGGAATACTTCAAGATAGCTGAGTATTCTAAACAAAACCGTCCAACTATTAAAGGGCCAGCTAACTGAATTCCCTTTAAAGAAATGTTTTTAACAACAACTTCTTGGTCGCCGCTGGTTTGCGGTCGGCCGAAGATAATAGTAATTCATTAAATCTCTAAGTAAAATGTATCGTCCAAATTGTTGGTTTACTAATCATCTTGACTTTCCTTTGCAGAAGCCGCTAGAGCACTTCATCGGCTTTGATTTTATTACTCTGCTTTGCTCTTTTTAACTTTTGTAGAGGCAGTAAGTCCCGTGTGAGGCAGCCAGACCATAAGGCTACAATTACTTAAACGACGGGTAAGTTTTAGGGCTTATTTCAGGTTATTTCTGGACCAAGTTCTAGTTCTTAACTATGAGTTCTATTTGGAACAGAGGAACTCCATCCTCTTCTCGTGGTAATAGTAAAGCCAATAAACTGGTTAAAAATGAAACCTTTACTATAGAAAACCTTGAGCAAAGCATTGACAATTGGGAGATACCCAAAGTTAATAAAGACCATATTTATATAAGTATAATATTTTTAAAACTGATTATGTTATTAAAACTTAAGAACGAGATATCCATTTAACAAAACCTATCGATACTATTAAATTATTTTCAGCAAAATCTTTGCAAAAACATTTCGAAAAAGGTTATCGTTATATTCATATAGGCTTGGTTCAAGTTGGCTTAAAACCCCTTACAAAAGAAGGATTAAATTACTCAGTCCTTGTTGCCCTTAGAGATGGACGATTCAAAGACTTTAATGATTTCTTACTAGGAACTATAGAGTCAAGTTTATGCATGCGTCCAGTCTCTTTTGAATGTTATCCAAATTTCAGTGTTTCTTTAACTGATCAGAATATCTTATCATCCTTACTTTTACAATTCAAAACACATAACTACAAAATGTTTGATGGTTCTATTCCAGTAGCTTTGATCTATAAAGTCCATTACAAAGCCATGATGTCTGCTTTTAATACTAGAAATATACAGCATAGTAAAAAGGGAGAAACTCTCCTACTGCAAACCGACCTTTCTAGATCTAACAAAAGAATCCCTAGACTAATACAATGGAATGATGACAGTCTTCCTGAAGATTGGTTCCTTGAGGGAGCTGCTGAACCCGAAGTGCAATCCCCAGCTCTTCTAGAACCTAATACTGAATTAGAACGAGTCATACAATACTCAGATGGTAGTGTTAAGCTTAGCTTTAACAGAAGCACTAGCTCTAGGTATCCAGACCATTCCTCTGTTGAAAACCTAGGACGGTCTTCTCGGCTTCCTTTTGGAAAATAACATGCATTATAAACGACAAATTAGTTGTCCTAGAAACAATTACCCGGAAAGACCAAGGTATTCTACCTCAGATATACCTTCACCTTCCATCCAATATGTTGAATATATAACCCAAGTTCCACACCTAGTTTATGCTGAAATACAGTCTCCTCCAGACTCACCCTCAGCCTCGGTTATAACTGAAAATATTTCTAATGAGCTTAATGTTCTTGAAAAAGATTTTGAAGTCAATAAATATTTAGTTCACAAAGACATCTATGCACCACATAACCTCTCGAAGAGAACGTGGTTCTTCGAGCACTTTCTTGAAATACGGAAAAAGATCCAAGAAAGCTATTACAGCTTTGTTGTTCAACATAAAACTCATATTCTTTTCTTTGATTGGTTTGAGCTTTATAGTTCTGACAATAACATTGATTACCCCATTAAATCCATGAAACCTTTCAATACCAATAGAAGAACCCTGTCTGGGAAACTCCAGATGGCTCCGTTCAAACTGACCATCCTCCTTCACGGCAAATTACCTTCCCAGTAGACGATCACAAGGTAAAGGCCTCTCCTCTTAAGAAACCTCAAGAAGAAGCCACAACAAACCTTAAAAATATTGTCCTGCAAAATAATTTTACTAATATCAGTCTTAACACTCTAGGAAAACAACTTTCTAGAATTGAGAAACAAAGCCTTAAAACAGAGACAAGTTTAGTCTCCACTCCTTTAGAAAAAAGCCTCCGAAAAAGGCTCAAAAAGAATTGACAACTTCAAGGATTGAATTTCTTCAAGCTATTAGAGACCAAATTAGCAGGGTTGAACCTTCTACTTCAAAAATAGCTGAGGAAGAAACAGTCCAAAATAACACTGTCAGTGTCTTAGATTTGAGTGACAACACTGACCCTGAGACTAGTCCCAAAACACCTGAAGTAGCTAAACTATTTTTGCAAAATACTGGACCGCTCAATATTATTCCGATAAGCTCTAGTGAATCCCAAATCGGAAGTCAACCTAACACAATTGTTCAACCAAAATATAATGCCTCTTCCATCTACGAATGGAATATAGATGGCATGAGTGAACACCTAATTTTAAACCTCTTACAGCAAATGACGATGGCTTCAAATGCTTACAAAACCCAATTTGGCACATCAGATAAAACAGTTGTGGAACTCCTTATTGCAGGCTTCCCTGGACAGCTAAAAGGGTGGTGGAATTTCTATCTCACCAAAGAACAGCAGTTGGACATCTTGAATGCTATCCGAACAATTGAAGTTGGGGTTCCCATTCTTAACCTAAATGGAGAACGAATCCAAGATTCTATCTCAACCCTAATATTTACCTTATCACTTCATTTCATTGGAGATTCCTCCCATCTTAGAGACAAAAATGCAGATCTTTTGTCTAATCTAAGATGCAAAAAACTTAATGATTTCCAGTGGTATAAAAATACTTTCCTAACCAGGGTTATGCTTAGAGAAGATTTTAGCCAACCCTTTTGGAAAGAAAAATTCCTAGCAGGTCTTCCAGCCATATTAGGAGAAAAGGTCAAAAACATAATCCGTGAGGATTTTGGAGAACATATTATCCCTTACGATAGGCTAACTTACGGTGAGTTAGTTAGTGTAACCTCCAAACAAGGCCTTCAAAAACACCTAAAAAGGGAGTTAAAAGAGACTAAAAAGGAATTAGGTTCCTTCTGCCAACAATTTGATATCTCTTCCCCTCAGACAAACACTTGTAAAGGAAACTGTAGTAAACTAATCCATTACCAAAAACCCTATAAATCACGAAAGTTCTCTAAGAAGGTTGAGAAAGTCTTCCATAAAAAACCTTTTGAACAACGAAAATGGAAGCCCCCATAGGAAACACCAACAGTCCACTACAAAACCTGACCTTAAAAACATAACTTGTTTTAAGTGTGGAAAAAAGGGTCACACGGCTAGATTTTGTAGAATGTCAATAAAATCCAAAACCTTGACCTAGATGATGAAACTCTAGGAAGAATTTCAGCTCTTTTAATAGAATCTTCTGATGAGGAAACCGAATCTTATAATTCAGCTGAGAATTATGGCCCTCGGGATGATGATATTGATTCTTCATCTTCAGCTAATGATGAAGATTATACCCTAAACGTTCTTACTAAAGAACAAAACCTCATTTTAGATGTCATTCAGGATATCAACAATCCTGATCTGCAAAAACAGTACCTTGAACGTCTTCGTAAATCCCTTGAGGAAAGTCCTTAAGAAAAGGACCCTAACCCTCCTTCTTCAAGCACTGAACCATACAACCTCACTTTTATTTTAGAAAAGAGAAGTTATAGAAAGAAGCCAGAAAGAACCATATAGGACCTTCAGGCGGAAGTTAAGACCATTAAAGTCGATATAAAAGACCTTAAAACTAAGCAGCAGCAAGACTTAGCCATAATCCAGCTTCTAACTTCCCATATAGTCCCAGATATCCCTAGTGAGAGTGATCCTGACGATATCCCGGATGAAGGACAAAGCCCAAAAGTCCCAGATGATTTGCTTTTTGTCTTAAAAGAAATCAGTTCTAGAAAGTATTACATAAAGATCACACTTGAGTTCTCTAGTGACTTTAAAATTAATACAATAGCTTTGTTCGATACCGGAGGAGATTTAAATTGCATTAAATCTTGTCTTGTCCCAAAACGCTTTCATCAAAAAACATCGAGAAAACTCAGCTCTACTAATAACACCAAAATGCATATAGAGGGAAAAACCGATGCTAACATATTGAATAAAGGCCTTTCTCTAAAAAGCCATTTTGTCCTCATTACCAATATACACCATACAGTAATCTTAGGAACACCTTTCATAAATTTAATAACCCCTTATAATGTCAGTTATGATGGTATATCTTTCAAAACTAATAATAAAAGGCTTGATTTCCTTTTCTTAGGAAAGCCCAAAACAAGAAATCTCAACATTATAAAGGCAAGCTCCATTTATAATAATGAGATAAACTCTCTTATCAATCGAAAACAGAGTGACGTGCATGATCTAAAACAGAAAATCCATTTACAAAAAATTGAGGATCAATTACAAAGTAGTGTTCTAAAAACTCAGATAGCTGACTTCCAAAGCCTCCTTGAAAGTGAAGTTTGCTCTGAGCTTCCAAATGCCTTATGGAATAGAAAACAACACATGGTCGACTTACCTTATGAGCCTGACTTTGATGAAAAGAATATCCCTACCAAAGCCCGGCCAACCCAAATGAATGCCGACTTAGAACGCCATTGTCGAGAAGAAATTAGATTTCTCGAAAGCAAAGGCTTAATTTCCAAGTCCCGTTCTCCTTGGAGCTGTGCGGCGTTTTACGTCAACAAAGCTTCGGAGATTGAACGAGGCACGCCTAGGCTAGTTATAAATTACAGCCTCTTAACGATGCCCTTCGTTGGATCCGTTATCCAATATCCAATAAAAAGGATCCGATGCAAAAATTACACCATGCCTTTATCTTCTCAAAATTCGATATGAAATCGCGATTTTGGCAAATACAAATTAAGCCACAACATCATTATAAAACCGCTTTTACTGTTCCTTTTGGCCAGTATGCACGGAATGTTATGCCCTTCGGTCTTAAAAATGCTCCCTCTGAGTATCAGAGGATTATGAACGACATCTTCAACCCCTATTCAGACTTTTTCATTATTTACATTGATGACGTGCTGGTTTACTCAAGCACGATTGATCAGCATTTTAAAAACCTTAAGACTTTTTTCTATCTAATTAAGAAAAATGATCTTGTTATTTCAGCAAAAAAGATTTCATTATTTCAAACCGAGATTAGATTTCTCGGCCAAATTTGTGTCTTGTGGCACTATTACCCCTATTGACAGGTCTTTCCAATTCACTAGCAAATTTGCTAATAAAATCTTAGACAAAACTCAACTACAGAGGTTTCTTGGCAGTTTAAACTATATCTTAGATTTTTATCCAAAACTTTGTCGAATTGCGAAACCTCTCCATGATAGACTAAAGAAAAACCCACTGCCTTGGTCTGAGCTCCATACCCAGGCTGTTAAAACGATAAAACTCGTGTCGTAGAAATCCCATGCCTTAGTTTAGCTAACCCCGACCTACCTAAAATTGTTGAGACAGATGCCAGTGACAAGGGTTATGGAGGTATCTTAAAACAGGTCGACGATGGTAAAGAATACATTATCAGATTCACCTCCGGGCACTGGAATGACACCCTTTTAAAATACGCTACTACAAAACAGGAAGTTTTATCCATTGTTATCTGTATTACCAAATTCCAATCTGATTTGTTAAATAAAAAATTCTTATTACGTGTTGATTGTCAAGCTGCTAAAGCTGTTTTAAAAAAGGATGTCCAAAACATCGCTGTAAAACATGTTTTTGCTAGATGGCAGTCTATCTTAAGTATTTTTGAATTTGAAATTGAGCAAATAAAAGGAGAAGAGAATTCTATCGATATCCCTGACTTCTTAACCCGTGAATTTCTTGCAGAGATGCCTAGAAAGACAAAAGATAAAGAGAAGTCCCGACCTCCTCCTGAAAAAACCGTATGCACCACACAAAAACCCATTAAAACTTGGTACGATGTAGTCCAAAATAATGAGAGTGAAACTTCTTCTATTAATAGAACACAGGAAGTTCAGGAATGGCTTCTTTCCAACTATGAGCATCCTTCGTCCATCCTAAAACACCCCCAGCTTCTCCAAGCTTTCCAAATCTCTATGCAAAATCAGGGAAGCACAAGCAAAGCAGCAACGGAAGGTAAAACTCCTACGAGAAAAGATATTAGTGTCACTTAAAAACCAGAGGAAGGAGAATCTTCCCAAAAAACCCTTCCTCAAAAAACAACTTTACAAAACTGGTAGCTCTCAAGTTGTGCTTAATTGCACAACATAAGAAAAACGAGACTGCAGAATATTTTGTTAAAATTGCCTCACAAAATATTATAACAATTGAACAAGGGTGTCATGATGAAGATCCCTATGTTTTGCATACAAAATATCTTTGGGAAAAATTGGTTCTATGAGCCTTGGGATCGTACTAAAACTGCAGATTATTACCAGACAATCCTTGAGGTTACCAGCTCCGCTGAATTCAAACGTTTCCTTTATAAAAATGAGCAAGCTGAGCCCTCTTATTCAACCATTAAAATTCTAAAGGTTCTCAGTCCTCAAGACTGGAATCAAGACCTGTCAAAACACAAAGCTTTCCCCATTAGCTTCAAGAACACTTTCCCACATTGTAAAACCTTTAATTATTGGGATTACCAACAGGCGTGGTTCTCCACCTTTTTAATACAAAATAATAGGTTATCCCATTCATGGCTTATCTACTTCAACACTAAAACCATACAGCCAGAAAAATTGCCATTTTGGTTTGCCCAATGGTGGAAGTTCTATGGCTCTTCTAGTAAAATCTTTCACCCTGACATTACAAAAAGTTATAATACCTTTCGAACCCAGTACAAACCTTCAAATATAGAAAGGCGTTTTACCGCCTTATGTTTGTTTTCAATGAAGTTCTATCTTCCTTGGGTTTGTCAATGGTTGATTGATATAAACCAGGATCAAGGGGGCTTGGTCCTCCAGAGAAAATTTAAAATCAAATGGTGGTCGAACTTTAATACACCACAATCCATTCTTGAACCAGCAATCAAAGATAGGTTGAAGAAAAACTGTAACACAGGTACCATGACTACAGGGCCAGAACAATCTTAGTTCCTTGCCCGAAAATCACAGGCAAATTCATTACTTGCTTCAGCTAAAACCCCGGAAGATTACGCTCGGATCCTACGACAACTAGCTAATAATATGTCTGAATCCTCTATTACTTCGGAACATGAATCAACAGCAGACTCCTCCATCCACCTCAGTGACGATGAAGAAGATGCTGGTTTCCAGACTTTTTTTTTTAAAAAAAAATGATTATATCACTATCTTCAACAGGATCAGTCACCACAAAAACGGGCAAATTTCTGCATCAACTGCAAAAGCTTAAAGTAGTCAACAATATAAAGCAGTACTATTCATCAGCAGTAAAAAGCATCAAAAGACAAAAACTTTGAACAGTTTAAAGAAGAAGACAAATTGTTCATCTACAACTCTTCAACATGACAACATTACTTTTCCCTGCCTATAAATTGAAGCTCCTCCTTCAGTTCAAGGCAGAGCATAATACAGCAACACAAGCTCCTCTAAAAATCTCTTTCTCTCCCTCTTTCTCTCACATAAAATTGTAACACTCTCTAAGTATCAGTTTCATTCAAGACTCTTTGTAAGTCTTTTCTGTAAAACCATGGCTGGTTCAACTGCGTTACTTTATAAAACTTGTTCTTTTGTTATAAGTTCTTTCTAGTTTGATTTCTGGCTTTTTGTCCTATTTGTTACTCTGCTCATTTTAACGTTTGTAGAGGTAGTAAGTCCCGTGTGAGGCAGTCAGATCATAAGGCTACAATTACCTAAACGGGGGGTAGGTTATAGGGCTTATTTCTTTTTTTAACTTCTCGTTTAAGTTCTGGTTCATAAGTATGAGTTGTATATGGAACAGAGGAACTCCATCCTCTTCTCGTGGTAGTAATAAAGCCAATAAGCTTGTTAAAAATGAAACCTTTACTATAGAAAACCTTGAGCAAAGCATTGACAATTGGGAGATACCCAAAGTTAATAAAGACTAGATTTATAAAATGAGTAAGTATAATATTTTTAAAACTGATTATGTTATTAAAACCCAAGAACGAGATATCCATTTAACAAAACCTATCGATACTATTAAATTATTTTCAGCAAAAACTTTGCAAAAACATGTCGAAAAAGGTTATCGTTATATTCATATAGGCTTGGTTCAAGTTGGCTTGAAACCCCTTACAAAAGAAGGATTAAATTCCTCAGTCCTTGTTGCCCTTAGAGATGGACGATTCAAAGACTTTAATGATTTCTTACTAGGACTATAGAGTCAAGTGTATGCATGGGTCTAGTCTCTTTTGATTGTTATCCAAATTTCAGTGTTTCTTTAAGTGATAAGAATATCTTATCATCCTTACTTTTACAAATCAAAACACATAACTACAAAATGTTTGATGGTTCTATTCCAGTAGCTTTAATCTATAAAGTCCATTACAAAGCCATGATGTCTACTTTTAATACTAGAAATATACAGCATAGTAAAAAGGGAGAAACTCTCCTACTCCAAACCGACCTTTCTAGATCTAACATAAGAATCCCTAGACCAATACAATAGAATGATGTCAGTCTTCCTGAAGATTGGTTCCTTGAGGGAGCTGCTGAACCTTAAGTGCAATCCCCAGCTCTTCCAGAACCTAAAACCGAATTAGAACGAGTCACACAATACTCAGATGGTAGTGTTAAACTTAGCTTTAACAGAAGCACTAGCTCTAGGTATTCAGACCATTCCTCTGTTGAAAACCTAGGACGATCTTCTCGTCTTCATCCTGAAAATAACATGCATTATAAACGACAAATTAGTTGTCCTAGAAACAATTACTCGCAAAAGACCAAGGTATTCTACCTCAGATTTACCTTCACCTTCCATCCAAAATGTTGAATATAAAACCCAAGTTCCACACCCAGTTTATGCTGAAAGACAGTCTCCTCCAAACTCACCCTCAGTCTCAGTTATAACTAAAAATATTTCTATTGAGCTTAATGTCCTTAAAAAGGATTTTGAAGTCAATAAAGATTTAGTTCACAAAGACTTCTATGCACCACATAACCTCTCGAAGAGAACGTGGTTCTTCGAGCACTTTCTTGAAATACGGAAAAAGATCCAAGAAAGCTATTACAGCTTTGTTGTTCAACATAAAACTCATATTCTTTTCTTTGATTGGTTTGAGCTTTATATTTCTGACAATAACATTGATTACCCCTTTAAATCCATATAACCTATCAATACCAATAGAAAAACCCCTGTCTGGGAAACTCCAGATGTCTCCGTTCAAACTAACCATCCTCCTTTACGACAAATTACCTTCCCAGTAGGCGATCACAAGGTAGAGGCCTATCCTCTTAAGAAACCTCAGGAAGAAGCCACAACAAACCTTAAAAATATTGTCCTGCAAAACTATTTTACTAATATAGTCTTAACACTCTAGGAAAACAACTTTCTAGAATTGAGAAACAAAGCCTTAAAATAGAGACAAGTTTAGTCTCCACTCCTTTAGAAAAAAGCCTCCGAAATCCAATTTTTAAACCATTTCAGATTGCGCAAAAGGCTAAAAAAGAAGTGACAACTTCAAGGACTGAATTTCTTCAAGCTATTAGAGACCAAATTAGCAAGGTTGAACCTTCTACTTCAAAAATAGCTGAGGAACAAACAGTCCAAAATAACACTGTCAGTGTCTTAGATTTGAGTGACAAGACTGATCATGTGACTAGTCCCAAATACCTGAAGTAGCTAAACTATCTTGGCAAAATACTGGACCGCTCGATATTATTACTATAAGGTCTAGTGAATCCCAAATCGGAAGACAACCTAACACATTTGTTCAACCAAAATATAATGCCTCTTCCATCTACGAATGGAATATAGATGGCATGAGTGAACACCAAATTTTAAACCTCTTACAGCAATTGATGATGGCTTCAAATGCTTACAAAACCCAATCTGGCACGTCAGATAAAACAGTTGCGGAACTCCTTATTGCAGGCTTCTCTGGCCAGCTAAAAGGGTGGTGGGATTTCTATCTCACCAAAGAACAGCAGCTGGACATCTTGAATGCTATCCAAACAACAGAAGATGGGGTTCCCATTCTTAACCTAAATGGAGAACCAATCCAAGATTCTGTCTCAATCCTAATATTTACCTTATCACTTCATTTCATTGGAGATTCCTCCCATCTCAGAGACAAAAATGCAAATCTTTTGTCAAATCTAAGATGCAAAAAACTTAGTGATTTCCAGTGGTATAAAAATAATTTCCTAACCAGGGTTATGATTAGAGAAGATTCCAACCAACCCTTTTGGAAAGAAAAATTCCTAGCAGGTCTTCCAACCATATTAGGAGAAAAGGTCAGAAACATAATCCGTGAGGATTTTGGAGAACGTATTATCCCTTACGGTAGGCTAACTTACGGTGAGTTAGCTAGTGTAACCTCCAAACAAGGCCTTCAAACATGTCAAGATTTAAAGCTTCAAAAACACCTAAAAAGGGAGTTAAAAGAGACTAAAAAGGAATTAGGTTCCTTCTGCCTACAATTTGATATAGCTTCCCCTCAGACAAACACTTGTAAAGGAAACTGTAGTAAACCAACCCATTACCAAAAACGCTTTAAATCACGAAAGTTCTATAAGAAGGTTGAGAAAGTCTTCCAAAAAAAACCTTTTGAACAACGAAAATGGAAGCCCCATAGGAAACACCAACAGTCCACTACAAAATCTGACCTTAAAAACATAACTTGTTAAGTGTGGAAAAAAGGGTCACATGGCTAGATTTTGTAGAGTGTCTAATAAAATCCAAAACCTTGACCTAGATGATGAAACTCTAGGAAGAATTTCAGCTCTTTTAATAGAGTCTTCTGATGAGGAAACCGAATCTTATAATTAAGCTGAGAATTATGGCCCTCCGGATGATGATATAGATTCTTCATCTTCAGCTAATGATGAGGATTATACCCTAAACGTTCTTACTAAAGAACAAAACCTCATTTTAGATGTCATTCAGGATATCAACAATCCTGATATGCAAAAATAGTACCTCGAACGTCTTCGTAAATCCCTTGAGGAAAGTCCTAAAGAAAAGGACCCTAACCCTCCTTCTTCAAGCACTGAACCATACAACCTCACTTCTATTTTAGAAAAGAGAAGTTCTAGAAAGAAGCCAAAAAGAACCATACAGGACCTTCACGCTGAAGTTAAAACCATTAAAGCCGATATAAAAGACCTTAAAACTAAGCAGCAGCAAGACTAAGCCATAATCCAGCTTCTAACTTCTCATATGGTCCCAGATATCCCTAGTGAGAGTGATCCTGACGATATCCCGGTTGAAGGACAAAGCCCAAAGGTCCAAGATGATTTCCTTTTTGTCTTAAAAGAAATCAGTTGTAGAAAGTATTACATAAAGATCACACTTGAGTTCTCTAGTGACTTTAAAATTAATACTATAGCTTTGTTCGATTCCGGAGCAGATTTATATTGCATTAAATCCAGTCTCGTCCCAAAATGCTTTCATAAAAAAACTTCGGAAAAACTCAGCTCTGCTAATAACACCAAAATGCATATAGAGGGAAAAACCGATGCTAACATATTAAATCAAGGCCTTTCTCTAAAAAGTCATTTTGTCCTCGTTACCAATATACACCATACAATAATCTTAGGAACACCTTTCATAAATTTAATAACCCCTTACAATGTCAGTTATGATGGTATTTCTTTCAAAACTAATAATAAAAGGCTTGATTTCGTTTTCTTAGAAAAGCCCAAAACTAGAAATCTCAACATTATAAAGGCAAGCTCCATTTATAATAATGAGATAAACTCTCTTATCAATCGAAAACAGAGTGACGTGCATGATCTAAAACAGAAAATCCATTTACAAAAAAGTTGAGGATAAATTACAAAGTAGTGTTCTAATAACTCAGATAGCTGACTTCCAAAGCCTCCTTGAAAGTGAAGTTTGCTCTGAGCTTCCAAATGCCTTGTGGAATAGAAAACAACACATGGTCGACTTACCTTATGAGCCTGACTTTGATGAAAAGAATATCCCTACCAAAGCCCGACTGTAACAGCCCGCTCTTCCGAGCTGCTACCTAATCACACTTAACATTCATAAATCTCAATTAACCCTTAATAAACCTGGATTTTACATTTACTCGCAGCGGAAACATAACCTATAAACGATCCTGGACCTGTGGGTTATGGGCCCACCAATATAACATTCTTTAGAAGAAATCCTTCATACATAGCTATCTGGCCCGAAACCTCAAACTATACTACAATCAATTACCACAAAGAAGATATTCTCAATAAAACATCTAATAATAACTTTAGTCTACAATTACAATGCAAGCATCTTCTCGCTCATTCAAGATATTCCAAGTCCTCGATACTACACCTGCAACATATCTACAATGAACTCTGCCCCCACCAAGACAGGTTCCAAGAACAAAATCAGAAAAACTGAGTACATACCGTTCAACCAGAAATCCATTTTAGTGGCTTAAAATATATTTGTACCATTTATTACTTTCCATAAGATTATTAATTGTATTCAAATAGCTCAATATCGAGATAGCAAAATATACACATTCGAACATTAGAGAATATGATCAGATGAAAATACACACAACTTAACAAAGCCACAAATCTTCGCAAGTGAAATAAATATTTTTATGTATATCAATTCTATAAAATAGTTCCTATTTACCTATATTATAGGTAATTCTGTCCATAGTCATTTTACCAAATCCAACTACGTAACCAACAAATTCAAAAAACACCATTGAGAGCGTAACTCTTAGGGTAGAATCCTTTCGTATAATATTTAGAAATTCTGCATAAACCCTTAAGTCTTTGCAGCAACCAAAACGTTTACGAAAATAACTATTGTGAGTTTTATCAAGAATACTTTATAGTTTCACCTTTAGATGGTTTACAGAATAATCGGGAAAATATACGAATAGAGAGGGAGTACGCCATCTCTAAACTCATGGGGACGTCTCCCCTACCAATATTTGTACAGCTTGCAAGACTTGTTTCCAGGACATATGTCCCATCATTTCATAATACACACATACCACGATGTGTTCATCACTGCTGCTGCAGTTGCTTCCCCATCATTAATGGAACTAGAAGATAACTATTATGAGTTTCATCAAGAATAATTTATAATTTCACAACTCCATATTTTCTCATAACTCAAATTCCTGTTTTCCAAAGTTCATGACCAGAGATAATCAAATTCTCAAACCATAGACACACTTTTACTTATACTTTCATAATTTCCATGTAAAAACTTATGTAGCTAATCATTTAGCTATTATTATATAGTAGAATCATACTTCAAATTTCATTTAACCAAAATCCTTTTATTTACTCCAAATCTTTTGAATACAACTTAGTTTAGAGCAAAATCGAATTGATACAATAAATATCGCATTTGTACTTCCTAAGTTCACAAATAGAAACTCTTGTTGTAAACAATTTATGGTTATAGGATATAAAAACGTACCGAACTCAATCCATGAAATCCTTATAATCATATGAAATACCAATTTCAAATTTAAAGGTGGAAGAACATGTGTGTACCTCTATGCATCTTCAAATAGAACTCGACTCCATAATAATCTTCGAGAGCCCCATATCTCCTTATCCAAATTATACTCGGATTCCACATAATTTACCTCATAATAATAATGACAATTAGCATCCATCCTCGCAACAATTCAGATACACAAATTTAACTTCTTATACTACTTCCTAACCTCTTTCATGAACTAACCACAAACCTTTTATATATAAACTATTTCACTAATCAATTCACATTTTCTATCTCACATAATAACTATAATTCTCCACTAATCTACAGATAATGCAATAAAAGAACATAACTTATATATATCAGAACTTATAATCCTACTTAAGGAGGACCATTTTATATTATAAACTAGAATCGATGAAGTAAAGATAAGTATTAAATCTTTAAGTTTGATAAACTCTCACCAAAATTGATTTTGCAAGTCCACAACAAGAATTACACCTGAATTTATTTTCGAAATCAGAAAATCCAACCAATTTGCAGGGACTTGAATTACTAGAATTTGAATTACTAGAATCAAACAAGATGAGGAAGAAAACTTAGCTTATACTTATGAATGTGAGGAGTACAGAACAACGACAACAACAATCTGCATTCAGAGCACCATCCCACTGTGTGGCGCCGCACCTCGCGGCATGCACCACTTTCTGGCAGCAGCAACGCATGAGCAGAGGAGGGAGAAAACAGGGCAGCAACGACGAGACATAACAAGAACAGTGGCAGCAGCTCACGCCGGCGACCACAACGAGGAGAGAGAAAACAAAAAGAAATGGGCAGCAGCTGCTCCGACAACACCGCTGAAATGGCAGATCGCCGACAAAAGACCATCGACGGAGAATGACATGCAACAGAAATCCCGGGTGAGCGAGAGAGAGAGGAGATGCGAGAATGGGGAATATGGGTTTTAACTTTTCCCCAAATAAATAACCGAATTCAGGAGGTTCCATCTCAATTTATGGAGTTTAGATGAAATTGAAAACTGAAATTGGGGCTTTTCTCCTTTTGACACAATGAGAGAAGATGATGATGTATGGTTGTGTTGTCTGTGACAACAATTGACACGAGGAAGGGAGAAAGATTTTTTTTTTCTTTTACTTCAAAATACTCAACTCAAGTTATCATATTTCAATAGAATCTAACTAATTTCATATTTGTACTTGAGAAAACAATTTTATAAGTAATTCATAATTCTCAAAATATTGTCATACTAACATTATCATATAATTCGAATTAATAAAATATAATTAACCCTTAATAAATGCTGCTGAAAAATATGGGCTATTACAATCTACCACCCTTAGAACAAGTTTTTGTCCTCGAAACTTGAAAACATAAAACTTGTGATAATCTGAAAACGAATAAGTTTACGCAAAACATTTTTAATAAAAAGTAAATCGTTTCACTTCTTAAGTCCAATACCTCGAAAGATTCACTTCCCGAATAAATAATTCCTAATTTCGAATCTAAATTCTCCACTATCTCAATGAATATGATTCGATCTTTCTCTAATAACAACACAATTTCAAGCTAAAACCTTAATAGAACTTTTCACTTTTGCAAATTTTCATTCTCAATATTCAACCTTCAATATCCGAATCTCTATTCCTCAATTCTTAACAAAACAATAACCCAATTCAATTTCTACCAATCCCAAATATCATTCAGCCCTCGCTAGGTGGCTTACTCAGCACACGATCGTCAGGTTGTTCTAATAACTAACTGGGAAATATCAAATCCTCACTATACATATTCCATAACATGACTCAAATCTTAACTCAAAATATCAATTTTTCTCTCCAAATGCGAATACTTAGTTTGAGTAATCATAATAATCAACTAATTCCAAATCATTATCAATATATTCTAAAATAAATCATTTCATCCATCATCCATAAATCATAGCTCTTAACACTCCTGCTCTGGATTCTTAATACATTTCTCTTATCCTTTAATTGCTCTGCCTAATACCTCATAACTTATAACGAATTACACATTAATTAAACGCTCAAGACTCTAACATCATGTAAAATATTTCCTCGTTCAGATAGAATCACAAATTGACAAACTAAATTTTTCCATACGTCTCGTAACTCAAACAAGACAATTAATGCCAAGTCATCCGCACACTTCTAATTTTCGTTATAACTTTAAATTTTCATGTCTCTTATTTAACCTTGCCTTCATTACTAAATACTTGAAGATCAATAACTAATTTTTTTTCATTACAGAATTCACCACGTCCTATCTTTAAATTCAGACAATTTATTCTCATCCACCACATCTAGACAAGTTGGGTTCCAAAACCATGATAGCACGTCGCGTACTAGTTTTCATTAAGTAACAACTTTACTTGACTAAATTTTAATGTTCAAAATTCCATTCGAATAACAACAAAAAAAAAAAAAAAATTTCAGTCCATAATCAACTCGACATGCATATTCAAAGCAATATCCCATTTCAATGGAAGCTATTTCACTTAATTTCCCATATGCTTACTCGTATGACTATCAAACCTTTAAACTCGAACTCTTAACATCTACTTCCGAATAACTCAATAACCTGCATAACTTCCTAATTCCGCAAATCGAAACTCGAATCTCCGAGCTTATCAACCAATATAATTCATATACATTTAACTACTAAACAATCTCGAAAGCTATCTCAACTCATATGTCGTGATATGAAGATCAAGACAACTCTAAAACGACCTTGCTCAGATACCAACTGTAACAGCCCGCTCTTCCGAGCTGCTAGCTAATCACACTTAACATTCATAAATCTCAATTAACACTTAATAAACCTGGATTTTACATTTACTCGCAGCGGAAACATAACCTATAAGCGATCCTGGACCTGTGGGTTATGGGCCCACCAATATAACATTCTTTAGAAGAAATCCTTCATACGTAGCTATCTGACCCGAAACCTCAAACTATACTACAATCAAATACCACAAAGAAGATATTCTCAATAAAACATCCAATAATAACTTTAGTCTACAATTACAATGCAAGCATATTCTCGCTCATTCAACATATTCCAAGTCCTCGATACTACACCTGCAACATATCTACAATGAACTTTGCCCCCACCAAGACAGGTTCCAAGAACAAAATCAGAAAAACTGAGTACACACCGTTCAACCAGAAATCCATTTTAGTGGCTTAAAATATATTTGTACCATTTATCACTTTCCATAAGATTATTAATTGTATTCAAATAGCTCAATATCGAGATAGCAAAATATACACATTCGAACATTAGAGAATAAGATCAGATGAAAATACACACAACTTAACAAAGCCACAAATCTTCGCAAGTGAAATAAATATTTTTATGTATATCAATTCTATAAAATAGTTCCTATTTACCTATATTATAGGTAATTCAGTCCATACTCATTTTACCAAATCCAACTACGTAACCAACAAATTCAGAAAACACCATTGAGAGCGTAACTCTTAGTGTTGAATCCTTTCGTATAATATTTTAGAAATTCTGCATAAACCCTTAAGTCTTTGCAGCAACCAAAAAGTTTACGAAAATAACTATTATGAGTTTTATCAAGAATACTTTATAGTTTCACCTTTAGATGGTTTACAGAATAATCGGGGAAATATACGAATAGAGAGGGACTACGCCATCTCTAAACTCATGGGGACGTCTCCCCTGCCAATATTTGTACAGCTTGCAAGACTTGTTTCCAGGAAATATGTCCCATCATTTCATAATACACACATACCACGATGTGTTCATCACTGCTGCTGCAGTTGCTTCCCCATCATTAATCGAACTAGAAGATAACTATTATGAGTTTCATCAAGAATAATTTATAATTTCACAACTCCATATTTTCTCATAACTCAAATTCCTGTTTTCCAAAGTTCATGATCAGAGATAATCAAATTCTCAAACCATAGACACACTTTTACTTATACTTTCATAATTTCCATGTAAAAACTTATGTAGCTAATCATTTAGCTATTATTATATAGTATAATCATACTTCAAATTTCATTTAACCAAAATCCCTTTATTTACTCCAAATCTTTTGAATACAACTTAGTTTAGAGCAAAATCGAATTCATACAATAAATATCGCATTTGTACTTCCTAAGTTCACAAATAGAAACTCTTGTTGTAAACAATTTATGGTTATACGATATAAAAACGTACCGAACTCAATCCATGAAATCCTTATAATCATATGAAATACCAATTTCAAATTTAAAGGTGGAAGAACATGTGTGTACCTCTATGCATCTTCAAATAGAACTCGACTCCATAATAATCTTCGAGAGTCCCATATCTCCTTATCCAAATTATACGCGGATTCCACATAATTTACCTCATAATAATAATGACAATTAGCATCCATCCTCGCAACAATTCAGATACACAAATTTAACTTCTTATACTAGTTCCTAACCTCTTTCATGAACTAACCACAAACCTTTTATATATAAACTATTTCACTAATCAATTCACATTTTCTATCTCACATAATAACTATAATTCTCCACTAATCTACAGATAATGCAATTAAAGAACATAACTTATAGATATCAGAACTTATAATCCTACTTAAGGAGGACCATTTTATATTATAAACTAGAATCGATGAAGTAAAGATAAATATTAAATCTTTAAGTTTGATAAACTCTCACCAAAATTGATTTTGCAAGTCCACAACAAGATTTAGACCTGAATTTATTTTCGAAATCAGAAAATCCAACCAATTTGCAGGGACTTGAATTACTAGAATTTGAATTACTAGAATCAAACAAGATGAGGAAGAAAACTTAGCTTATACTTATGAATGTGAGGAGTACAGAACAACGACAACAACAATCTACATTCAAAGCACCATCCCACTGTGTGGCGCCGCACCTTGCGGCATGCACCACTTTCTGGCAGCAACAACGCATGAGCAGAGGAGGGAGAAAACAGGGCAGCAACGACGAGACATAACAAGAACAGTGACAGCAGCTCACGCCGGCGACCACAACGAGGAGAGAGAAAACAAAAAAAATTGGGCAGCAGCTGCTCCGACAACACCGCTGAAATGGCAGATCGCCGACAAAAGACCATCGACGGAGAATGACATGCAACAGAAATCCCGGGTGAGCGAGAGAGAGTGGAGATGCGAGAATGGGGAATATGGGTTTTAACTTTTCCCCAAATAAATAACCGAATTCAGGAGGTTCCATCTCAATTTATGGAGTTTAGATGAAATTGAAAACTGAAATTGGGGCTTTTCTCCTTTTGACACAATGAGAGAAGATGATGATGTATGGTTGTGTTGTCTGTGACAACAATTGACACGAGGAAGGGAGAGAGAGAAATGAGAGATTTTTTTTTTCTTTTCCTTCAAAATACTCAACTCAAGTTATCATATTTCAATGGAATCTAACTAATTTCATATTTGTACTTGAGAAAACAATTCTATAAGTAATTCATAATTCTCAAAATATTGTCATGCTAACATTATCATATAATTCGAATTAATAAAATATAATTAACCCTTAATAAATGCTGCTGAAAAATATGGGCTATTACACCGGCCAACCCAAATGAATGCCGACTTAGAACGCCATTGTCGAGAAGAAATTAGATTTCTCGAAAGCAAATGCTTAATTTCTTGGAGCTGTGTGGCGTTTTACGTCAACAAAGCTTTGGAGATTGAACGAGGCACGCTTAGGCTAGTTATAAATTACAAGCCTCTTAACGATACCCTTTGTTGGATCCGTTATCCAATACCCAATAAAAAGGATCCGATGCAAAAATTACACCATGCCTTTATCTTCTCAAAATTCGATATGAAATCCGGAATTTAGCAAATTCAAATTAAGCCACAACCTCGTTATAAAACCACTTTTACTGTTCCTTTTGGCCAATATGAATGGAATGTTATGCCCTTCGATCTTAAAAATGCCCCCTCTGAGTATCAGAGGATTATGAACGACATCTTCAACCCCTATTCATACTTTTGCATTGTTTACATTGATGACATGCTGGTTTACTCAAGCACGATTGATCAGCATTTTAAAAACTTTAAGACATTTTTCTATCTAATTAAGAAAAATGTTCTTGTTATTTCAGCAAAAAAGATTTCATTATTTCAAACTGAGATTAGATTTCTCGGCCAAATTTGTGTCTTGTGGCACTATTACTCCTATTGACAGGTCTCTCCAATTCACTAGCAAATTTCCTGATAAAATCTTAGACAAAACTCAACTACCAGAGGTTTCTTGGTAGTTTAAACTATGTCTTAGATTTTTATCCAAATCATTGTCGAATTTCGAAACCTCTCCATGATAGACTAAAGAAAAACCCACCGCCTTGGTCTGAGCTCCATACCCAGCCTGTTAAAACGATAAAAACTCGTGTCTTAGAAATCACATGCCTTAGTTTAGCAAACCCTGACCTGCCTAAAATTGTTGAGACAGATGCCAGTGACAAAGGTTATGGAGGTATCTTAAAACAGGTCGACAATGGTAAAGAATACATTATCAGATTCACCTCAGGGCACTGGAATGACACCCAGTTAAAATACTCTATTATAAAACAGGAAGTTTTATCCATTGTTCTCTGTATAACCAAATTCCAATCTGATTTTTTAAATAAATTTTTTTTATTACGTGTTGATTGTCAAGTTGCTAAAGCTGTTTTAAAAAAGGATGTCCAAAACATTGCTGTAAAACATGTTTTTGCTAGATGGCAGTCTATCTTAAGCATTTTTGAATTTCAAATTGAGCATATAAAAGAAGAAGAGAATTCTATCCCTGACTTCTTAACCCGTGAAATTCTTACAAAGATGCCTAGAAAGACAAAAGATAAAGAGAAGTCCCGACCTCCTCCTGAAAAAACCATATGCACCACACAAAAACCCATTAAAACTTGGTACGATGCAGTCCAGAATAATGAGAGTGAAACCTCTTCTATTGATAGAACACAGGAAGTTTAGGAATGACTTCTTTCCATCTCTGAGCATCCTTCGTCCATCCTAAAACACCCCCAGCTTCTCCAAGCTTTCAAAAGCTCTTAGCAAAACTAGGGAAGCACAGGCAAAGCAGTAACGGAAGGTAAAACTCCTACGGGAAAAAATATTAGTGTCATTACAAAACCAGAGGAAGGAGAATCTTCCCAAAAAACCCTTCCTCAAAAACAACTTTACAAAACTGGTAGCTCTCAAGTTGTGCTTAATTGCACAACCTAAGAAAAACGAGACTTCAGAATATTTTGTTAAAATTTCCTCACAAAAAATTATAACAATTGAACAAGGGTATCATGATGAAGATCCCTATGTCTCCATACAAAATATCAGTGGGAAAAATTGGTTCTATAAGCCTTTGGATCGTACTAAAACTGCAGATTATTACCAGTCAATCCTTGAGGTTACCGGCTTCGCTGAATTCAAACATTTCTTTTATAAAAATGAGCAAACTGAGCCCTCTTATTCAACCATTAAAATTCTAATGGTTCTCAGTCCTCAAGACTGGAATCAAGACCTGTCAAAACACAAAGCCTTCCCCATTAGCTTCAATAACACTTTCCCACATTTTAAAACCTTTAATTATTGGGATTACCAACAAGCGTGGTTCTCCACCTTTTTAATACAAAGTAATAGGTTATCCCATTCATAGCTTATCTACTTCAACACTAAAACCATACAGCCAGAAAAATTGCCATCTTGGTTTGCCCAATAGTGGAAGTTCTATGGCTCTTCTAGTAAAATCTTTCACCCTAACATTACAAAAAGGTATAATACCTTTCAAACCCAGTACAAACCTTCAAATATAGAAAGGCGTTTTCCCGCCTTATGTTTGTTTTCAATGAAGTTCTATCTTCCTTGGGTTTGTCAACGGTTCCTTGAAATAAACCAGGATCAAGGGGGCTTGGTCCTCCAGAGAAAATTTAAAATCAGATGGTGGTCGAACTTTAATCAGTCCATTCTTGAACCAGCCATCAAAGATTGGTTCAAGAAAACTGTAACACAGGTACCATGACTACAGGGCCAGAACAATCTCAGTTCCTTGCTCGAAAATCACAGGCAAATTCATTACTTGCTTCAGCTAAAACCCCGGAAGATTACGCTCGGATCCTACGACAACTAACTAATAGCATGTCTGATTCCTCTATTACTTCGGAACATGAATCAACAGCAGACTCCTCCATCCACCTCAGTGACGATGAAGAAGCAGCTGGTTTCCAGACTTTAAAAAAAAAAATGATTATATCACTATCTTCAACAGGATCAGTCACCACAACAACGGGCAAATTTCTGCATCAACAGCAAAAACTTAAAGTAGTCAACAGTATAAAGCAGTACTATTCATCAGCAGTAAAAAGCATCAAAAGACAAAAACTTTGAACAGTGTAAAGAAGAAGACAAATTGTTCATCTACAGCTCTTCAACATGACATCATTACTTTTCCCTGCCTGTAAATTGAAGCTCCTCCTTCAGTTCAAGGCAGAGCATAGTACAGCAACACAAGCTCCTCTAAAAATCTCTCTCTCTCCCTCTTTCTCTCACATAAAGTTGTAACACTCTTTAAGTGTCAGTTTCATTCAAGACTTATTGTAAGTCTTTTCTGTAAAACCGTGGCCGGTTCAACCGCCTTACTTTACTTTATGCTTTCATGTTTTACGTTTTAAGTTTATCTGTTAAAATCCCTAGATCCTTGTCATATCCAGGCATATATATATATATATATATATATATATATATATATATATATATATATATATACATATACATACATATATATATATATATATATATACATATACATACATATATATATATATACAATATATATATATATATATATATATATAATTATATATATATATACACACATATATATATATATAATATATATATATATATATATATATATATATATATATATATATATACATATACATATATATATATATATATACATACATATCTATATATATATACATATATATATTGACGATTAATGCTCAGACGTTCATCCTAATAAGTTTGGACGAGGATCTATCCTAGAAGGAAAGCGGCTTGTCTTGGCCGTCCTTCTAGGTATATTAGTCGTCTATTTTTTCTAGACGAAGATCCTTCGTAGAAGGAGAACGTCTGAATTTGGACGTTCTTATGGATCTTCTTCTGTATTGTCTTTGGACGAAGGTCCATCGTAAAAGGAAGATGGCTGTAATTGACCAACTTCCTTCAGCGAATGGTCTTCGTCTAATATCTGAGGCTCAAATTTTTTTTTTCCTGCACGAAGGCCCTGTTTATTGGATAATCATCGTCCAAGGTTTTGGAACAATGCACCCTTCTTCCAACATCGCATTTAGACCAAAAATATTCGTCTTAAAGGTAACGGCCATTCTTACTGGCTTCCTTTAGCAAGTAGAGTGCGTCCAAAAAGCAGTTGTATTTTTCCAATTTATCAACGTTTTCTTTGGACGAGCTTCTTCTGACTCGTAATTTTTTCTCTCATTATAGAAGAACGCCCCAACATCTAAGACGTTAGCTGGGAAATCAGCTGCGTCCAAGAAGAGTTCATCTATACTCGGGGATCCTCCCCCGCCCCCCAAAAAAAAAATCCAAAGGCTTTACCGCCAAAAAGAAGACAAAACGGACGAGCTCGTCCGTTCAAAAAGCTACCCCTATCAGTCAAAGCACAGGGGACGAGTCTCGTCCACCCTCTGTGGTAAGTCTCTGAAGGTGGATGACTCGTCCACAGTCGCTCCTCTTTTGGGAGAGAAGGGGTACATCTCCACCCTCCTCCCAATGAATTAGCCGGACGCGGATGTTCAGAACGAGAACCAGCCATAAATGGCTGGCATTACGGAAGATTCAACCGAACGCAGCTGACAAGGAAGGATCGGCCTTCAGCGGGCCGGTTTCTCAGCTGGTTACTCAAATGGCACCATCCTATAGATCTGCGTCCTTATCTTCGGGTGAATCATATTACTCAAATGTAGTTCGGATGCTGCGAGTTGGTGGACGTCCAATGAGTCCGTCCAACAAACTTGCAGTCGTTTTTCCCGTCAAGAAAACTGACCCATTCACCTTTTCAGATAAGGCAAAGGACCCTCCGCAGAGCCTGCTACTCTGATTGCGGACTCAGACGATGAGTCCTCTCAAGCCTTTGCCAAGATGTCTAGGGCTGAAAGGGAGAAGTTCAAGCAGGAGCTCTTCAAATGCTACCTTGAGTCCTACATCACGGGCTTAAGAGGGGCATCATCTAGGCAAGTAGGATACATGTCCCAACTTGCTGCCGAGGTACATCCCTTAGCTTTGCTGTTTTTATTTGGTACTTGTACAGATTTCATCAATTTTAACATCGTCCACTGACCTTGTTTTTATTTTTTGTCCATACAACTCTTTGCTCGCAGCATGATCACCGAAGACTGGGCGAGGGAGCTGAGAAAAGAAAATAAGCAGCTCGTCCACCAAGCTACAACAGCCGGGGACAAGGTTATGCATGATTATGAGATGCTGAGGACCCTTCATCGTCAATCCCAGGAGGCTTGGAAAATTCTACTGGCCACAAACCTCGATTAGGAGATAGTACTCTTATTCCCTCGAGAACTAGAGAATCTCTCACAAACCTCAATTAGGAGATGCACACAAACCTCGATTCGTATAGAGTATAAACCATCTCCTTGTTCACATTACAACTTACAACTTTCGTATTTTGGTGGGTTTGGCTTGCTTATTAGGAAAAAAGTAATTGATCCTTCCATCAGGACATTTGATTAAGTTTTGCGTAGACTTTGTCTACACTAATATTGGCGTAGATCAACGTCGTGAATGTGTTATAGTAAATTATTTTTTTATGTAGTCACTTTGTATAACTTATAGTTCTCTTGTCTTCTACTAGTTACTCTCCTTTTAAATCTACTATTTTTTAACATAGTAAGCCTTTTTTCATAAATCACATGTGTTAGTATTAAGTTCACACTAAATTTACTGTCGACCAGCCCATATAAGTTTGTTTGTTAATTAGGTACATTACATTTACAACATTCAATAATTAGCCGCAAATTAAGGTGCTAATCGAGGGAGTTAATCAAAAGTTGAGTTATGTTCAACTCGACACAATAAAAGTTCGACTAATGCTTAACTCAACTTAAAATTCGTCGAGCTGAAATGAAATTTGGCTCGATTCAACCTCGATTTCATGACTCATGCTCGACTAAAACTCAAAAAAAAAAAAAAAAAAAGTTGGTAGCTCAAGACGACTTGAGCTTGATAAACTCACCCTAAATTTGAAAAGCTCAACTCAGTGAGTATATTATATATGAAATACTTTGAGGTAGCCATCATTATTCTCTATTATAAATAACATAATCATTTTCTTTGTCTTTTCAAACTAATGTGTGACAGAAGCTTTAACATGTTTTATCTTGATTCTGGATTAAAGAAATGGAGTAAAGTATAATCTTTCCAAACTACAAGCTAGAGATGGGTGAATTTGAAATTTAGAATTAAAGAATAAAGCTTTTGATGTGATTGTTATAAATATCTAGCAAGTAAAACTTGACATTTAGTATATGGAGTAGCAAATACTCGTCTTTGAAGATTACAACCTTTTTAAAAATTAATTTGCTATTACTACAATTATCTTTTGGGGGGGGGGGCAATTACTTCCTTTTATTATACTTTTCTATTACTAATGCTATTGTAAGTCAGATTTTGGTGGTTTAACCCAGAAAATGATGTCATGCTATTTGATTACCCGTTTTAATACATCCTAATCCCTAAAAAATAAACCAAAGAACCTATGTTTTAAAATCAAACTCACTGATGCTTAAAATTTTGTTAATTTTTTTCTTCTCTTTTCTATTCTCATTTCTCACGCTGCTCTTGCTTAATTAATCAGTCTTTTACAAAAAAGTTCATTGATCTGTTGTGGTTTGAGGTCAATTTTGAACTAATTCAATTAATTGTAGAAGATGAATCGACATCTACCGCAAAATCATTTTAAACAAAACTAATGATGAGTTAACTTGTAGTATTTTATGTAGTATTGATGCGTATGTGGAGGCACAAATGAGTTATAAGTCCTTTCTTTAGTGGTTCTTGGAAGTTCTTGAATGTTTCTTGAACTTTCTTGATAGTTTTCATGCTTTCTTGTATTATTTTTGCTTCCATGGTTTTAATTTCTACTTGGAAAGGTTATACATGGTTTCAGTTTTAGGTTTCTTTAATTAAGTATTGATTTAGGCGTGTGAAATGATTAGAGGGATCCTAGTATGTTTAGGAGTCTGATTCCCTTAATCATAGGAGTGTTGTTAGTTGTTTATGTTGATTAGGAGACTTAATCATCCATCCAAAAGTCGTCGTGATGTGTATGCGAATAGAAAGCTACAAACTATTTTTGTGTTTTGTTATTATGGACGAAAATTAACGAAAACTAAAGGGATAGTACTCTTGTTCCCTCGAGAACTAGAGGATCTCTCACTAACTCGACTTGGAGATGCACACAAACTTTGATTTATTTGTATGTTCTTGGTTCACAACCAAAATTCAATGCAAAGCATTCGAATAATCTTATACAAATTCATTCACTTCTCTTATTATTGATGATGAACGGAAATACATGATACAAGCTTAAACAAAGTTTTAAACAAGATTAGCTAACTAACAAGATAGATTTGAAGACTCCAAACTAAGTGAAACAACCCAAATAATGCTATCTAAACCAGCCATATCACACGACTACTTTAGGATAGATTATTAAGTCTCCTAATTAACATAAACAACTAACAAGACTTCTATGATTAAGGGAATTAGACTCCTAAACGTACTAGGATCCCCCTAATCATTTCACACGCCTAAAGCAATACTTAATTAAAGAAACCTAAAACTCAAAACATGTAAAACCTTTCCAAGTAGAAAGTAAAACCATGGAAGCAAAACTAATACAAGAAAGCTTAAAAACAATCAAGAAAGTCCAAGAAACATTCGAGAACTTCCAAAAAACCACTAAAGAAAGGACTTATTTATCATTTGTGCCTCCACAAACGCATCAAGTACGGGTAGGGGGGGGGGATTCAAACTCTCACGAGGAGATGATAAAATGTGTGTAATATGTGGGTTAGAAAACTCTGTAGTAAAGAGAGGAAAAATATATGTAATAAACATTAAATTTTAAAAACTAATTGGGGACTTATCATTACCATAAAAAGGCTAATTTATAATCCATAGATTCAACTGTTTTTTCACCATATACCCCTGACATTTTTTTTTTTGCACCATATACCCTTTCAAGTTTCCAAATTAACCATATACCCTCCAGTTTTCAAAAATTACATCCACTTACCCTTAATGACTAACGACGTTAACGTCTGTTAGTCATTAACTACATAATCCCCCAACCCGAATTAACTAACCTAAACCCTAACCCCCTCTAGCCTAATTAACCCTAAATCCCGCCCCTAATCCCCCCTCTAACCCTAAACCTACCCTAAACCCTAACCAACCACCCACCACCCCACCCCTTCCCCCCACCACAAGCCCACCATCTCCCCCCTTCCCCCCACCACCGAAGCCCTCCCTCCCCCCCCTCTTACCCTTCCCTCACCCCCCATGACCCCCTCCCCTTCCCCCCCCCGCAGCGCCCTCCCCCCTTCCCCCCCCCCTCGCAGCCCCCCCCCCCTCCCCGCATCCGTAATTCGCAAATCATGGGCTCGCATCCGTAGTTCATCACCCAACGACTCGCATTTGTAGTTCATCACCCAGTAACTCGCATCTGTAATTCGAAAATCATCACCCAAAGCATCGAAATTGATGATTTTTTTCGGTAAGAATGAGGTCGCAGGTAGGGATTATGTTCGAACATCATGGCCCCGGTTGCCGCCACACGAGATTTTCTCAAGGGAGGGGGGAGGAGAGCTGCGGGGGGAGAGGAGGAGGAGGTTTACTTGTCTTTGCGGGGGGGAGGGGTTTGCGGTGCTGCGGGGGGGGGGGGGGGGCTGCGGGGGTGAGGGAAGAGGGGGAGGGGGTTGTGGGGGTGGGGGAAGAAGGGGGAGGGGGCAAGGGGTTGGGGGCAAGGGGTGGGGTGGGGTGAGGTGTGGTGGATGGGTGGTTAGGGTTAGGGTTATTAGATTAGGGGTTAGGGTTAGAGTTAGGTTTAGTTTAGGTTAGTTAATTAGGATTAGAGGGGGGGATTAGGGGTTAATGATTAACGGTGTTAGACTTCCGTTAGTCATAAGGGTAGGTTGATGTATTTTTTAAAACGTAGAGGGTATATGGTGAATTTGGAAACTCGAAAGGGTATATGGTGTAAAAAAAAATTTGTCAGGGGTATATGGTAAAATAACCGTAGTATCAAAGAGAAAAATTATGGCTTTGAGGGCGATGAGAGAAAATGGAAATAGACAGTTTTCAATCATATCGTAATTGTATGAAATCAAATAGTTTTTGGAAAGCTTATATAATTAATCTCAATAATATATTCATCCAAGAATTTTTCAATGCAAAAATCTTGTATAGACTTGGTCCACATTTGTCATGGACCAAAGGCTGACACATGGGACCTACTCCATACACTATTTGGCGAAGTACCAATCGAAGACTTCCTTATGCGAATTCTTTAATGTCTGAGAAATTCATGGAAATAATATGACTATATTCTATAAAGGAGAGTGTGTCACAAACTCAAAATATATAGAAGGGGTAATTATATTTTGAAGAGGCTGACAAAAATAACGAAATTCAATTCTATGGTAAAAAGGGTATGTTAAAAAGGGTGACTACATGAAGAAAATAAGGTAACTATAATTTAAAGGAAAATTTTCGTAAGACTATTAGTTATAACCAACTTTTTTCAAAAAACTACTTTTAAAAATTTTCTTTCAGAAAACTAT